>CM031627.1:25182065-25199648 GCA_018398815.1 Conus ventricosus
CCTTTCCACTGGATCCTGTCAGCAAAGCAGAGAGAGAGAGAGAGAGAGAGAGAGAGAGAGAGAGAGAGAGAGAGAGAGAGAGAGAGAGAGAGAGAGAGAGAGAGTATCTGGCGATTGGGCACCCCAGGATCTCTACACACTTCGCCCAGGCTTGTGTCCTGAAGAGGTCACTCCAGTGCCGCTGTCCCACCAACAGAAACAACACGGGAGACAGCAGTTACGAATTATAAGCCTAGAGCGTATTAGTGTAAGCTTGGATGCTACGGGTTGTCTCCGATCGTGGGAGGGATCATCGTGTCCCACTGGTCAGCTACCACCCGTCTCAAGATGGACAGCTCCCAGCCAATAAGGTGCTGACCGCCACAGTCTGCCTGCTTCAATGGGTGCTTGGAGCTCAGGGGGAAGACTGAAGAGCAGACTGTAAACCCTGCACCAGGCAATAAATAAAGACAACTACCAGCCTTGTGGCTGGCAGTCTGGAACGTCAGAACGATGTGCCCCGGCCTTTCTGACGACCTCCAGCAGGTTGACGACGCCAGGACGTTGAAAGGAGCTATATGCACGTTTTATGTGTGTTGGATTGATAGCTGCTCTGATAACAGCTCTATGAAATTAGGTATTTGATGGGTTGATAGCTGTGCTGATAGCAACTCCATGCATATCATGCATTTGGTGGGTTGATAGCTGTGTTGATAGCAGCTCTATGCATATTATGCATTTGGTGGGTTGATAGCTGTGTTGATAGCAGCTCTATGCATATTATGTATTTGATGGCTTGATTGTCGTGTTGATAGCAGCTCTACTCTATGCACGGTTTGTTTTTGATGGTTTTATTGCTGTGCAGGTGGCAGCCCTAAGCATAGTATGTATTTGATGGGTCGATCGCTGTGTTGATAGCAGCTCTATCTATATTATGTATTTGATGGATTGATCGCTGCGTTGATAGCAGCTCTATCCATATTATGTATTTGATGCATTGATCGCTGCGTTGATAGCAGCTCTATAGAGAATGTAAATATGTTTGTTCAAGACCACCCATGTTATTTTGCACGAAAACCCCCCTTTTCACATACACATCACGTCCTTCACATATCAGTTTTGACCAAAATTAACACCTGTTTTTAAACAAAATTAACACGCAAAACCGCCAAAATTGACGTTATTAGCACATTAAAACGGGGCTTACGTGCTAGATAAGATTTGGTGATCGTGAACAAACATATTTACCTTCTCTCCCGGGACATAAAATTACATATATATGGTTTGACTGCTCTACTACAGACTGGCCCTGCTGCTGTTACGTGATACTGCAAAACCGATAAAGTGCAATTACTGTCCCGACATCGAACTGCCCTACCCAGACCGGTTCTGCTGTTGTTACTCGTTACGTGACACCGCAAAACCGATAAAGTGCAATTACTGCCCTGACAGCGAACCACCGTAATGCGACTCATTATTATTCATTGCGCGTGCGCGCTAACCAATGGCAAGGAAGTATGACATCAGGTCTACGGGGGCTGGCATCAACAAGGTAGAACTGCTGTCATTTCACATTTGAGAGACATGCAGTGTGGATGTACGTTGATGTGCTGGGCATTTCTTCACAGAATCAGAGAGAGCTTGTGTTGGGTAAAAACATGGCGAGTCAGGGAAGTGATGTTTCAATGCCTTCTGCCAGTGCTGGAAGTGACACTAATATTACTCAAGAAATGTGTGAACTGCTGTTATATTCGCAAGAAAAACTGTCCGATCAACAGGCCGATCTTGTGGAAAAATACATTGTTTATCATGAGGCCATGACAAACTTTTTGAAAAAGAATTGAGTGGCGAGCCTTGTTCTCCCCCCTTAAAGCCAAAAGGAAGCATTTCGTTTTTGTTCCCTCAGCAAAAAACGGAACTATCAGTTGAAGATCTTGACAAATATTTGAAAACAAAGCTTTGTGAGCTGCCTTCCGAGCCATTTGATAAAACTAAAACCTTTGAAAGTGTTCAAGAAATGACTCCTTTCTTACACAGCGCTTGTTACTCCTGAAAGATGACGAAAGGAAATCTCTTTCCCAAGCTCTTTTTTTAGGACACTGGCTTCAGAAAGCAAAGACAATTTTGAAACGGTCAAAAACAAAAAACTGGGAGTCTTATCTGAAAGAAGATTTGCTGGTTGAGCCAACTCACGTAAGAAGACTAATTGAAGTGTCATTTTGTTTCTATTCTTATCCAAATTTCACAAACTCGCGATTTCTTTCAATGAGTTATACAGCAAACGAAAACTCATTCTGAAATACATGCAATCCAACCCCAACTTTAAAGCATTCTGGCATGATACACATGGCGTGCTTGAACCTGCGTGGCAGGAGTAATTGAGCCACTTCCACAGCGGTAGTTTTACCAGCCCGACTGCCAGAAAGCGCCCAACAAAACTGGGTTCAATCCCGGCACAAAACTGCTGGAGCTGCGCCAACACCCCCTCACCTCTAAAGGCTGCCTTCGGGTGGCCGCCAATATAACTTTGAAAGAGATCCTGTGATTATTGATTCGGGACTCTGATAAGTGCTTTGGTGGCCGTCTCGAATTTACGACGTTCAAGTGTGAACAAAAAAATGAACAAAAAAAAAACCCCTTCACATTCCCCCCGCAAGCACCATCCTGTCTATTATGTGTGTGCGTGTGTGTGCGCGTGTGTGAATGCGAGAGTGTTTGCACGCGCGCGTATGTGTTTGTTGTTTGTTTGTTGTTTTGTGTGTATGTGCGCGTTTGTTTGTTTGTGTTTGTTTGCGCATGTGTGAGTGGGTGTTTGTTGTGTGTGTGTGTGTGTGTGTGTGTTTGTGTGTATGTGTGTGTGAGAAAGAGCGTTCTGTCCTACAAAGCAATGCAGGTAATCCAGGTCAAAAAGGACTGCTTTTGATTAACATTGTTTATTAAACCACCCCTGCCACTCACGCACATATATATTACTTCTTCAGTTTCTTACTTATTAATCGTCAGTGCGGACTGGAGCCTTCTTACTATTCTAACATGTTCTTCTATCTTCCAGCACCATTAATAAATCGGAACAAACAACTGGCTTCGTCTTGATTAACTATTTTACATCCAATGAATTTAAAGAAACCTCATTTAATTCTTTAAATTCAATGTATCCATCCAAAGCTATGTAACTGATAATCGCCAAAATCCTACATTAGTTGGTTGGCAATGCGGTAGAACAGTAGATGGATAGCCATTAAACAAATTAGTTTTTCTGTTTTTAACTGTTGTTAATGGACATATTAAATTGGGTTCACAGGAAATTCAGACGGTCTTCTGCCTACATTCTCTTAAAGGACTCCTTTTATTACATATGTGTTTTTATTATGAATATGTTTCGCCTCTGTCATAAAAGCCTAAAATTCGTGCAAAGGCTTATAGGAAAAACGTATCCTTCTTCAATTCTGGAAAATTCATAGTAACTAAGGATTTGCCTCATTAATTTTTAACTTAATGTTTAAATTGCTAAATACTTCCTTAACGAACAAATAGTTGTAGTTAAACCATCGGGTATTTTTTAATGTTGTAATAGATTGCCTTGGCCATTCCTTTATAATCCACCCGTTATTCTTATCTTTTTCTGATATGTTAATCCATTGTATTTTTAAACCCAATTTTTCTAGGGCAATCTACAATCGCGGACTATTTTCCAATTGGATGTTGTTAAAAAACACACGCTTCGTTTTGCTTGGTTATTTAGATGTAATCTTTATTATAACTATTTAAAAAAAAAACTTTTAAAACTTATTTAATAAATGGTGTTTTCAATATAACGAAAGTGCCCACTTACGATGTGGGAGCGTTTTTTAACCAAATCTTTTAGTCTTCAGCTTTCTAACCATTCAGTAGACGAATTATTCGGCTTCACAAGTGAGACTTGTAAACCCGCTAACTAGATATTTAATCCGCCAATAAAGAATGATAGAGTGCCTTCAGCATGGTCATATCACCCTATGGCTTCATTTTCAAGAATCAGTTAAATTTTGCCATTTACTGCGGCTACTACTGGCTGCGGTGTTTCTATGAAACCATTTAAACAACCCAATCTTTTTAGTATGGTCAGTAGATTACTTTCATGTTTATTTCCAGTACAGACGATTACTAACTGTGACTATATGTGCCCTCCCTAACGACAAACGCGGTATATCCATTTAACTGGCCCAATGGACAATAATGAATATGAAAGAATTTGCATCGAATTTAACTGTGATCCTTCAAACTGATTTGAGGTCATAAAAAGTTAGACCGCTATCTGGGGTTAGGCACATTGTATTTTTGTGGGGTGAACGTGAGTGATTAATATGCTTATGACTATGCCCGGACAACCTCTTTGCACCAAATACACAAGTTCGATTGGGGTCCATAGAACAAAAAAACTCCTAATGCTTGGGCACATTTATCTTAGGATGAAAGTTAAAGCCTCCTAACTATGCAGGAGTGCAAGGCGTAATGACTCCATAAGAAATACGTTTGGTTGTCTTTTAGGAGCACAAGCAAAACAAGTCTAGCATTGTAGATCATTCTACAGGCTTTGATGCTAGAAAACTATTTACTAGCTTATTTAGAAGATTGCTATTAACTTGTGTTGATTTGCCTGCCAGCATACAAAGGTTTCAAGACGTCTTGCAATGCAGGGCATAAGTTGAAGTTGAATTTGTTGTAGGTCATGGATTTTACATGCTACCTTCGGACCTTAGACTTACTGATTGGCATGATAAGAATTATTTTAAAAACCCCAAAAAAAAATTGGGGGGGGGGGGGACAATCATCATAGTGGAGAACGACCAGACTTAGGGGCACAATAATTTACTTAAACACAAGACCGCCCCCCCCCCCCCCCATTATTTTAAGAAAGTACAGGTCCCACCAGCCAGAAAGCAGCCCAGGAAAGCACTCCACCTTGTTAATGTACTCACCCTGTCAGTCACACTAGCGAAAAGGGACAGCCCTTGTTGTTGTTTTTAACTTTTATGGATTAGCTACTTTATGTCACTAAAAATTAAAGCCATGCAGCTAACAACCTAACGTCACAGATGGTCAGCCATATAACCAGGCAACTTTGCTATAGTAGACAAAAACCCAACTAACAACACTGCCTATTATGCCGGGCAATGAGCCTCAAGTGCTTTGGCTGCTAATTCTTTAATGAGTTTGCTAGATGATGTAAATTGTTTTCTAATCCAACTTTTACCAGGCTGGGGCGTTGGAGGCGTTATGGGTCGGTTGGCGCACTACCTGTTTAAGCATGAACGAGTGTACGAGATAGCAACCCAACAGCCGTTAAATTTACTAACTATTGTTTCCCCTGTTCCTGACAGAATTCTTTATTCTTTCAGCTAGCGTAGTCGTTTTTCATAAAAGTATTCTTCTATTGTTTCTTTGAATCTGGGTTATTTGTGATTCTAGTTTCCTCTGAGAATAGAAACCACTTCTAACTGTCCTTCCCTTTCGCCCATTAACTTCTGTATATTCTGCTGTATTCTAGCTTTTCTTCTATCCTAAATTGTTATCATCTGCTTCAGCGAGTTTATTTTTTTCTTCTCTATCTTCTCTATCTAGCTTACTAAGTTTTGCCGTGTGTGCATAGTTCTTATCTTTATTGTTGTAAAGCGGCCTGAAGACCCCGGATGTCGCGCGTCGGTAATGGAGATATCATCAATGTTTCTAATGTTTTTCTGACTGTCTCCTCACTTCACTCAGTTTCAATTTCTGCTATTCTGTTATCTGCTGTTTTTTGATTTAAATCTTGAAGAAGTATGTTTTCTGTATTTCAAGATTGTGTGGCAACTCTTGCCCCAAGTTTTGTAAAAGACTAACAGCTTCGGCTCTAAGCTCTAAAAGGTTAATTGTTTTTCTGCTTTAGCAATAGGGTGTTTTGCCTAATTGTGCTTATTTTTAAAAAACTTGTTTGGGTTTTGCGATGAAGTAACCTTCACGCGCTCTCCTGCACCAGTTCCTTATATACTCAATTGCCCGCCATCTTCCTCAAAATCGGTAGGGATAATGCACGTATTGGTAGCTCTCGCCTATGCTTTATAGAATGATTGAATTTTGCTAGCAAATAGTTAGTTGTATTCGGGCCGTTGCGACTTTTACCGTCACCAACACTTTGATGAAATAGAAAGTGTTGCTGGGAGGTAGCAAAGGGATCTGCAGTTGATCGCGTATGTAAAAACTGCGCCTTTTTGATGTAAGACCGAAGATACTTAATAAAACAAATATGGGCTGTGGCTGGATGTTTTAGATTACATTTGACATCAGAATTGTTTGAAGTGGAGAAAGGATAGGGCCAAGACGGTATAAAATAAATATTCACAGAAAGCAGACGGAAACGGCCCAAATAAAAATGCAATTTTAATGGTTTTGTGATGCTCAGTAAACATTGAAGAAAACAGGCTAAAAAAACGCGGCTCATAAAATGCAGGAAGAAATATTCTAATTAAAATCAGATGGATAGCATGAAGTTGCTGCAATAGATCGCATCTGTTCTCTTAGCATGCGGGGGATTATGGGTGTGGGGGAAAACTGTTTTCGTAATGATTTGGTACAAACACGATATACAGGTTTCATTAGAGCACATAGTTATATCTGCACAACATTTAAGCTCAACAAGTCTTACAAAGAAAGGAAGTTGATTGGGAACAGACTGATAATATTATTTTTAGTTGATCCTTGCGACAAAATGTGCGAATGTCTGTTTAGAAACATTTACTATAGACTATTTGAGGGAACTGAAACACTGTTGATTATTGATTGACTGTTCAGCGAAAACGAGACATTGTTAAAAAAAGAAAAGCTCTGTAAAAGCTAGCCTTAGTGGCCGGTTCACGCCTTTGTTTCTGTGTGGCTCTTAACTCAAAAATACAATGCTGTCTTAAAAGACTTTGGATCGCAGTTAAAATCGGTTTCGTAATATTTTACACTAGGACAAAGATAGTTTGGAGAATGTCTTGAGCGAAAATTATATAATAAGGGAAACGATGAGCTAAAAAAATAAAAGAAAGTTAGAAGAAAACATCTAAAGCACGCTAAGCTATGCTTACGGACTGGGGGGGGGGGACCCCCCCCCCCCCCCCCACCCAGGTTTCATTACGTTTGTTTATTTAGATTGTTATAACAATTTGTTTATTAATTAATGTGTTTTATTATAAAAAGAATGTCTGGGGGGCCATGATTCAAAGCGGGCAGCTAGCTCCTAAATGCACTGCAGTTGGCTAAAAGACCTAGGAGTCACAATGGAGTTTTGATCTAATAGGGGGCCAGGAATATCTTTAGGATTTGAGTACAACAGATGACGGGGTTTAAAAGCGAACAGAAATTGGAAGACAAAAACCGGCAGCAATATCCCACCCTTAGAACAGATAAGAATTTAAGAGCAACGATTTGGCAACATGAATACCAAAATTCATAAAAGAGAGAATGTTTGGGGTTGCTTCCTGAATTGACTGGGAATTTAAAGTTGAAACTGCGGAGCCCAATGTATACTATGATAAGAAAAAACAATTTTAGAAAGGTTTTTGAATGCAGGGCTCATTATTGGTAGCCTAGTTCCAGGAACACAACAGAAATACAGATTGAAATGTTGGCGGGTACTGCATATATGCTACAGAGAAAGAAGGCCTAGCTGATGTGGGGGGCGACACTGTTGCTTAGAATTTACCCCAAAACGCTACAGGTATACCTAGCAAAATAACGATGTTTTTTCGCTTATTTATATCCGAGAGAGGGGGATACTAGTTTGCCAGAACATGCGCTAATAGTGGTTGTACAATAAAGGCTGAAATCTTGATGCCCCTCTTAAAGTTGGTTATTGCAATTCTAAAAAACGGAGATGAAATAAACACCCAGGTATCATCTGACAAAGTTACTGTGAAGGTTGACAAAGACAAACTAACAGTACTCGACTTTATTTTCACATTAAGTCTGTTGGATTTTATTTGAGTTTTACTTATTGATGAAGTGCTGTCAGAAGGATTATAAAAAGATATATATAAGATTAATTTATAAAAATCATCTTATTAAAAATGGAGGTTCAACAGTTTTGGTTAGAGCAAATAAACTGAACTCAAGAAAGGATATAGAAGCGACTTGGATAGTATAGAGTTAATAGAAGAAATATGCTAAGCTTTTATACTCTTTCTTATGTAATTAATGGCTCATCAGCTGTTGCTAGCGTAAGTGAGTTCTGGGTCTGGTGTTGCTGGTTTACCTACTGGGGTTGGAGCGCCAGTCTCTTTAGACATGAGGGGCCTTGGGTTAGGTTTTAGGCGACTGTGTTATGGCTAGTAGTGGTTTTAAAAAATTAAGTCCTAGATTACAAATAAAGCCACACTGCAATTGTAGCCTTAGATCAGCAAAACTTTGTCATTTAGATTATGATTAAGCCAATCATTACAGGATGAAAACTTTACAGACGAAGAATTTCAGAAGATTATGGCTGATGGTTGATGATTACAGACGGCAAAAAAATTGAACTTCAAAGGAGTGGAGAAAGACTTTTACTTCACGTCAGGTAGACACTGATGCAATTAAACAAGAACATTGAAAACCATACAACATGATCGGTTTAAACCCAAATAGAGCAAAAAAAATAAGTTTAGCAAACGTTTAAACAAAAAAAATAAAGTTTAGCAAAAATAAACACTTTTTTTTTTTGTTAGCCTACTGTGTTTGGTGGGACAACTTGCAGCTCTTTCACGAACAAAGTATCTTTGAGGAGCGCTTTTTAGACGCAGTAGCACCGTCTAGACGAGAGAGTTTCTCTTAAATCAATTTACAGGGAGGGTGTTTTCTGAATTATTTCAACTTAATATACATCTAGCTCCTTCATATAGCGATCTGTAGCTCTAATTCTTACATCCACCTTATGCTCTCCAGGAGCATTCAAGTATCTTACTTTTAGTCCAAACGGGCAATAGTTTTTGAGGTCCCTGCGTATCTTCAGTAATGCTAATTTATCGTTTAATTTGATTGCGTTATGGTTAAGACCTGTTGCTTTAAATTCTTCATATTCATGGGCGTAAAACTGCCGGTAATCTCCTCACCATTCTGTGTTGCGTTCTCTATCCATATTTTCTCTGTGATATTGTTAAGTAAACAGGCGTTTTCAGCTAGATTCTTATTAAAGTTTTCTACTAGAAGGTTGTGATCGATGGTTGCCTGGGATCCCTCTCTTAACTGTAACATGATGTTTTAAAACAGTTGGTTTACAGAACCTTTAAACTCCTTTTCCAATCTTTCAACTTGAAATCATTTAGGATACTTTAATGGACCTCTCATGTATATTGTTGAAGCACAGCCACAGCAGTTGAGCTTTTTATCTAGTTTAAGGTTCGGCCGTCTTTATATCTTGAAAGCCATGTCTACAAAAATGTCAGAGATACTTAAACTTTTTTTTTCTAACTTTGTCATGTGGAAGTAAAGCAAGTCCATCTGGTGGGGGTCATTAGGAACTGAGTTAACAAATCTAGGCCTTATTATTCTTTTGGGGGCAGGGCAGGATATATTTGCCAAATTGGCTGTTTTGAAAGCCAGTCTTTCCATCTGATTCAGTACTATAGCAGCTTTACTTAGTTTTTCATATCAGTCTTTCCTTTCCAATACCCCTTAGGAGAATTAATTTATTTGTACTTGTCCATAAGAAGGACTGTATTTTTAATTGGATTTTAAAATTGTTTGTGCAAGTATATAGATTGCCCCATAGCGCCCACCATAAAAACAATTTCTGCTATTCAGGTCTTCTGATGGTATTCATAAAAGTCAGGGACAGTTCGGGAGTGGCGATGTTAGAAACTTCTTTCTGTCACTAAGTAATACTCATTCATTGCCTCATCAACGTCTGTAAATGTGTGCTCTGCATGACCCTGTTCCCTTAACTTTTTTATTAAATAAAGTCTAAGTGAGCAATTCGTCTTTTCTCATAAGCATCTCTTGCCTTAGCTAAATCTTCTATTGCTTAGTTATGTATTGCTCTTTCTTCTCGGACCTCAATTTACTAAAACATATTATTGCTTCCAGAAAAGCTAAGGCCATTTAACATAGCTCCTCATACATCATAACTACTCCGCCTTCTTTTTATAAAATCAATATTTTCTTAATGAATTAATCTTTCGATGAATCTAACATTTTCTGGGATTAATCCCTTTTTTTGGTTTTAAAAATTCAAAAAAAAAGAAATAAAAACAAAAAAAAAAAAAAAAAGGGGTCCGTTTTTTTTTTTTTTTTTTGACGCAATCTGCAGTAATTACAACTATAACCTTAACAATATCCTCAATGTCTAACCTTCCTAGATCTGCAGGTTCATTCTAAACTGTTTTTTTGCTAACAGCTATAGCCTTACTAAGTCCGCTAATCACAGCAGAATGGTAAATCGTTATTGATAATCTTTTTTCCTAATCTTTTATTAACTAAAAATTAATTAAAATAATCATAATACGAAAGGCTGTCTATGTGCTTTTTAATCTTATATTCTTTTGTTGTTAAAAGCTAAAAAATAAGGATGCAACTAGTTTGGCGAATCTCTATCTTTCCCATGTTTGGCGGTTTTATTCCTAACAACATTTTGCAAGGGTTGAATAGACTATAACACCAACGTAGGAACGGCATTAATTAACCAGCGTTAAACTCGTTGTTTTAAAAGTATTATATTTTTTTTATTGCTTTTTAAAAATGGATGTGAGAAACTATTAAGTGTGAGGAGCAAGCAGGCTACTCAGCAGCAACTGCCATAAGAAAGATGCTACTCTCTGGCTGACTCGTGTGGGAAAAACTAGACAGTATTTAGGTGTTGAACTATGTATGAGCAGATCCAGCAACTGCCTACTTCAGACGTGAAAGTACTACGCTAGGTACGAAGCACAGCTAGGGTCGAAATGGTTAGATTGTGGGTAGACAATGAATAGTTTATATGCTAAGTTAGTATAGTAAGATGGCCCCAGTTGATTCAGAAGAGATTTAAAATAAGGAACTTTCACAAGATCCAGGTTTTAAACTCAAGTCACTAGGAACTTCTTGCATGGCGTCATGTATTACAAATTTGGAAACTATGCTATGTCATTCATCTGGATTAATTAATTTTAATATATTAATTTTGATCAACTTAAATTTTAACTCGCATAAAAAAATGAAGCGCCTCAGGAGAAGGAAGTGCCGAGGACAATTCCGCAGGAAGACCGCAGGAGCAGAATGCACCTCAAGTGAATGTAACACAAGTGAGTAATGTTACTAAAAACTAAAAATCTGGACGTATTGAGGCGGGATGACGTAAACTAGTTAACTGAATGGAACTGACTGCAAAAAGCAAACAATCAGCAAAACAATAATTGTTAGATAGTAATACAACATCGCCGTCCAGTACCAAAACACCCCAATTAACAAAAAACACAAATCACAAAAAAACGATTAGATGTTTTATTTGGTATTGGTGCTGTTGTTGTTGGCGGGGGAGTTTTAGGCATCAAATGTCTTAACGCATACCTAGCAGCAAAGTCACAAACCCCACAAAACCAGTAAAAGAGAAAGACCAGCTTCTGCAAAAAAAGTGCAACCTCCTGCTGTAGACCATTTTCTATGGAATAGTTTGTAAGAACTAATAAAGTACAAGTTAAGAACTAGATAAGTACAAGTTAAGTTAGTTATAGAAAGACTTTTTAAGTTAAGCGAAAGTAGATTACAAGGTTAAGCTGTAAGTAAATTTTAAGTTCTTGCAAGTACTAGTTGGTTCTTAAGTAAAGTTCTTGTTAGGTTTTAAATAAGTACCTAGTTAATTTTAAGTTATGTTCTTGATAGGTCCTAAGTTAAAGTCTAGTCAGTCAGTTAAGTTAATCTTTTTATAGTTCTCCAATGCCTACAGCATATGAAATATCAGGACTGACAAGGATGAGTTCTCTTGTTAGGGTTGAGACTAGTGATTTCTTAGTTAACAGCAGTTGTGTTTACTTGATTGACGAGTAGAGCGCAGATTAACCATTTGGGTGATGAAATACTTTGTTTTCAAAGAGAGCTTTGCTTGTTGTTGTCGTGAGATTTATTTTTTTTGACAATACTTCTTTACTTATCCTTAGCCTTCTTCATTACAGAAGTTGGCTGGCAAACGCTATACATCTTATGACGCAAACCAACTTATTTCTTTGATATCTGCTCCCATGAAGTTAATCCTTCATCTTTCTAATACTTTTTCGTTAACAGTTGATTGTAAAGGCGAATCTTATGGCTCGTCGCATGTGTCGGACCACCCATCGACTCCTTAGCACCTAGTTTCTAAGTCTTTGTAAAAGTCTTCTGTGGGGAACGTCTAGAATAAAAGAGTCAGTGTCTGTTTGTAATGGACTCTTGCTTTGGATACAGTGTTTAAAGTAGTCGTACAGAAATTCTAACTTCATACTTTGACAGCTCTAATACCCCCCCCCGGTGCACAACCGATAAACACTGGCTCTTGTCCAACTTAACATCCTTTTTCTTCATCATAATGCCAAACTAGGATGTCGTTAAAAATCTTCTAAAGTCTTGTTAGTTACGGGTTAGAGGCAAACTTATAATTGCTTGGTTTTCTTTTGTAAATAATTTTACATATTTACGTTTGTGTGGATTTTCCATGGTTTTCCAAAACAGTGTTGTTCATCAGTTCTAAAGAAGTCTTTTTCTGAAGCATCAGTGGCTTGGGTTCTAAGATCAGTATTCTTCTTGATGTATGGCCTCATAAAGGTTCTTGGTCAAAAGCAATGATTCTTTGAACAGCAGCAGTTTCAGCCCGTGTCTATTGGTAAAACTGTAACAGTCTGTAATGACAAACATATTTAGTTTGGTCTAGATTTAGCACAGTTTAGGAGGGGGGGGCTGATAGGACCTCATCTTAATCTTTCTGCAGCCTGAGGATAATCGTTGTGGAGTTCGTGTAATTTTTAGTTATTCTAAGTTCTTCTTCCAAGAAATACCCCTTTTGGATTATCGGCGGAAGCTGTGACAACATGCTTAACACAGTTTGACTCATGAGTCCTTTTATCATTGTAAATTGTTTCTCAGTGGAAAAGCGGCTGATCATGGCCCATCATACAGATTGTTGGCGTTTAAGTACATTAAATCGTTGGACGGTTTTGTGGGATCTTAATCGTCTAAATAACTTGTTGATGGCTTTGCATGTAAGGATTGTGAGGCCATGCTTATTAATCCCCTTAGGACCTCTTCAATCATTGAAGTGTGGGTAGCTCAGAAATTAAGTCAATCTGGATGTTTGTAGACTATTAAGAAAGGCATCCCAGTAAGGCCTGGGGCAGAGATGTAATGTGATGAGTCTAGACCAGTTATGTTTATGCCATGTAAATCTGTAATGTCTGAAAGGACGTTGCTTATAAACCATAGTCGGCCTAATAAAATATTGATCATGATAAATCGCCCATTGTTTGACAGTGTAATTCTGTCCAGTCTTTCTGTGCGTATTCCATAGTCAGCATCAGTTATGTCTTTGCCCTAAGGCCTAGAAAGAAAGCGCTTTAGGAGGAAGCGGGTCTTCGTCATACTATCCCACGGAGTTTCATGGATTCATAGGGGTGTGTAAACTCCTTTGCGCCACTAAAGATGGATCCAATTATTGTTTAGTGATTGGAAAGGCTTGCAGAGATCCGCTAACTTTTCTAAACTACCCATCAGATGTTGGGCAGCGTCATTAAAAGTGTATATACAGTCAAGAGTAAATGAAAATCATGTACTTTTTGAAGACTGTGCAATGCAGGTAACACTCTTATATTCAAGAAGTCACTGCTTGAATGAAAAATTGTGAATAGTAGCCTCGAAGGTTATGAAAGAAGATAGGCAGTTTCATGTCTTAGGGTAACCTTTAGTTGAAGATTACATTTGTTGTGTGCTGTCCTCTGAATTTGCTGTAAGGTGATCTGGTCTCTTACTGTGTACTATAATTCTTGTTACATATCCAGCAGTGTGTAGATGAGTCATAGCGTTCTGATCTCAGGAGTCATAACAATACCTGAAAGATTTAGTTGGTTGGAGTAGTGATTGCGAACTTGTTTCATCTGCTCTAAATCTACTAGCTGCGGTTTGGGACCTCTGTAAATCTCGGGTGTTGTGTTTGGCCGTCTGACTAACAACAATAAACGATAAGAGCAGATCTGATGATGTGGGTTTTAGGTTGTTTTTTTGTTCTTTGCTGTTGTGGGCCATAGTACTGCGGTAAGAGCGATTAATGTCAGCAAAAACTCGTACGGGTCATCTGCATTTTGTGTAAAATTTTTAAGCTAACCTTTAGACCCGGTTTAGGTGTGAGGAGTTTTTGTTTCACAGTCTACAAAACTTTTTACAATGGTTCATGGCTGGCAGCTGCCTTCTATTTTAGATTTGAACAGTCACTTCTACAAAGCTCTTGCCTAGCTGGAAGATTGGTAGTATAGGCTAACAGTCTGCTTATTGTTCTGATTAATACTAATGACGCTTTGTACTATCTTTTAACAGTATCAAGTCTACATGCTTGTCAAGTGGTTCGCCTAAAGTGTGGAGCGTTGGGAGTAACCTTAGAGGCACTAGATTGTCTACTACAGACCATGTGTATAGTTAACAGTGATTGGTTTGTTTTGCTCTCTAAACTGTGATTATTGTTTATATTATTGGATAGCGTTATGTTATCAAAGTTTCAGGCTATCTTTTATTGAGAATATTGGAAACTCTGTTTGCTTGATTTTTAAACAGGATATAAATGCGCTAAAACAACAACATAAAACCATTCGTCTGTCAGATTTATGTATGTTTTAAGTCTGCTCGTTTTAAACTCTATACTCTTTTGGAAGAGGAAGGTAAGAATTGCCGACTATAGGATAGAACTTTGTTTTAATCTTATTTCAAGGGCTGTCCCTTCAGACCAGCCAGAACCCCTTAACTTTGCCTCCTCACTTGCATGGTTAAACTGTGTAAGCATGTAGTCAGCCCAGTTTGAGTTAAAGTCATGATAGCTGATTACTTCTTTCTGCCTTGTTGAAACCCAGACTGGCATGTTAGTATCATCAGGCGTTATATAATCAATCAGAACGGCTAACAGCACTTTTACTGGCGGCTCCATCTGAAGAAACTCTGGGATTTTAGAGATAGCATGTGCTACGCTTTCATGAACGTTCGAGGGGTTAATAATGACCATGTCTACTTCACTAAACATATTGCTTAATTGTTTGTCACTACTGAATATTTCTTCCATCGTATATAGTTTTCCGTCCCCGGATTTACTTGTGGTCGTCATTTTTAAAGCCAAAATATTTACGTAAATCAAAAAAATAAATGTATATAAAAGAAAGTAAAACGCGCTTTTTATTCTTCACCTAAGCGTTGCAACACTTCAAGACATGTTAACCTTACAATAACGCCCGCCAGCATTTTAGCTTTTTCTGAATCACTACAGTCAATGTTCATCACTTGATTGCTTCGTTAAATAGCTCACTATGATCTTTTATTATATTGTTTACATCATTCTCAAAACCAGATTCACTAAAATCAATGTTTAACGCTTTCATTGTCTCGTTAAATAGTTCATTACAATTCTTTAAATCAGATACACTGAGTTCGGCAGCCATTTTTAAATCTAAAATAAATAAAAAAATAATTGTAAATTCAACTGTTATTTATAGTCTTTTCTAATCTGATTTTCATAAAAGCGAATAGCTACTACTCCTTCAGGGCTGGTAGAAACATCCACAACATCCATAAAATCAGAATCCATATAATCATTAAAATGGCAAACAACTTTATAGCTGGTTGAGGCCAAGAATCTGGTAGTTTGCTGATGGACTTCTTCACTTTGTGATTAAAAAGATCAGTAATTGATTTTTCAAACCTACCCCTTAACTCTTTTCTATGAGCCTTCCAATTCAACTTGTGAAGTATAATAGTAAGCTTTCTAACTTCTTCTGGCTTCAATTTTAAACCAGAATAAAATTATAAATTAAAAAAATTAATTAATTCTGTAAACCCTTAATTCTTATGTGCCTGGAGAGAATGTAAATATGTATGTTCACGATCACCAAATCTTATCTAGCACGTAAGCCCCCGTTTCAATGTACTAATTTCGTCAATATTTGGCGGTTTTGCGCATTAATTTTGTTTAAAAACAGGTGTTAAAATTGGTCAAAATTGACATGTGAAGGACGTGATGTGTATGTGAAAAGGGGGGTTTTCGTGCAAAATAACATGGTGGTCTTGAACAAACATATTTACATTCTCTTCTATCCATATTATGTATTTGATGGATTGATCGCTGTGTTGATAGCAGCTCTATCCATATTATGTATTTGATGGATTGATCGCTGTGTTGATAGCAGCTCTATCTATATTATGCATTTGATGGATTGATCGCTGTGTTGATAGCAGCTCTATCTATATTATGTATTTGATGGATTGATCGCTGTGTTGATAGCAGCTCTATCTATATTATGTATTTGATGCATTGATCGCTGTGTTGATAGCAGCTCTATCCATATTATGTATTTGATGCATTGATCGCTGTGTTGATAGCGGCTCTATCCATATTATGTATTTGATGCATTGATCGCTGTGTTGATAGCAGCTCTATCCATATTATGTATTTGATGCATTGATCGCTGCGTTGATAGCAGATCTATCTATATTATGTATTTGATGGATTGATCGCTGTGTTGATAGCAGCTCTATCCATATTATGTATTTGATGCATTGATCGCTGCGTTGATAGCAGCTCTACTTTATAGCAGCTCTATCCATATTATGTATTTGATGGATTGATCGCTGCGTTGATAGCAGCTCTACTTTATAGCAGCTCTACTCTATGCACGGTTTGTTTTTTGGTGGTTTTATTGCTGAGTTGATGGCAGCCCTAAGCATAGCATATATTTGATGGGTTGATTCCTGTGTTGAAGGCAGCTCTACTCTCTGCACGTTTTCTTTTTGTTGTGTTGATAGCTGTAACAGTTCCTTGCATGCTTTGTTGTTTTTTTTTATAGGTTGATGACGTGTTGACAGCAAAGTCAGTATTGTAAGTGTAGCTTATTTCGTTGCTTAGTCTGCAATTTTGCAGGAAGGTAAAGAAAGTCTTACATACTTCTCCTGCTCTCTCTGTCTTTAGTATTTTCATAACAGAAAAAAATGGTGTTGGTCATGGATTACATCGAGGGATAGAAACCGAACGTTAGACAGCTGTGTGAAGAGGGTGTCCAACTATGTTTTTTTTTTCCCTGATCAAATTCAAACTATTGTGAAGCCTGTCCAACAGGTGTGCAGCCATCGATTTTTTCCGAGAGGCATGCAGCCTCAACAGCAAACATTGGCCCTTTATCCTTAATGTCAATAGTTGCTACATATGCTCCTAAGACACATTGCTATATTCATCATATAAAACGAGTGTGTAGGTTTTTTTCACCTTTCTTGTTGTACAGTTCCTCTGTCACTAATATGTTTTATCACGGGTTGATTTCGTTTCAGGAAAGACAAAGTCAGCTTATCATCAAATGTACAGAACACGCCTTCATAAGCAAAACAGATAACTGGCCACAAAATAGAAGTATACAGAACATGTTTTATCAAAGAAGCATTTCTAAG
>CM031627.1:25200648-25213148 GCA_018398815.1 Conus ventricosus
CAATAGTAGGAATCACAGACCAAAATATGGTGACCTTAGTTTAAACGAAAGTGGGCAAAAGGAAAGAAAAAAGGAAAAAAGTGTGAAACAAAAAAAAAAAAGATGGAATGGGCGCTCCAGTTAGTACAACTGAAAAAAGTCTGAAAATGAGAGGCTTAAGAAAGACACAGGATGGGCCTTGCAAACAGGGGAAAAACACACCCCACACAACACACACACACACACACACACACACACACACACACACACACACACACACACACCACACACACAACACACAAAACCTTCTGGACTCCGCACAGATAGAAATAAAGCTAAAACAACAAAAAACCAACTGCAAAATAATACATAAGGGAAAAAGAGGGATATAGGGTGCGTGTGTGTGTGTGCGTGTGTGTGTGTGGAATGTCTGTGGTTGTTGTTGTGTGTGTGTGTGTGTGGGGGGTGTGGTGTGGGGGTGGGGGTGGGGGTCGTGGTGGTGGTGGTGGTGGTGGTGGTGGTGGTTGTGTGTGTGTGGGGGGGGGGGGTGTGGTGTGTGTTTTGTGTGTGTGTGTGTGTTGTTGTGGTGTGTGTGTGTGTGTGTGTTGATTTTGATTGATTGATTAATTTAACGTCTGTTCACAACAATGGTGATATTAGACTAAAAAAAACCAAATCAAAAAAAAAATAATAAAAAAAACCCACAACAAAAAAAAAATTAAAACGGGCTCGTAAGAGTTTGTGCCTGTGTTTGCGCACGTGCGCCGCGCGCGCCGCGCGCGCGTGTCTGTGTGGTGTGTGTGTGTTAGTGGTGTGTGTGGGTGTGTTGTGTGTGTGTGTGTGTGTGTTGTGTGTGTGTGTGGGGTGTGTGTGGGTGTGTGTGTGTGTGTGAGTGTGTGGGAGTGTGTGTTGTGGCGTGTGTTTTGTGTCTGTGGGATGCATGTTGTTGTAAGTGGGTGTGTGTGTGTGTGGGTGTGTGTGGTGTGTGTGTGTTGTGTGGGTGTTGTGTGTGTTGTGTGTGTTTTGTGTGGTGTGTGTTGTGTGTTTTGTGTGTGGTGTGTCTGTGTGTGTGTGTGTGTGTGGTTTTGGTGTGTGTGTGGTGTGTGTGTGTGTGTGTGTGTGTGTTTTGTGTGTGTGTTTTGCGCGCGTGCGAGTGGTGCGTGTGTGTGTTAGTGTGAAAATGCACTTATTGTGAAGGCTAACATATAAACATTAATACAATTAACTATAAATGATTTAATGCTTACAATAAATTTGCAAGTATAGTGCTGGATAAAACTGATGCATTTTGTATCATTTCTTCGCTGTAGATTATATCATTTAAAGATCCCCATATTTGCTACATCTATCCCAGATATGTTGTATAACAGGGAAGCAATGGAAAAATCAAAAAAAATATGTTAAAATTGTATTGGATGACCACAAGCAAAATTCTACATTTTTGAAAATTTAGTCTTCCATGAATTTAATCGAATTTTATAAAGAAGACTAGACAAGGATCCCGAACACGGAATATTTTTGATTTTGAAGGAAGCTTTTCTGTCATTATACGACTTTCTGACATCAAATTTATTTCATGTTTTTCTAATTTTAGTGGACTATCAGGATATTTTTTAATAGCTCCTTCTTTCGCTGATCTATCAGCCTTTCATTCCCCCAAATACCACAGTGAGATGGAATCTACCAAAATTCTACATTAATACCTTTCCCTATAATTGAATGTTTTTAAGTATTTTACGTCATTATCAATCTTTTCGAACTTTGCTTTCCCAGTTTTGCAGACTGTAAAGAACAGATTTTGAGTCAACACAAAGTAAAATGCTATAAACGCAGTATCAAACAGCTATGAAGGATAAGCCATAAGAATTGCATATAGTTCTGCAGTAAATTACAGAAAAACCTTTTCCTAACAAAAGACTTTTTATCTTGAAAGCGGGAATACAAATCCAGCCCCTGTGTAATGATTCCAAAACTGAACCATCTGTAAAAATCTTTAAATGATTCGGATACTTATTTTCTACATGTTCTTTGGCTTCAACGGATATAAGATTGATGTTATCCTCTTTTTTTAGAGTTGTATAATCTGTATCGAATCTACAGAAATATGCTCCCATTGAGGAATAATGGGTTTTAGGGGGACTACTTGAAATTGATGTAATATCAATATCCCAACTCTTAAAAAGAACATCAGTAAAGTTTCTAATAGTTGAAGATATGAAATGTTTTGCGCTCTTTTCGGGAAATCCTGCCCTTGAGTCAAAAAAAAATGTAAATTTGTCACTAAATTTAGAAACTGAAAGAAATCTAAGTCACATACTTTGCGGTGGCCAACTTCCGTTGGTCCTCAAGAGTTAACAGATTAGCTCTCTGTATGTTTTTGAGCGTATTTGTGTGTACTGGCACCCCAAAGTGACAACTTAACAGCCTTACAAATCTATGCTTTGTAATTTTTTTAGCAGCGTCCGTGGAGCTGAGAAATAAACCTCTTGACCATAATTAATTTCGATCGAATTTAATGGTACAAGGTGTAAAAGTGTTTGAGTATCTTGTCCCCATGACTGAGCATTAATTATTTGAAAAATTTAATCTTTGTCTAGCTTTCTTATTATGTGTTCAATATGATATCGCCACTTTAATTTATGGGGGTTAAATAACCCCTAAAAATTTACAGCTTTTGAATATTTAAGAGTGTTGTCTTTTATAACAAGCGAGGAGGATACCATTAATAAAAAGCATTAAGGTGTCTTTTTCCTCCGGGAAAGTTCTAAAACATTTTCTTTTTATGTATAAATCTAATTACTAGCCCCAACTTGGTATAGTTTTTGAACATGTGTTATAACTCTCTTATTTGTTTGTTTTCTGACGTTTGTATTCATCCATATAGCAATGTCACAGCATATTGAACGAGAGAATATTGTTAGATGGAACGTTTGGGAGATCATGAATAAGAATAGTAAAAAAAAATGGGCAATGATAGATCCTTGAGGAAATTTCCCAAAATCAATATCCTTGAATGACGAATACCATGTGCCCAAATTCTTGTACAAATAGATCTCCCCAAAAAGAAACATTTTACAAATTGAACATTGCTCCACTAATTCCAATAGTTTTTAGCTTATAAAGCAGACGAGGGATGCCATACACTATCATAAGCTTTTCTAAATATCAAAAAAGTAGCAATGTACCTTTTCTTCTGGAAAACTGTTTTTTTAAATTGATTCGAATTTTGACCAGATGATCAGTGTACATCTTCCTTTTCCTGAAACCTGCTTGGTTTTTTGGAATAATATTGTTCTTTTTCGCAGAAAATGTAAAATACGACTTCAACAATTTTTTCCAAAATCCCTTACCAACTTTCGATGTTAAAGCTATTGGCGATAACTGCCAATTTCGGATCTTACGTTTACCTTGTTTTGGAACGGGGATTACAAAACCCTCCCCCTCCAGATAGTAGGGAGAGTTCCATTTGACCAACATTTTTGGTAAATGAGAGAGTAATTGCTTCCAAGATAAAGGCAAAAAGGCAGAGCAAAAGGGTATGAAATACCGTCGATGCCAACAGCAGAGGTTTGCAAGTAAACACTCCAATGAATCATTAAATTCCTCAAAGGTTATAAAAGAGTTTAAGTAATGATTTTCATCTGGGAGGATCACAATAAATATGTTTTTTCTCTTCCTCTTTTCGGTAGCTTCTTTTATTTGAGTAAGACTTGATGATAATTATTCTTTTAAAACACTTCAACAATGACTCGCTTTTTCTGCTGGGTGCGGGATAGCGTTGTTATCTAATTTAATGGATAGATGGAAATGGCATCTGTTTTTAATCTTTAACCTTCTTTTCCCTACTTTGTGCATGTCCTTTGGATGTAATATTTTTGAATGGCAAAACGTAGTGAAATAGATACGTTTTGCTTTGGCCACACTCGTTGCTGTGACTTTTTGCACGTTTCATTGCAATAAAATTTTCTTCAGTTCTTCCTTTAGCCATGTTTTATAAGTTTTCCCTTTTTACGCTCACTGCTTCTGCGCATTTTCATTCCACCATCCATTTCCTCTGTACTTCTTATCATTATAGCATTTACGCTTGGGCATTGATTTTTCAGCAGGTATAAAACAGCTTTTCTGAAGTTCTCATAAAATATAAGTGTCTTCAGTTTTCCCTGGAATTAAAGATCTAAATTTACAATAGAGTAGACTCATAGAGGTTCCATCAGCACTACTGTATAAAAACTTTGGAAACATACTTCAACTTCTTCATCTTGAATCTTTTCATTTAGTGTAAAGAACAAAAGGGAAATGATCACTTCCTAATGTGGGCTTCCTCTGTTACCAACTAGCATTCAATGATAATCAGGAGATACTAACGTTAAGTCAATAAGGGTGGCCTATGATTTGAAACATCAGAACTCTTGTATACTTCCATCATTCAACAGAACTAATTTGGAATCCACAATATTTTCAACAAAGCGATTACATGTTGACAGAGCAATCTGGTTCCCAAAACGGAGAATGTGCATTGAAATCTCCCAATAATGATCCAATTTTTTCTGAAGAAGAAGGTGTCTTTCCAGTCTGAATATTGTGTGTGTGTGTTTTGTGTGGTGTGTGTGTGTGTGGTGGGGTGTGTGTGTGTGTGTGGTGTGTGTGTGTGTGGTGTGTGTGGGGTGTGTTTTTGTGTGGAAAGGAGACAGTGGGTGATGGAGCAAAGAAGGGAAAATGCACCCCAGAAAGGTAATGAAGGAAAATAGCAAACCCCTTCAAGGTAATGAGGGAAAATAGACCCTTCAAGGTAACGAAGGAAAAGCAGTATAAATTCAAACTGAACAGCAGCTCTTTCCATAACATTATATTAACAAACATATGTTCTTCTTCGGTTTTAGTTACACGTCATAGAGCAGTGCAAACCAGCCCACCAGCACACCAACACAGTTTCAAAAAAAAGAAGAGCCAGCTCACCTTACAGTGCAATCCCATCCCATCCAGCACACAAACACAGTACAATAAAGAAAGAGTCAGCCTCACCTTACAGTGCAATCCCATCCCTCCAGCCCCCTAACACCGTACAATAAAGAAAGAGCCACCTCACCTTACCAGTCGCTCTGAGATGACGGCAGGGTCGATGAAGGCAGCTGTCAGGGAGACTGAGAGAGGAGATGGCGTTCAGGGAGGGAGTGTAGATGGCTGGGGAGCTCGCATCTGCCCACTATTTATTCCGTCTTCACTCACCTTCACCTTCCTCACCATGACAAACAGGGGGGAGGTTGGGAGAGAGAGAGAGAGAGAAGAGAGAGAGAGAGAGAAAGAGAGAGAGAGAGAGGGGGGGGTGAAGTGGTGGGATGGTTTGTAAGACTGGCCATGTAATGGGCCTTCCACGTCAACACTGTAACAGCTGTCTTAAAACATAAATATCTCTCTCTCTCTCTCCTCTCTCTCTCTCTCTCTCTCTCTCTCTCTCTCTCTCTCTGTCCTCTCTCTCTCTCCTCTCTCTTTCAAAGATTTCTTTATTTGCTAACTATATTAAAGAGGTATTAAAGACCAGGGACAAAGAAAAGTGTGAGTTAGTTTTCTTTAGTTTAACGTCTATTCACTATAAGTGTTATTAGACGGGGAAAAAAACACCATATGATTGTGTGTGTGCGTGTGGTGTGTGTGTGTGTTGTGTGTGTGTGTGTGTGTGTGTGTGTTGTGTTGCGTGCGTGCGTGCGTGCGTGCGTGCGTGCTTGCGTGCGTGCGTGCGTGCGTGCGTGCGGTCGTGCGTGTGTGTGTGTGTGTGTGTGTTGTGTGTGTGTGTGTGTGTGTGTGTTGTGTGTGTGTGCATGCATATGTGATTATGTGTGGTGTGTGTTGTGTGTGTGTGTGTGTGTGTGTGTGTGTGTGTGTGGTGTGTGTGTTGTGTGTGTGTGTGTGTGTGTGTGTGTGTGTGTGTGTGTGTGTACGAGTGAAACATGCAACTGATAAAGACTGCCATATGCCCAAAACATTCCACATTCCATGTTGCTTAGAAATGCTTCCTTTGATAAAACATGTTCTGTATACTTCTATTCTGTGGCCAGTTATCTGTTTTGCTTATGAAGGCGTGTTCTGTACCATTTGATGATAACTGACTTTGTCTTTCCTGAAACGAAATCAACCCGTGATAAAACATATTAGTGACAGAGGAACTGTACAACAAGAAAGGTGAAAAAAACCTACACACTCGTTTTAAAATGAGGAATATAGCAATGTGTCTTAGGAGCATATGTAGCAACTGTTGACATTAAGGATAAAGGGCCAATGTTTGCTGTTGAGGCTGCATGCCTCGCGGAAAAAATCGATGGCTGCACACCTGTTGGACAGGCTTCACAATAGTTTGAATTTGATCAGGAAAAAAAAACACCCTCTTTACACAGCTGTCTAACGTTCGGGTTTCTATCCCTCGATGTACTCCATGACCAACACCATTTTTTTCTGTTATGAAAATACTAAAGACAGAGAGAGCAGGAGAAGTATGTAAGACTTTCTTTATCTTCCTGCAACATTGCAGACTAAGCAACGAAATAAGCTACACTTACAATACTGACTTGCTGTCAACACGTAATCAACCTATTGAAAAAAAGCATGCAAGGAACTGTTACAGCTATCAACTCATCAAAAAGAAAACGTGCAGAGAGTAGAGCTGCCTTCAACACAGGAATCAACCCATCAAATATATGCTATGCTTAGGGCTGCCATCAACTCAGCAATCAACCCATCAAATATATGCTATGCTTAGGCTGCCTCAACACGCATCAACCATTAAATATATCTATCTAGGCCCTCACTCAGCAATAAAACCACCAAAAACAAACCGTGCATAGAGTAGAGCTGCTATAAAGAGAGCTGCTATCAACGCAGCGATCATCCATCAAATACATAATATAGATAGAGCTGCTATCAACACACGATCGACCCATCAAATACATCTATCTTAGGATGCCACCTGCACACATAAACATCAAAAACAAACGTGCATAGAGTAAGCTGCTATCAACACACAATCAAGCCATCAAATACATAATATGCATAGAGCTGCTATCAACACAGCTATCAACCCACAAATGCATAATATGCATAGAGCTGCTATCAACACAGCTATCAACCCACCAAATGCATAATATGCATGGAGTTGCTATCAGCACAGCTATCAACCCATCAAATACCTAATTTCATAGAGCTGTTATCAGAGCAGCTATCAATCCAACACACATAAAACGTGCATATAGCTCCTTTCAACTGTTTTACACTAAAACATGGCTTCTTCTTCCACGTAGTAATCACATGATTTTGCATTAACTACAGTAATTTTTTGAAACGATAAATACTTACAAATATTACAAAACCTGACACAGATTCATGCTCCTGAGTCGATGACAGTCTCTTGATTTTTTTTTTCAGTTTGTCATGTTTGTCGTGGTTTCACTAAACATGTGTACAAAATACGGTGACATTCTGTGGATAAAGAGCTCTGACCACTTCCACTAACCCATTGATAACAACCTATAAATAGTCACAAAAAGGGCCCAAAGTGTCCAACATGGACACTGTGCAGAACAGACTTGAAAACACTCCATCAGATCCACCTCCACTGCCTACACAAAACCATGGGTCTCCCCTCATAGGACAGGTCTCCAACAAAACTCTCATAACCTGCTACCCGGGCTAGAGTATCGATCCTTTGCTGTGACGCTTTGCAAATTGTATCAAGATCATCTTGAACGTAAAATGACAATTAATATCGAAGAAATAAATCCACATCGCCCATGTGTCTAGTCTTTGACCAGGGACGAAACAGCATGCCTCGTTATTTCTTCATATTGCCCCAGGTGTGTAATGGTTTTCACATCCTTGAATGATGCTGTCTTGTACACAATCCTAAAAAAATGTCAAACTCTTGGTGATAAACAATCGAGTCTTCAATTTGTCCCGTGGTTTTCGCCTGCCTGAATCATACTGTCTTGCAGACAAAATAATAGATGTCAAACTGTTGGTGATAAACAATAGCAAAGAAACATGAATACGTCATGTAACTGTTCAATGTACACTTGAAGAACAACAGATATCTTAAACGAAAGTAAACTGTTGCGATTAAAAAATCTTTGTCAAGACATCCCAACTCCCGAAAAGTTAAAAAAAGAAAATGAAAATACGAGGAAAAAAGAGTAAAGAAGAAAAAAGAACCTCAGACGATTGCATTGCAAACAACAAACAGAACAACAAAACACTAGGTGCACGCAAGCACTTAAAATATATGTCGTGTGACAGAACGACAAAACCCAGACATTACAGATCCATGCTGCCTCGTCTGTAAGTTAACCCAGACGCACATCTGTCAATACAAATGTAAGGTGAATATGAATTATTATTCTACATGGAAATCAGCATCATTTAAATTACCTTTCACACCACGATCGACATTATCAGTCATTTCATTCAGAACATTAATCTCGTGCAACAGATTAAAACTTCAACAATATCAACGTGATCCGAGACCGACATGTGTACACGCGTCCCAACACAGGTTTCACACACTGGATTTTTGACTCACGTTTGTTTTGTGTTAGGTAGTTCATAATGTCCTTGACATTCTTTCTCACGAACTTAGGAGAGAATTCTCCTTGCCAGCTTTGATGACTTCTGGCGAAATGCCTTCACTACCTGGATCTTTACCACAGGTTAGTAAGTCGATGACCCGGCTGAGTTCCTCAAAGGTGGGCGGGGCATCAAGCTCCTCCTTGGCAGGCAGGTGGATGGTGCTCTCAATGGTTGTGTGGGTGACTGAGTTCTTCCTGGAATAAATTTCTGGTAATGCTACGGCCATCTTTCCACACACACACACCGCACACACATGCGCGCGCGCCACACACACACACACACACACACACACACACACACACACACACACACACACACACACACACACACACACACACACACACACACACACATACACACACACACACACTTCTCTCTCTCTCTCTCTCTCTCTCTCTCTCTCTCCCTCGCTCTCTCTCTCTCTCTCTCTCTCTCCTCTCTCTCTCTCTCTCTCTCTCTCTCTCTCTCCTCTCTCTCTCTCTCTCTCTCCATCTGTTTGCTGTGATCAGTTACGAAATCCCCTGACGAAGATTTGGAGGAGCAATCTTAATGGTGCTAGGACCGACGCTTTCTTCATGCTTTCGTACGTGGTACGGATGTTGCTGCAGTCGGCGGGGATCTGGATGCCCTGGCTCAGGTTCAGCCAGTACTCACTGGCGCTTTACGGGCGATCCACTGGGCGTTGCTGCAAGCTTTTCGGAGCGGTGCTAACGTTTTCCTTGGGCGGTCTCTCTTGTCACTGAGGAGTACGGCTCGCTTAGCAGCAAGAGCAGGCTCTATCTTCACGATTCCTGCTTCAAACCAGTCTTCGTTCTTCCTCATTCTCTTCCTATAGGTGTCTGAAGCAGACTGGTAGGTGGCATCACGAATGTGGTTCCACCTGATGAAGCGCTGTCTGTCGGGCAGTCCTCAAGGGCCTTGTCAATAGTTTTGGCGAAGCGTTCGCGACGTTCGCGCACTGACGTCATGGCTGTGTTTGATTCGAGGACGTCCCTTCTGATTGGAGTGGTGGATTTTTTTGGGCCAAAGACGCACCCCGCTGTCAACCAGGGAGTGGTCTCTGTCACAGTCAGCACTGTGATGTCTACGGGTTACGAGCTCATGGTTGAGCAAGGATCTTCAGGTGATCACGAAGTTCAACTGATGCCAGTGATGGATCAGGGGTGCTTCCAGGACACGCTGTGGTGTGGCTTGGTGGGGAAGAAGGTGTTCGTGATGTTGTTGTTTGTTGTCCGTCGAGACGACGAAGACCATCTTGTCATCCTGAGGTCGCGGGTGAGTACGCAGATGGCTGGTCAGGCCGATCTGCGCCCGGAAAGACCTATCACAGCACGGACAGGGGATGTGGCAGCAGTTGGAGATCTGTTGGCACTGGTCTCCTGATCATCCTGCGCTGCTCAGCTGCAGCAGTTCTGTTGCTTTCACAGGTCTCTGCACCTTTACAGACAAATTATCGCCACCCGTCTCTGCCCTGGGCAGCCCGCTTCCTGCTGTATGGCGGATGTTGAAGGCTTTCAAGGAAGATTTGAGGCTGACTTTGAAACGCTTCTTCTGGCCTCCATAAGAGCGTTTGCCTTGTTTAGTAGTTTCTCTGGCAGCTGATGGTCTGGCATGCGAACTACGTGACCTGCCCAGCGAAGCGGTGATTGCATCAGGATGGTGAAATGCTAGGCAGGCCGCACAAGTGAGCACTTCAGTGTCCGGAATCTTGTCTTGCCACTTAATGCCTATGAGTTTTCTGAGGCAAGGTGTGGAAATGGTTCAGTTTCCTGGCGTGACGCTGGTAAACCGTCCATGTTTCACAGCCATAAAGCAGTGTGGTGAGAATTATGGCCCGATACACCATGATCTTGGTCTCTAGGGTGATGCCTCTCCTGTTCCAAGCATTCTTGTGGAGTCTACCAAAATCCGCACTAGCTTTGGCGAGCCAGGCATTCACCTCATCGTTGATGACAACGTTTTTGGACAGAGTCCTACCTAGATAGATGAACTTGTCCACGCATTCAGTTGCTGTCCAGTGATAGTGATGACTGGCTCAACGTATGGCTTTCCCGGGCTGGCTGGTGCATCACTTCAGTCTTTTTTTGTTCTGATTGTCAAGCTTAAGTTGTTGCAAGCAGCAGAGAACTTGTCAATACTGTGTTTGCATTGTTGCTCCTGAAACAGCGTTGAGTGCACAGTCGTCCCGCAAAGAGGAAGTCATTGACAGTGTCTGTGGAACCTTGGTTTTCGCTTGAAGTCTCCCGAGACTGAAGACTGATCCATCTGTGCGGTACTTGATGACGATGCCTATCTCCGCGTCACTGAAAGCGTCAGTCATCATAGCCGAGAACATGAGGCTGAACAGAGTGGGAGCAAGAACAACCCTGCTTCACTCCGTTTGAGACTGGGAACGGTTCAGATGTCTCGCCGTTGTCTTGGACTCTGGCCGTCCCTTGAAGTTGGCGTACGATGGCAATGAACTTTCTGGGGCATCCGAACTTCGCCATGATTCTCCAAAGCCCATCCCTACTGACAGTGTCAAAGGCGTTGGTCAGATCAACATAGGTGGGGTACAGGTCGACATTCTTTTCCTGACACTTTTCTTGAAGCTGTCTGGCAGCAAACACCATGCCGATGGTACCGCGTTCTTTCCGGAAGCCACACTGACTCTCAGGTCGGAGACCTTGCTCGAGATGTGTGATGAGTCGATTGAGAAGAACTCTGCCAGGATCTTGCCTGTGATGGATAGCAGGGAGATTCCATGATAGTTATCGCAGACCTGCCGGTTTCCTTTGCGTTTGTAGAGATGAACGATGGGGGCATCTTTAAGGTCTTGAGGAACTGTCTCGTGCTGTCATATGTTCTGAAGCAGCTGATGAAGTTTCTTCACCAGAGCCACACAGCCCACTTTGTAGACCTCAGCTGGGATTGCGTCTGAGCCAGGCGTTTTGCCACTGGATAACAGACGAATTGCTTTCTGGGTCTCCTCCAAAGTTGGTACGGCGTCCAGCGTCTCATCCATCGGATTCGGGGAAGTCGATCGATAGCTTCATTGTTGATGGTGGATGGGCGGTTTAGTACGCTGTCAAAGTGTTCAGCCCATCTTTCTAGTATCTTCTCTTTATCTGTGATCAGCGTTGATCCATCTGCACTGAGCAGTGGAGATGAGCCCGAGGTGTGGGGCCGTAGACTCTCTCAAGCCATTGTAAACGTTTTTCATGTCATTCCTGTCTGCAAAGCCCTGAATCTCATAAAGCTTTGTTGCTAAGCCAGGAGTCTTGCATCTGGCGCAGCTTTTGCTGGATGTTTCTGTGGATTTTCTCAGCGCGTCGTTCTTTGCTGTTGACTGTGGGTCGTCGATGTGCGGCTTGAAAGCACGACATTTTTTCTCTAGGAGCTGCTGGATTTCAGTGCAGCTCGCATCAAACCAGTCCTTGTGCAACCTGGTTGTGGGTCCAGACACTCCATAGCTGTGCTGTACACCGTCTCACGAAGTGCGGCCCATGCTGCTTCCACATCGTGGTCATTCAGTATGGTGGACTCCAAGCGGGTTTCCAAGGTGTCCACAAAGGACTGCTTAGTATCGACGACCTTGAGCTTGCTGACATTCACACGTTTTGGTGGTTTTACGTTTTGAGGACATCTCTTGGGCTGGACATGAAGCTTGAGCTTGGAGACTATGAGGCAAAGATCTGTCAATAATGTCCTGTTGCGGGTAGGGAGGCGTAAGATGGTGTTCGTGATCAGGAGGTCATGCTCGACACATGTCTGAAGGAGACACAGACCATTGTTATTGCAGTTGCCAACCCCATGTTTTCCAATCACGCCTTCTCAGGTGGTGTGGTCGCTGCCAACTCTTGCATTAAAGTCAAGAAGAATGATGAGCTTATCAGCGCTGGGAACAGTGGTGATGACGGCATTCAAGTCTT
>CM031627.1:25218148-25220648 GCA_018398815.1 Conus ventricosus
GTGTGTGTGTGTGTGTGTGTGTGGTGTGTTGTGTGTGTGGTGTGTGTGTACGTGCGTACACGTGGTGTGCCATGTGTGTTCTCTGCATGTGTGTATCTGTGTGTGTAGTGTTGTGTGGTGTACACGGGCACAAGTGTATGTATGTGTGTTTTTATGTGTACACGATGTGTGATGTGACTGTGTGTGTATATGTGTGTGTGCCGTGCGTGCTGTCGTGCGTGTGTGTGTGTGTGTGGTGTGTGTGTGTGTGTGTGTTTGAATGCGCGTGCGCGCGTACGGTTGGTGTGTGTGTGTGTGTGGTGTGGTGTGTGTGTGTGTGTGTGGTGTGTTGTGTGTGTGTGTGTGTGTGTGTGTGTGTGTGTTTACGCCCAGTGTGTGTGTGTGTGTGTGTGTGGTGTGTGTGGTGTGTGTGGTTGTGTTTATCACGCGTGTGTGTGTGTGTTGTGTGTGAGTGTGTGTGGTGGTGTGTGTGTGTGTGGGTTGGTGTGTGTGTTTGGTGTGTGGTGTGTGGGCATCAGGAAAGACAAAAGAAAGTATGGCAGAATATGATGAGAGAGAGGGAGAGAACAGTTGGAATGATGACTATGAGTGGAAAGCTAGTTAGAAACATCGAGTATACAGCGAATGTGATGTGTACGAAGGAGAAGAAAGTGGGGGTGAGAAAGGGAATGAGAATGAGGGAGAAGAGAACAGATATGGAGAAAGTGAGGAAGAGGATGAAGGTGAAGAAGCAAGATTGCGGAATGATGAAAAAGAAAATGAGATGAATATGAATGGAATGAGTGGTGTGGTGAATGATTCGATGATGGTTGGATCGATGATGGTTGAAAGTGGCAGAATGCAAAACCATGAATCAATAGGGAAAACAAATGAAGGAATGACAGAAGGAATGAACGAATGTGTTAAAATAGCCAAAGAGGCTATGAATACGGATAATGATCTCTTATTTTTCGGGTTATACAATCACCCAACAGACAGTAAATTTTATAAAGATAAAGAGTATACAAATACTATTGAGATGTTAAAACAATTCATATTAAAGATGTCAGATGAAGGTCAAGACTATTTATATATCATAGGAGGTGATATGAATGCTAGAATAGGAGAGTGGGGTTTAAATGTAAAGATGATGATGGTAGCGGAGAAGATGTAGATAAATGAATATGCAAGAAAACATTAGACTCAATGGTAAATGGGTTGGCAAAAGGCTGATAGAATTTTGCACAGTAATCAAATCTACTGCTCTAAATGGGACTATGTATGAGAGATTTTGACAAAGGCTATACTTTTTAATGCTGACAATTAAGTAGTGGGGGAAACAAGTGCAGGCTAACAATTCTTCAGTCGTTATAGTAATGACTTGACAAAGATTTGAACTTTAAAATTTAAAAAAAAAAAAAAAAATTTGAAGATGAAGAAAATGGGGGAATATATTATAAATATGAGAAGCCCTCACTAGCTGCCTGAAGGAACCATCGTAATCCCTCTCAAAGGCTATACTTTTATGCGGTCAGAGGGAACAGTACTATAGACTTTTATTTATGTTCTCCTGAGTTACTCGAAAATGTGAAGGCATGTGATATAATAGAAAGAATCGAGTCCAGCCAGTGAACTTGGTAATCGAAAGCGGATAAATAAATTTAAACAAGAAGAGGTACAGAAAAAGAATATATGTAAACAAATTTCAATGGACAGTGGTAAAAAAAAAGGAATTTGTAGAATATATGAATTCAGAGAATGCGAATACTATATTACAAGAAATAGAAGAAGAAATAGAAGAAAATATGGAAGATATAGATACAAGTCCCAAAGAATTGTCTAATCTATTACTTACAGCAGGGAATTGCATGTATAAAATGATAGGCATAGGGGACCAAACAAAACAACACAAAAATGGTTTGATGAGGAATGCAAGAATTGCAAAAAAGAGGCCAGACAAGCATTAACTAGATGCAATAGTATAAATAGGAAAAACAGTCCACAAGAATATGGAAGAAGGTGGATGGCGTATAAAGAAAACAGAACAAATTATCAAGAAACTATTAGAATAAAGAAAAAAGAATATAGGGACAGAATATATGAAAATCAATACTACATCAGAGAGATAGCCAGAAATTTTGGAATTCAGTACGAAATTTAAGACAAAGAAGAAAAGCACTTCCATCTATTACTATACAACAATGGGAGGAATATTTTTGAAATATTCTAAATCCACAGACTGATAACGACCAAGCGGGGGAAGAATCACAACAGGATAGACAGGAGAATGAATATAATATGCACATAGAAGAGTTAGATGACGAAATAACTGAGGAAGAAACTAAACTAGCCATACGAAAACTGAAATCAGGTAAGGCAGCAGCCTAGATGAGCTACCAGCTAAAATATTTAAAACACTCATAGATAAAATTACTCCCCTGCTAACAAAGATATTTAACAAATTATATGAAGGTGGAAGATTTCCGAATGAATGGTCTAGATCTATAATTATACCATTACA
>CM031627.1:25228148-25230391 GCA_018398815.1 Conus ventricosus
ATCTACAAACATGAATACTTTAAAACTTTTCAAGGGAAAATTTGGCATAAACATTTTATGTCTCAGTAATTTAATTATACGATTACAATGATTAGCGCCCATTCGCAAAGTCTTCTGTGTACCATACTTGAATAAATCGTATAAACATAAAACCCATCCGTTTAAAATCGTGCATCCCGACTCCCACTCTGTCTACCATCCCTTTTCTCCGTCCCCTACCTACCATTCCTCTTCCCCACCCTACTCTGACCTCTCTCCCCAGTATTTTGTTTGTTTGTTTGTAAGTTTCCTTCTGTTTGACCGTCCACCAAACTCCTTAGTACTTTTATGAATAGTTTGCTTATCATTTTAGAAGTAGATTACGATGTTGCTATGTTGAATTGTCAGTATGAAGATATGTGTTGAAAATGAGGTAGCAAGACAAGGACAGATTTTTAAGACAAGGCTTTGGCCTCAAAAATTTTCATCTTTGCGTATTGAAGATCAATCAATCAACAATCAATCAATCTCTCTTCATTCTCTCTGTCTCTCACGGTTCTGCTTGATTTATTATCTATATGACATTCTTCCCACCTCCATCCCCCCATGCCCTGGTGACTGGGCTAAACATTTGCTCTTTTTTTTTCTTTCCATTTGTGTCTTTTTTTCCCCCTGATACTTCAAAATCGTTGCCTTGCATCTCCCCTTTGGGATCTTTTGATTGTCAGATTGTTTCTAAACATGCTCTTTCCCGCAGCCCACTCTCGCCTCTTTCTCCCTCTCCCTCTCTTCCTCTCTCTCTCTCTCTCTCTCTCTCTCTCTCCCCTCTCTCTCCTCTCTCCCCTCTCTCTCTCTCTCTCTCTCCTCTCTTTGCTTTTCCCTGCATTCCTTTAGCTCCTGCGTCCCCCCCCCCTCTCTCTCTCTCCCCATTTACTTTTTCTTTTATTTCTTTTTTTATTATTATTATTCCGTATCTAATTTTTGTTCTAACCAATTTGCATGCTTCTTTTTTGCCTCATCTTATTTTGCATCGTTGAATCCTACTCAGGGCGAGGGCCGGGTGTAAAAAAAAAAAAACATCAGTGCTTACTATTTTTTTAAAGAATTGGGGGGGGGGGGGTCACTTTCTCTCTGTCTCAATGCTTTTGACGACACCCCTTAAACATCTCTCGTTCAAAGACAACATGAGAGAATTTCAGATTTCAGTTCTTTTATTGCCCAAAGTTGTTGTTGGGGCACAGGGGATGAGGGCATTCAATGATAAGAACCCCAAAGTCCCTAACTTAAATGGGCGAGTTCGATATGATGTTTGCCCAATTAATTTCAAATTTTCCCCCCCCAGAAGATTCCCTACCTAAAAACAAAAAACAACAAAACAAAAACAAAACAAAAAACACCGAGCTATCTGGAGACAGCAGGGGGACTGGGATATGAAGTGGGGTCTTTATCTTGGGGGGGTCAGGGGCCTTCTGACTGGGGCCAAGCTGCAGGAGACGCGTCTGCATCGGTTATGACATTCTCTTGAAGGAGCCAATCGCTAGCAACTCACTTACTCTTTACTCAAAGCCTACACTACTCTATTATTCGTTATTACTGTCAATATCTCTAATAAACCAATAATAAACTACTAAAGGGTAGAACGAAGAGCCCTCACAACCGAATCCGAAAGTAGAAAACAAACCGGTCATTTCTAGAAGGAAATAACACCCTGTGTCTGGTTGCCAACTCTGAGAGATAATATGTGAGGTTGCTCCCCTTGACCACAAATTCATTGACGTCACTATCCTCGTTAATGTTTTGTCTTCTCTCTCTCTCTCTCTCTCTCTCTCTCTCTCTCTCTCTCTCTCTCTTCTCTCTCTCTCTCTCTCTCTCTCTCTCTCTTCCCTTTTCTCACTCTCTCTCTCTCTCCTTTACACACACACACACACACACACCCCACACACACACACACACACACACACCCCACACACACACACTGTATACTTATCTACTTCCCTGCAGATGTTTTAACACGTTAGTGACGATGGGTGTTTGGCATTCCTAACATGCTTCATTTCGTGAAAAAGGCATTCCCGCATTGTCCATTTACTGCTAATATAGACAGAGAGATAGTTGAATGTCTGTAAATATGTGTTTGGTTCTACAAAAAAAAAGGAAATTTAAAAATATTTATCATAATCACTGTGACGGGTCTCCGACGCTCCCCCTCGTTTTTAAAAATATGATTCAAAATTTTTTCCCAAAAGGTAAATTTCAGGGGGTTA
>CM031627.1:25231391-25253891 GCA_018398815.1 Conus ventricosus
GCCACAGTATTGCCACAAGAATGCACCAATGCACAAATGTGACGTGAGCAAATGTTAAAAAAGGCACTTTCAATGTGATCAAAATCCACAGCACCATGTGGAGGGCAAATAAACACTATTGTACACAACAAGCGTACGATTCACAAATCCAAGCACAAACATCACCCCGGACACATTTAATACCCACTTTCTGTCATTAATCATACCCTTACTCAAGCTTCACAGACTATAAGAGCACCAAATGATATAACATGCCCGACTTCCCTAATATCATTTTGCAAAAAACAAAAAAACTTGGATCCAGTAACTCAATCAAAATTCCCCTCTTGCTGTACATGAAGTAGGAATGCACTTTGCGCAATTAAAGAAATCCATGGGTCCTGATAACATACCCGCATTTCTTCTCAAACTCGCTCTACCTTATATTGTTGAGTCTCTTTACATACATATATAATTTATCCATTGAAACTAATGTTTTCTCTCAGGCGTTCAATGACGCCAAAGTGACCCCCCTTCCAAAATCAAATGATTTGTCGGATGCAAATATTTCAGACCTATATCCTTACCATCTATTCTATCCAAACCCCTTGAAAGACACATACACACACACACACGTATCTTAGTTCATGGAGAAAAACAAACTATTTCACCACTCCAATCTGGATTCCAATCTAATCATTCCTGCCACACAGCATTAACATGAATATGTGACTCATGGCTTTCAAATATGAACCAATCACAAATGACAGGGGTTGTCTTTCTTGACTCAAAAAGGCGTTGATCTTGTTGATCATTCCATTCTTCTAAAGAAACTATCTGTCTACTTGAACCATACCCCGACAATCTCATTATTCCAATCTCATTATTCCAGTCATACTGAACGATAGGACTCAGTATGTGGTGCTTGATGGCAAAACCTCCGCTTCAGACTTTGTCAGACATGGAGTCCCACAGGGCTCAGTACTAGGCCCCCTACTATTCTGCATCTTCATCAATACTTTACCATTGTCCGTTTCAGATGAAAATGTCACGACAGATTTATTTGCTGATGACTCGTCACTCCGAACGAATGGTAGTAATCTACAGACAATAGAAACTTCTCTCCAGGAAATCTAAAACGACGTGTCAGACCTGTGTCATTCAAACTCAATGGTCATACACCCAGCCAAAACCAAATCTATGATTATAGCTACCTGCCAAAAACACCAGTTGACTCCTCTTTGCCTAAAACTTCAGTTGAATGGCACTTCTATCGGCAGGTAGATGAGCATCGTGTTTTAGGGTAACGATAGATAAAGGATTGAAATGGCAATCTCATCTCAATAACGTATGCAAGGTAGTCTCGAAACACCTTTTCCTGTTATCTCAATTAAGGCGCTACGTCAACAGTAATGTGCTTAAAATTTTCTTCAATACACACATAATGTCACGTATCAATTACGCTTCAACAGCGTGGGACGGAAGTAGTGACGTCCACAAAAAAGACTGAATTCTATCTATAGACGTGCAGCAAAGCTACTCCATCCAGCTGTATCTCTAACAACAGACGAAAAACTAAAAGCGCTGAACATACTTCCTCTGAATAGGCAATTGGAATTCAACAAGGCATCATTTATGTTTACAATCTCGACAGATACTATGCCATGTTATATCAATGCCCTTTTTTACAAGTCGAACAGCTTTTCTGGCTCGACGAAATTCCTTCTTCCCCGCCCACGCATTGATCTATACAAAACAAGCCTAGCTTACTCTGGACCATATGTCTGGAACTCACTTCCACCGAATCTACAAAACATGATACTTTAAAACTTTTCAAGGAACATTTGCATAAACATTTTATGTCTCAGTAATTTCAATTATACGATTACAATGAGTAGCGCCCATTCGCAAAGTCTTCTGTGTATCATACTTTGAATAATCGTATAAACATATAACCCACTCCGTTTAAATCGTCACCCGACTCCCACTCTGTCTACCATCCCTTTTCTCCGTTTTCCCCCTACCTACCATTCTCTCTTCCCCACCCTCCTCTGACCCTCTCTCTGTAGTTTTGTTTGTTTGTTTTGTACGTTCCTTCTGTTTTACCATCCACCATCTCCTTAGTACTTTTATGAATAGTTTGCTTATCATTGTAGAAGTAGATTACGATGTTGCTATGTTGAATTGTCAGTATGAATGATATGTGTTGAAATGAGGTATGCATGACAAGGACAGATTGTAAGACAAGGCTTTGGCCTCAAATTTTCATCCTTGCGTATTAAAGATCAATCAATCAATCTCACTCTCTCTCCTCTCTCCGTCTGTCTCTCACGTTCTGCTTGATTTATTATCTATATGACATTTCTCCCACCTCCATCCCCCATGCCCGTGGTGACTGGGCTATCATTTTGCTTTTTTTTTTCCTTTCCATTTGTGCTTTTTTCCCCTGATACTTCAAAATCGATTGCCTTGCATCTCCTTGGTATCTTTTGATTGTCAGATTGTTCCAAACATGCTCTTTCCCGCAGCCCACTCTCGCTCTTTCTCCCTCTCCCTCTCTTTCCTCTCTCTTCCTCCTCTACCTCTCTCTCTCTCTCTCCTCTCTCGTCTCTCCTCCCCTCTCTCTCTCTCTCTCTCTCTCTCTCTCTCTCTCCTCTCTCTCTCTCTCTCTCTCTCTCCTCTCTCCTCTCTTGCCTTTCCCTGCATTCCTTTAGCTCCTGCGTTCCCCCCCCCCTCTCTCTCTCTCTCATTTACTTTTCTTTTATTCTTTTTTTATTATTATTATTCCGTATCTAATTTTTGTTCTAACCACATTTTGCATGCTTCTTTTATTGCCTCATCTTATTTTGCATCGTTGATCCTACTCAGGGCGAGGACCGGATGTAAAAAAACAAGCATCAGTGCTTAACTATTTCTTAAAGAATTGGGGGGGGGGGGGGGGGGGGAGGTCACTTTCTCTCTGTCTCAATGCTTGTGACTACACCCCTTAAACATCTCTCGTTCAAATGACAAACATGAGAGAAATTTCAGATTTCAGTTCTTTTATTGCCCAAATGTTGTTGTTGGGGCACAGGTGATGAGGACATACAATGAAAGAACCCAAAGTCCCTAACTTAAATGAGCGAGTTCGATTGATGTTTGCCCAATTAATTTCAAATTTTCCCCTCAGAAGATTCCTACCTAAAAAACGACAACAACAAAACAAAAACAAAACAAAAAACACCGAGCTGTCTGGAGGCAGCAGGCGGGACTGGGATATGATGGTGTGTCTTGATCTGTGGGGGGATCAGGAGCTTCTGACTGGCGCCAAGCTGCAGGAGACGCGTCTGGCATCGGTTATGACATTCTCTTGAAGGAGCCAATCGCTAGCAACTCTCATCATCCAGAACGGAAGCTTCCTTTTAGGTTTGAAATATTTTGTACTTACTCTTTACTCCAGCCCTACACTACTCTGTTAGTCGTTATTACTATCAATATCTCTAATAAACCAATATAAACTACCAATGGCCAGAACGAAGAGCCCTCACTAGACCGAATACGAAAGTAGAAAAACAACCGGGTCATTTCTGGAAGGGAAATAACACCCCTGTGTCTGGTTGCCAACTCTGAGAGCTATAATATGTGAGGTTGCTTCCCTTTGACCACAAATTTCATTGACATGTCATATTATCCTCGTAAATAAAGTTTTGTCTTGTCTTGTCTTGTCTTGTCTTGTCTTGTCTTCTCTCTCTCTCTCTCTCTCTCCTCTCTCTCTCCCTCTCTTCTCTCTCTCTCTCTCTCTCTCCTCTCTCTCCTTTACACACACACACACACACTCCACACACACGCTACACACAAAGTAAACAAAGCAGGAGTATTAAGTTACTGACCAACATCAATGAAACAAAGCTACTGGTCCCGATGGCGTTCCTGGCAAGCTCTTAAAATTATGTGCCAATGAATTGAGTGAGGTATACCAACTACTTTACCAAGCTTCACTGGACCAGGGAGTAATACCTGATGAGTGGCGAGATGCGAGCATTGTTCCCTTATTCAAAAAGGGTGACAAAACAAAAGCAGAGAACTATAGACCTGCATCTCTTACATCCATATCAGCAAAACTGCTTGAACGCATAATAGTTAGTAGCTAATGGACCATCTTGAAAAATATGACTTCTTAAATAACGCCCAGCATGGTTTTAGACAGCGAAGGATTTGTGGACTCAACTTATAACAACTCTCAATGATTTTAATAACTGTCTTAAAAACAGACAGCAAATAGATGCAATTTTATTAGACTTTAAAAAGCCTTTTGTAAGGTTGCCCAAGGGGGGCCTGGTTTTAAATTAGAACACATCGCAGGGCGGTTCTTTGCAAAAATGGGCTAGTCATTCCGCTTTGGGGAAAACGAGAACTTTTGTTGTGGAAGGGTCGCACCCCTTGTGAACCACCTTGTCAGGTGTACCCGGAACTTTTTCGGGGGGCCCTTTTTTTTCTTAATTAATAAATGACTAAGTAAATCTCTCTCCGGAACTACTTAAGGCTTTTGCAGATGACGTTTTAGTATATAGAAAAAGAAGAAAGAAGATACACGATTCTACAAAAGTCAAAACCTTTACAAGAGGGAAAAAACTTGGAAAAGGTTTCACCCCCCAAAAGTGCCAAGTGTTGCGAAATTTGAAAACAAACGCCACCAACTAGATCAGATTATTCTTTTCAAAATACTATTCTTAAAAAACCCCAAGCGCAAAATATTTAGGGGTTAAAGATAGTCGCTCAAAGGGAAAAGAACTTACAATTTATATGTAAAAATTACAATTAGTATTAAGAAAGAATCGACTTTTGAGATCTCTTTTGGGCGATTTTCTTTTAACTTCCCCAATTTTTTACTGTTACCTGGGCCTGAATTTCCCCTTTTGCTTTTACCTTCTTGAATAGAGTGCATCTTGTTCCCAAATTTGCTCCGGGGGGCCCAACATCTGAGTCGTCTATTTTTTGTTTTTTTATTTTTTTTTTAAACATGCCGCTGGTGCCCTACCGTTTTTGAGTGAACCAGTATTTTAGGAAAGAAAAGAAGACCACCACACACCACACAAACACACCACACAACACCCACACAACACCACCACACACACACACCACACATTCCACAACACACCACACACACCCCACCAACACACACACACACACACACACACACACACATACACTCTCTTCTCTCTCTCTCTCTTCTCTCTCTCTTCTCTCTCCTCTCTCTCTCTCTCTCTTTTCCCCCTCACACCACAGATACTTTTCTTTCCCCTTTTTTGTCTAAACGTACTAGCCGCTAGATTAGTTGGCGGGCCCTTTGGGACGGGAAGATCAAAAGCGTTCCCGGGTTGTTTGGGCCAGGCAACAAAAAAATCCTCACTCCTGATTTCCTTGTTTCATTTTTTTGCTGATTTCTTTTTTCCCAAAACGCTGGCCTAAAAAACAGAGTCGTCAACGCTGAGGACCCGCTCCAACTCTTGTTTTGGAAACCGGGCATTTTCAGGGAAATTAAGCAAAAACTCAGCGGGAAAGTAGTTTTCTATTTACCATAGCCGCCCCTATTGTGTGTGTGCTGTGTGGTGTGTGTTTGTGTGTTTTTGTGTGGTGGTGTGTGTGTGGGGTGGTGTGGTGTTGTGTGTGGTGGGGCGTGCGGGGGTGGCGTTCGGGCGTGCACTTACAGGCTTTCGCCCTATGCGCGTTTCTTCGAAATTTGGTTTTGTCATTGGGGGTTATTTCAGATCAAATCTTGTCCTTTCTTTTTAGTGAAGTGATTGAATAGTTCATTTCGGCTTACACTGGCTCTTTTTCCCCCAACTTATGAAACGTGTACAGGGTTGTTTCAAACCCAAATCTTCCCCTTCCTGAAGACTGTGTGGGGTTGTCGACCAACTTTCCTACTTCCTGAATGACGTTCGCGTTGTAACCAACTTTCCTACTTTCCCGAATGACTTGTGGGTGTTGTCAGACCCAAATTTCCTCTTCCGATGATGTGTGGCGTTTCAGACCAATCTTTTCCCCTTCCAATGACTGTGTGGCTGTTTTAGACAACTCTTCCTTTCTTCCGAAGACTGTGGGTTTGTCAACCAATTGTGACCCTTTTCCTCCACGTGTTTTAAATCCAATGTCTTTTTTTGACTACCTGTGCCCCCTTTTTTTCCTACTGGTTTAAATCAGCTTTTCAACACTGTGTTCCCTTTCCCCCTCTGGGTTTAAATCATACTTTTCAGACTACCTTTCCCCTTTTCCTCTTACTGGTGGAAATCATGACTTTTCAGACTACTCTGTGCCCCTTTTCCTCCTACTGGTTGAAATCATGACTTTTCAGACTACTCTGTGCCCCTTTTGCCTCCTACTGGTTGAAATCATGACTTTTCAGACTACTCTGTGCCCCTTTTCCTCCTACTGGTTGAAATCATGTCTTTTCAGACTACTCTGTGCCCCTTTTCCTCCTACTGGTTGAAGTGATGAGTGTGGTTCATTTGAAACCTGCCCAGGCCCCATCTCCTCACACTTGCTGAAGTGATGCCTATGTTTTATTTCACTCCGTGTTGTGTCCCTTATTGGAGTGATCTGTATGTCTTGTTTCAGACCAATCAAGCGCCCCTGGTGAAGCCGTACCTGTGGTCCTCGACAATCCGTTCATCGAAGAGGACTACCAGAACCTGCACGCTGTCATTGATGCCTACAACAACATTGACAACATCGCACTGCACGCTGCCATTGATGCCTACAACAACACTGACAACATCGCACTGCACGCTTCCATTGATGCCTACGACAACGTTGACAACATCGCACTGCACGCTGCCATTGATGCCTACGACAACGTTGACAACATTGCACTACACGCTTCCATTGATGCCTACGACAACGTTGACAACATTGCACTACACGCTTCCATTGATGCCTACGACAACGTTGACAACATCGCACTGCACGCTTCCATTGATGCCTACGACAACGTTGAGAACATCGCACTGCACGCTGCCATTCTTGCCTACGACAACGTTGACAACATCGCACTGGCGCAGTGCCTGGAGAAGCATGAGCTAACTGAGCTCCGACGTATCGCTGCCTGTCTGCACAAGGGCTACAACTGCTGGAAGCAATCGGTGGACCTGTCCAAGGAGGACGAACTGTTCAAGGTGAGCTTGGCAGTTGATGTGGATTTTTGTTGTCGCAAAGTCGGGTTGCTGCTCTTCCTCATGTAAATCATGAGGCCGTAGTTCAGTTAACCCTGATCATTTGATCTTTTGTTTCAAAAAGGAGATTTTAAGAGACTTTTACTGGTAACAAACTTTCACATTGCCTCATGTTCTGTAATAGGCGCCTCGTGCATAGGAAACATGGGCCCTCAATTTGTTTTCTCTTTCTTTCTTTTCTGATTCGAGGGCAGCTTTAATGGTTTATCGTCTGTGGAAGCTTGTTATAACCAGCATTGATACCATTCCTTGTGGCATAAGCCAAGGATCAGAGTGTGTTGAGGGCAGCTTAATGGTTTATCGTCTGTGGAAGCATGTTATAATCAGCATTGATACTGTTCCTTGTGGACATAAGCCAAGGATCAGAGCGTGTTGAGAGGCAGTCAGTGAAGTGGATGTGGTGGGTGCTGTTTCAGGAGAGCACCAGTTGATGCTGACAGCAGGCCCAGCCAGCAGGCCCATGGGAAGGGTCTCCCCACACCCTGGCTACACCATGGGAAGAGTCTCCCCACAGCCTGGCTACACCATGGGAAGGGTCTCCCCACAGCCTGACTACACCATGGGAAGGGTCTCCCCACAGCCTGGCTACACCATGGGAAGGGTCTCCCCACAGCCTGACTACACCATGGGAAGGGTCTCCCCACAGCCTGACTACACCATGGGAAGGGTCTCCCCACAGCCTGACTACACCATGGGAAGGGTCTCCCCACAACCTGACTACACCATGGAAGGTCTCCCCACAGCCTGGCTACACCATGGGAAGGGTCTCCCCACAGCCTGACTACACCATGGGAAGGGTCTCCCCACAGCCTGACTACACCATGGGAAGGGTCTCCCCACAGCCTGACTACACCATGGGAAGGTCTCCCCACAACCTGGCTACACCATGGGAAGGTCTCCCCACAGCCTGCTACACCATAGGAAGGGTCCTCCCCACAGCCTGACTACACCCTAGGAAGGGTCTCCCCACAGCCTGACTACACCATAGAAGGGTCTCCCCACAGCCTGGCTACATCATGGGAAGGGTCTCCCCACAGCCTGGCTACACCATAGGAAGGATCTCCCCACAGCCTGGCTACATCATGGGAAGGGTCTCCCCACAGCCTGGCTACACCATAGGAAGGGTCTCCCCACAGCCTGGTCACACCATGGGAAGGGTCTCCCCACAGCCTGGCTACATCATGGGAAGGGTCTCCCCACAGCCTGGCTACATCATGGGAAGGGTCTCCCCACAGCCTGGCTACATCATGGGAAAGGGTCTCCCCACAGCCTGGCTACACCATGGGAAGGGTCTCCCACACAGCCTGGCTACACCATGGGAAGGGTCTCCCCACAGCCTGGCTACGCTCCAGCCCCGGCCTATGCTGGGATGCCCGGCACTGGAATGCCTGTGGGTGGAATGGGTATGCAGGGTGGAATGCCCCCTGCTTTTAGGTAGGAGGAAAAGTGGTCACAGAGTAAAGTCCTTGAAAAGTCATGATTTCAACCAGTAAGAGAAAAGGGGTACAGATAGTCTGAAAAGTCATGATTTAACCAGTAAGAGGAAAAGGGGCACAGAGTATCTGAAAAGTCATGATTTCCACCAGTAGGAGGAAAAGGGACACACACTAGTCTGAAAAGACATGACTTCAACCAGTAGGAGGAAAAGGGGCACAGAGTAGTCTAAAAAGACATGATTTCAACACGTAGGAGGAAAAGGGTCACAATGTTGGTCTGACAACAGCCACACAGTCATTCAGGAAGTAGGAAGAGTTGGTCTGACAACAGCCACACAGTCATTCAGGAAGTAGGAAGAGTTGGTCTGACAACAGCCACACAGTCATTCAGGAAGTAGGAAGAGTTGGTCTGAAACAAGCCATGTACAATGTTTCATCAAGTATGAGGAAAAAGAGCACAGAGTAAGCCTGAAATGAACTATTCACATCACTTCAGCTAAAGCAAGAAAGGACACAGATTTGATCTGAAACTAACTACCAAATGACAGAACCAATTCAGAAGAAACAGTGCATAGGCGCGCAAGCCTGCATACATATGCACGCACGAACGCACACCCCCATGCACGCCCCCCCCCCCCCCCCCCCCACACACAACACACACACACACACACACACACCAATATGGCGGCTATGGTAAATAGCTAATCTACATTCCTGCTGAGTTTTTGCTTAAGTTCCTGAAAATGACCAGGTTCTCCAAAACAAGAGTCTGGATGCGAGGTCCTTCAGCGTTGACGACTCTGATTTTAGGCACCAGCGATTTAGGAAAAAAGAAATCAGCCAAGAAAATGAAACAAGGAAAATCAGGAGCTGAGGATTATTTTGTTGCCTCGGACCAAACAACCTGTGGAACGCTTCGATCTTCCAGTCACAGGCCTGCCAACTAATCTAGCGCTGTCTAGTACTGTTTCAGACCTAAAAAGGGTAATAGAAATGCTATGCTGTGTGTGTGTGAGAGGAGAGAGAGAGAGAGAGAGAGAGAGAGAGAGAGAGAGAGTGAGAGGGGAGGTGTGTATGTGTGTGTGTGTGTGTGTTGTGGTGTGTGTGTGTGTGTGTGTGTGTGTGTTGTGTGTTGTGTGTGTGTGTGTGTGTGTGTGTGTGTGTGTGTGTGTGTGTGTGTGTGTGTGTGTGTGTGTGTGTGTGTTGTGTGGTGTGTGTGTGTGTCTTCTTCTTCTTCCTAAAATACTGGTTCACTCAAAAACGAGTAGGTCACCAGCGCGCATGTTAAAAAGTAAAATAAAATAACATAAAATAGTGCGACTCAGACTGTTGGCCCCTGGAGCAATTTGGCAACAAGGAGTCGCACTCGATATTCAAGAAGTTAAAAGCAATGGCCAAATTCAGGCCCAGGTAACAGTAAAATATCTGGGGAAGTTAAAATAGAAAATCGCCAATATGCAGATCTCAAAACTGTCGTATTGCTTTCTTACATACTAAGTTGTAATTTTTACATACTAAATTGTAATGTTCTTTCCATTTGAGACGACTATCTATAATCACGCCTAAATATTTTGCAGCATTGGTTTCTTTAAGAATAGTATTATGAAAAGAATAATCTGATCTAGTTGGTGAGCGTTTGTTACATATACGCAACACTTGGCACTTTTGGGGATGAAAGTCCATTTTCCAAGTTCTTTCCCACTCTTGTAAAGCGTTTAGATCTTCTTGTAGAATGCGTGTATCATTCTTGCTTCTGATTGTTCTATATACTAAGCTGTCATCTGCAAAAAGCCTTATAGTAGTTCCAGGAGAGAGATTTCTACTTATGTCATTTATATAAATTAAGAAAAACAAGGGCCCCAGAACAGTTCCATGTGGTACACCTGACAAGACTGGTTCACAATGGGATGACGACCCTTCCACAACAACTTTCTGCGTTCTCCCAATGAGGAATGATCTAGCCCATTTTAGCAAAGAACCGCCAATGCCGATGTGTTCTAATTTAAGCAGCAGGCCCTCATGGTCAACCTTATCAAAGGCTTTTGAAAAGTCTAATAAAATTGCATCTATTTGCTGTCTGTTGTTAAGACAGTTATTAAAATCATTGAGAGTTGTTATAAGTTGAGTCTCACAACTCCTTCGCTGTCTAAAACCATGCTGGGCGTTATTTAAGAAGTCATATTTTTCAAGATGGTCCATTATGCTACTAACTATTATGCGTTCAAGTAGTTTTGCTGATATGGATGTAAGAGATACAGGTCTATAGTTCTCTGCTTTTGTTTTGTCACCCTTTTTGAATAAGGGAACAATGCTCGCATCTCGCCACTCATCAGGTATTACTCCCTGGTCCAGTGAAGCTTGGTAAAGTAGTTGGTATACCTCACTCAATTCATTGGCACATAATTTTAAGAGCTTACCAGGAACGCCATCGGGACCAGTAGCTTTGTTTTCATTGATGTTGGTCAGTAACTTAATACTCCTGCTTTGTTTACTTTGTGTGTAGCGTGTTGGTGGAGTGTGTGTGTGTGTGTGTGTGTGAAAGGAGAGAGAGAGAGAGAGAGAGAGAGAGAGAGAGAGAGAGAGAGAGAGAGAGAGAGAGAGAGAGAGAGAGAAGAAAGAAACAAGACAAGACAAGACAAGAAAACTTTATTTACGAGGATAATATGACATGTCAATGACATTTGTGGTCAAAGGGAAGCAACCTCACATATTAGCTCTCAGAGTTGGCAACCAGACACAGGGGTGTTATTTCCCTTCCAGAAATGACCCGGTTTGTTTTTCTACTTTCGTATTCGGTCTAGTGAGGGCTCTTCGTTCTGGCCATTGGTAGTTTATTATTGGTTTATTAGAGATATTGATAGTAATAACGAATAACAGAGTAGTGTAGGGCTGTGAGTAAAGAGTAAGTACAAAATATTTCAAACCTAAAAGGAAGCTTCCGTTCTGGATGATGAGAGTTGCTAGCGATTGGCTCCTTCAAGAGAATGTCATAACCGATGCCAGACGCGTCTCCTGCAGTTTGGCGCCAGTCAGAAGGCTCCTGATCCCCCACAGATCAAGACACACCATCATATCCCAGTCCGCCTGCTGCCTCCAGATAGCTCGGTTTTTTGTTTTGTTTTGTTTTTGTTTTGTTGTTGTCGTTTTTAGGTAGGGAATCTTCTGAGGGGAAAATTTGAAATTAATTGGGCAAACATCATATCGAACTCGCCCATTTAAGTTAGGGACTTTGGGGTTCTTATCATTGTATGTCCTCATCACCTGTGCCCCAACAACAACATTTGGGCAATAAAAGAACTGAAATCTGAAATTCTCTCATGTTGTCATTTGAACGAGAGATGTTTAAGGGGTGTTGTCACAAGCATTGAGACAGAGAGAAAGTGACCTCCCCCCCCCCCCCCCCCCCCCCAATTCTTTAAGAAATAGTTAAGCACTGATGTCTTGTTTTTTTTACATCCGGTCCTCGCCCTGAGTAGGATCAACGATGCAAAATAAGATGAGGCAATAAAAGAAGCATGCAAAATGTGGTTAGAACAAAAATTAGATACGGAATAATAATAATAAAAAAAAAATAAAAGAAAAAGTAAATGAGAGAGAGAGAGGGGGGGGGGGGGGAACGCAGGAGCTAAAGGAATGCAGGGAAAGGCAAGAGAGGAGAGAGGAGAGAGAGAGAGAGAGGAGAGAGAGAGAGAGAGAGAGAGAGAGGAGAGAGAGAGAGAGAGGAGAGAGAGAGAAGAGAGAGGAGAGAGAGAGGAGGAGGAGGAAGAGAGGAAGAGAGGGAGAGGGAGAAAGAGGCGAGAGTGGGCTGCGGGAAAGAGCATGTTTAGAACAATCTGACAATCAAAAGATACCAAGGAGATGCAAGCAATCGATTTTGAAGTATCAGGGGAAAAAAGCACAAATGGAAAGGAAAAAAAAAAGCAAAATGATAGCCCAGTCACCACGGGCATGGGGGATGGAGGTGGGAGAATGTCATATAGATAATAAATCAAGCAGAACCGTGAGAGACAGAGAGAGAGGAGAGAGAGAATTGATTGATTGATTGATCTTTAATACGCAAGGATGAAAATTTGAGGCCAAAGCCTTGTCTTACAATCTGTCCTTGTCATGCATACCTCATTTCAACACATATCATTCATACTGACAATTCAACATAGCAACATCGTAATCTACTTCTACAATGATAAGCAAACTATTCATAAAAGTACTAAGGAGATGGTGGATGGTAAAACAGAAGGAAACGTACAAACAAACAAACAAACTACAGAGAGAGAGGTCAGAGGAGGGTGGGGAAGAGAGAATGGTAGGTAGGGGACGGAGAAAAGGGATGGTAGACAGAGTGGGAGTCGGGATGAGCGATTTTAACGGAGTGGGTTATATGTTTATACGATTATTCAAAGTATGTACACAGAAGACTTTGCGAATGGGCGCTACTCATTGTAATCGTATAATTGAATTACTGAGACATAAATGTTTATGCAAATGTTCCTTGAAAAGTTTTAAAGTATTCATGTTTTGTAGATTCGGTGGAAGTGAGTTCCAGACATATGGTCCAGAGTAAGCTAGGCTTGTTTTGTATAGATCAATGCGTGGGCGGGGAAGAAGGAATTTCGTCGAGCCAGAAAAGCTGTTCGACCTTGTAAAAAGGGCATTGATATAACATGGCATAGTATCTGTCGAGATTGTAAACATAAATGATGCCTTGTTGAATTCCAATTGCCTATTCAGAGGAAGTATGTTCAGCGCTTTTAGTTTTTCGTCTGTTGTTAGAGATACAGCTGGATGGAGTAGCTTTGCTGCACGTCTATAGAGAGAATTCAGTCTTTTTTGTGGACGTCACTACTTCCGTCCCACGCTGTTGAAGCGTAATTGATACGTGACATTATGTGTGTATTGAAGAAAATTTTAAGCACATTACTGTTGACGTAGCGCCTTAATTGAGATAACAGGAAAGGTGTTTCGAGACTACCTTGCATACGTTATTGAGATGAGATTGCCATTTCAATCCTTTATCTATCGTTAACCCTAAAACACGATGCTCATCTACCTGCTCGATAGAAGTGCCATTCAACTGAAGTTTTAGGCAAAGAGGAGTCAACTGGTGTTTTTGGCAGGTAGCTATAATCATAGATTTGGTTTTGGCTGGGTGTATGACCATTGAGTTTGAATGACACAGGTCTGACACGTCGTTTAGATTTCCTGGAGAGAAGTTTCTATTGTCTGTAGATTACTACCATTCGTTCGGAGTGACGAGTCATCAGCAAATAAATCTGTCGTGACATTTTCATCTGAAACGGACAATGGTAAAGTATTGATGAAGATGCAGAATAGTAGGGGGCCTAGTACTGAGCCCTGTGGGACTCCATGTCTGACAAAGTCTGAAGCGGAGGTTTTGCCATTAAGCACCACATACTGAGTCCTATCGTTCAAGTATGATTGGAATAATGAGATTGGAATAATGAGATTGTCGGGGTATGGTTCAAGTAGACAGATAGTTTCTTTAGAAGAATGGAATGATCAACAAGATCAAACGCCTTTTTGAAGTCAAGAAAGACAACCCCTGTCATTTGTGATTGGTTCATATTTGAAAGCCATGAGTCACATATTCATGTTAATGCTGTGTGGCAGGAATGATTAGATTGGAATCCAGATTGGAGTGGGTGAAATAGTTTGTTTTTCTCCATGAACTAAGATACGGTGTGTGTGTGTGTATGTGTCTTTCAAGGGGTTTGGATAGAATAGATGGTAAGGATATAGGTCTGAAATTATTTGCATCCGACAAATCATTTGATTTTGGAAGGGGGGTCACTTTGGCGTCATTGAACGCCTGAGAGAAAACATTAGTTTCAATGATAAATTATATATGTATGTAAGAGACTCAACAATATAAGGTAGAGCGAGTTTGAGAAGAAATGCGGGTATGTTATCAGGACCCATGGATTTTTTCTTTAATTGCGCAAAGTGCATTCCTACTTCATGTACAGCAAGAAGGGGAATTTTGATTGAGTTACTGGATCCAAGTTTTTTTTGTTTTTGCAAAATGATATTAGGAAGTCGGGCATGTATATTCATTTGGTGCTCTATATGTCTGTGAAGCTTGAGTAAGGGTATGATAATGACAGAAAGTGGGTATTAAATGTGTCCGGGGTGATGTTTGTGCTTGGATTTTGTGAATCTGTACGCTTGTTGTGTACAATAGTGTTTATTTGCCCTCCACATTGGTGCTGTGGATTTTGCATCCGTTATCATTTGACTGAAGTTTGGCCTTTTCAACTTTGTTTTGAAACAAAGTTTTCTTTGCTCTTTGTATTCGTCAAACAAATTTGCTGCCTTGAGTTGGTCACGTAGTACCATTTCTTGCAGCAATTCTGGCATTAACCATGGTTCATTGCGGATGCTAACTCTTTTTGATGTAACGGCGCGTGTTTATTTATGATGAGTGAGGAATGTTTAATACCAGAAGGACAGTGCATCATTGACGTCTGAGTAATTATAAGTTAAGTGAAATAGGGAAATGTTTAAGTCATAGAGGTATGCTGTTTCATTAAACGTTTTGAAAGAGCGGTATTGGATGGTCGTGTGACCTTTGGGTGGTGGTTTTGGGAGCCTTAAGGACCACGTGCAGAAGACTGGACAGTGATCGCTAATACCAGAATGTACCACTGAAACATCTAGTATTGCAGATTTGCTGTTAGTGTATACATGATCAATAAGAGTCGCAGTTGTTTTAGTTATTCTCGTTGGGGTTTGTACTAACTGATGGAGTGCATTAAGTGATAGTGTACTTGTCCAAGCTCATATCAATAGAGAGAGAGAGAGAGAGAGAGAGAGAGAGAGAGTAGAGAGAGAGAGAGAGAGAGAGAGAGAGAGAGAGAGAGAGAGAGAGCAATACATTACAAAAACAAAGGTATAGAAATAGCGCATGCTTGTGTGATTGTGTGTGTACGTGTTTGTGTATGTGTGTGTGTTGTGTGTTGTGTGTGTGTGTGTGTGTGTGTGTGTGTGTGTGTGTTGTGGTGTGTGTGTGTGTTTGTGTGTGTGTGTGTGTGTGGTGTGAGTACAGCTGGATGTGTGTAGTGTGTGTGTGTGTGTGTTGTGTGTGTGTGTGTTGTGTGTGGTGAGTAGGAGAGAGAGGAGGAGAGAGAGAGAATTGCAGATATGATGTGATGTGAGAGAGATTTGCTGTATGCTTGTGTATGTGAGTGATGGTGTGTGGCGTGCGTGGCTGGTGTGTGTGTGTGTGGTGTGTGTGTGTGTGGTGTGGTGTGTGTGTGGTGTGTGTGTGTGTGTGGTGTTGACGTGTTGTCGTGTGTGTGTGCGCGTGCTGGTGTGTTGTGGTGTGTGTGTGTGTGTGTGTGTGTGGGTTGTGTGTGTGTGTGTGTGTGTGTGTGTGTGTGTGTGTCGTGATATGTGTGCGTCCGTGTGTGTGTGCATACATGCGTGCATGAGTGCATGATACATGCGTGCGTGAGCGATCGTGTTGTGGCGCGCGCGCGCGTATGTGTGTGTGTGTGTGGTGGTGTGGTGGTGTGTGGTGTGTGGTGTGTGTATGTGTGTTGTGTGTGTGTGTGTGTGTGTGTGTGTGTGTGTGTGTGTGTGTGTGTGTGTGTGTGTGTGTTCGCGAGCGTGTGTGTGAGCGCGCGCGCGTATGCGTATTGTTGTGATGTTATAGAGAGGTTTTGTGTCGGTAGAAAATCTTTAGCTCTCTCTGTCTCTCCATGTCACAGGGCCTGTCAGTGTGATTGTTTGCAGAGGATTATGAGCAGCCGTCTTAGTCACCAAATACTGAAACATGCATGCATGTATAATATATGCATGTACACTCATAGATATCCGTACACACGTGCACCTTCATACACACACGCACACGCGCGCATAAACACATGAACGCACGCGAACACCCCACAAAACACCACACACCACACACACACACACACACACACACACACACACACACACACACACACCACACAACACACACACACATCACAACACACACACACACACACACACACACACAACACACACACACACACACACACACACACACACACACAACAGACACCACGCACAAATACACACACACCACACACACACACACACACACAACACACACACACACACACAACACACACACACACAACACACACACACACACGCACGCACGCACGCACGCACCACACACACACACACACACACACAACAGCCACACACAACACACACACACACACACACACACTGGCTGCGTACAACACACACATGACCACCACACAAACACATACAAACACCATCACACGCCCCGTGTACCCACGACACACACAACACACACAACACACTCACCACACACACACACACACACACACACACACACCCACACACACACAACACACACATCACACGCACGCACGACACATCGCCCCAGCACGCACACACCAGAGCACACACACACACACACACACACACACACACACACACACACAACACACACACACACACACACACACACTTTTGCTGTATGGGTTCATCGTACACGCAGATATTCAGGTATGCATGCATATAGGCATACACATGGATGGGCATGTATATGCACAGAGAGACACGCGCTCACGCATTCCTGCATGCACTGTTTAGTTTTGTGCAGGCAGTCACCGAAATACTCCCAAAGCAGGACATGGAAAAGAGAGCCCAAAAAAGAAAAGAGAGTGTGTAGCCAACAGCCAACCTGTCATCCAGCCAACTAGCCAGCCAGCCAACCAGCCAGAGAGAGAGAGAGAGAGAGGGGAGAGAGAGAGAGAGAGAGATGAGAGAGAGGAGAGAGAGAATTATTGCAAGATCAGTTTTATCAGTTAACGGAGCAGCAGAGAGAGGGGTAACAAGATGAGTCATTCAAGTCGGTGGGCGAAAGTGAGTTTGTTGTTTGCACATCAAACATCAGCCAAGGTATATTTAAATGTCGGACTGGTGTGCCAGTTGTTCGGGCTGTCGCTGCTTTGTACATATTAGTGGTATAGAAAGATATTTCTGTGATAAAGGATGGTGAGAGAGGAGAGAGAGAGAGAGAGAGAGAGAGAGAGGAGGAGAGAGAGAGAGAGAGGGGAGAAGGGGAGCAATGTGTTACAGAAGGTGTATTGAGACACGAATAGTGTAAAACGAGCACGTGTGTGTGTGTGTGTGTGTGTGTGTGTGTGTGTGTGTGTGTGTGTGTGGGTGTGTGTGTGGGGTGTTGTGTGTGTTGTGTGTGTGTGTGGGTGTGTGTGTGTGTGTGTGTGTTGTGCGCACGCGTGCACAAAAATGAATGGTGTTCCTCTATGTGTGTGTGTGTGTGTGTGTGTGTGTGTGTGTGTGTGGTGTTGTGTGTTGTGTGGTGTGTGTGGGGTTGTGGTGTGTGTGTGTGTGTGGGGTGTGTTGTGTGTGTGTAAAAGATAGATCACACACGATCACACACGATCACACGATCACACGTTGTTTATTTACGAGGCACCAGCCCATACGTAAATGGAGTTACAAGACAAGATGGGACATGTATACATATCTACAATATAACCGAAAACCCAATAATCAGTATTTCAATAATCCATAATCAATAGTTCAATCGGTAGTTAGCCATCGATAGTTATTTCGAAACAATACCTGATAGAAATTTAGTCAATAGTCTAAAATCAATAATCAAAATCAATGCTCAAAAAAAATATAGGTTTAAACGTCATACATGCTTTCTGTCAAAGTCCTTTTAAATTAATACTCCTCTCTTTCCTTCGTATCCTAGGTAAAAATCAAGAAAAAAAAAAACAACAACAACAACAAAAAGGAATTGGAACATCGAACATCAAACATCAATCAGAATCAAAATCAAAATCGAAATCAACATCAAGATCAAATGGGGACACAAATTTGCTTTCATTGGCCTATAAACCTGGGCAGTATATCTCTATTACTCTGGCTATGCTTTGTATTAGTTTGTGTAACAAGCTTATATAAAGATTTTATTACTAATTATTGAGAACTTTCTTCTAAACAGCTTTCTTTAGAATTGCGTCCATATTTTATTTTACTTAATAAGTCTTCCTGATGCGCATTGCGTAATAGATGTACTGGACATCTCTGATAATTTCTGTCTTTGTTTGTTGCAGTATTCCTTGTAAAGTTTTGTAGGTAGGTTTTAAATGTTTCGTGGATACTTTCCTTGGTTGCTTATATTTGGGACATCTTATTAAAATGTAGTTCGGTTTCGTCGTTAGGACAAAAGGGCATGTTGTTTCTGCTGTCTTATCTATATTTTTCTTATTTATATTATTTCGCTTATGCCGAGTCTAAATTTAACTAGTGCTTTTTTAAAACTTCGAAATTGTTATGTCTTCGACATACTGTTCTAGTGGTGTGTTGTTTTGAATGTCCTGTAGCTTATATACCTCTCGTATTTTCGATTGTACTTGCCAGTCTGGTCTATACCATCGATCATTCTTGTTTGAGTTCTTTAATAAAATGTTTTCGTTCACCATTCCATTACTTATCCAACATTTGAGAAGCCGTATCTGTCTGGACTATGTTTTACTTTCTGGCCAATTTGGCGTTCTTTCACCTTCTGTCAGTTCTTTATTATACGCTTGTTTGGTATTCTGTCTGGTGTCTTTTCTTAATAACTTAAACCAAAAATTTATAGCCTTATTGTTGTATCAATAAATAGTGGTTTACCTACCTAATTCGCCATATAAGGGTGTGTTTGGTGTTTTTTTTATATTTTCCCTAATAGTTTTTGAAGCAAATGTATGTATGTTCTCTATACTTATATCTTGTGAGTCCCAAATTTCTGCAGCATATAAAAGTATTTGGTTTGATCTGTGAGTCAAATAGCTTAAAAATAGACCGTTGTATCCATATACCCTAGACTATACATGGTTTTTCTTAATTTGATATTTTTCTTTTTGCCCTCTGATACTTGCTAATGCTATGCCCATGGTTTAATTTTTTTCGTTGGGTGAAGCCTAATATTTTAACTGTTTACAGTATCTATTCTTTCCCTTTGTAATTCCATTTTTCTTTTTTCCCCCAAATTTACCCCTTCCTGAATACCTCACTTTTGTTTTTTGCATATTTACTGTGAGCCTAGGTTATCTGATGCTTGTTGTAGATTTGTTATTTGTTTTCGTAGGCCACTGGGGTTGACGTATTAACGCTATATCATCTGCAAAAAGGGCAAAACATTTCCTTGCCATCTTGGTATATTGAACTCCGTGTTTTGCCTTTCTGGGTCACTCTCTCTGCTCCCTCTGCTATTAAACAATGAAAAATTAGAGGGGACAACAGACACCCCTGTTTTTCCCCTGTGGGCAGTTGAAGAATTCCGAGAGATTGGCCCGCTTCTTACGCATGCCTGTAACTTGGTTGTTTTATACCTTTTAACATTTCTAGCATTTTTGTTGAAATCCCATTTTTTTTGTAGCATTTTCCATGTTTCTCTCTTCTTACAGTATCGAAGGCTTTTTGATAATCAATGAAACTACATAGAATTTGCTTCTTCTTTACCATATAGGCATCTGTTTAAAATTGACATCAAAGTGTATTATGGTCGGTAGTTGCATAGCCTCTCCTAAAACCTGCTTGTTTTCACTTATTTTACCATTTTCTTCGGCCCAATCATAAAAGCGTCTATTTAAAATCGATGAAAATATTTTACTTATAATACATATCAAAGATATCCCTCTGTAGTTTCCGGGGGTTTTTCCTATTTCCTTTTTTATGTAATGGTATAATTATAGATCTAGACCATTCATTCGGAAATCTTCCACCTTCATTATAATTTGTTAAATATCTTTGTTGCAGGGGAGTAATTTTATCTATGAGTGTTTTAAATATTCAGCTGGTAGCTCATCTGGGCCTGCTCCCTTACCTGATTTCAGTTTTGTATGGTAGTTTGTTTCTTCCTCAGTTATTCGTCATCTAATCTTCTATGTGCATATTATATTCATTCTCCTGTCTATCCTGTTGTGATTCTTCCTCCGCTTGGTCGTTATCAGTCTGTGGATTTAGAATATTTCAAAAAATTTTTCCTCCCATTGTTGTATGTAATAGATGGAAGTGCTTTTCTTCTTTGTCTTAAATTTCGTACTGAATTCCAAAATTTCTGGCTATCTTCTGATGTAGTATATTAGATTTTCATATATTCTGTCCCTATATTCTTTTTTTCTTTATTCTAATAGTTTCTTGATAATTTGTTCTGTTTTCTTTATACCCCATCCACCTTCTTCCATTTTTCTTGTGGACTGTTTTTCCTATTTATATATTGCATCTATTTAAATGTTTGTCTGGCTCTTTTTTGCAATTCTTGCATTCCTCATCAAACCATTTTGTGATGTTTTGTTTGGTCCCCTATGCCTATCATTTTATAATGCAATTCCCTGCTGTAAGTAATAGATTAGACAATTTCTTGTACTTGTATCTATTCTTCCATATTTTCTTTATTTCTTCTTCTATTTCTTGTAATTTTGTATTCGCATTCTCTGAATTCATATATTCTACAAATTCCTTTTTTTTACCACTGTCCCATTGAAATTTGTTTAATTATTCTTTTTCTGTACCTCTTCTTGTTAATTTATTTATCCGCTTTCGATTACCAAGTTCACGGCTGGACTCGATTTTTCTATTATATCACACCCTTCAATTTTCGAGTAACTCAGGAGAACATAAATAAAAGTCTATAGTACTGTTCCCTCTGCCCGCATAAAATTTAGCCTTGAGAGGGTTTACGATGGTTCCCTCAGGCGCTAGTGAAGGGCTTTCATATTTATAATATATTCCCCATTTCTTCATCTTCAAATTTTTTTTTTTTTTTTTAAATTTTAAAGTTAAAATCTTTGTCAAGTCATTAACTAAACACTGAAGAATGTTAGCTGCACTTGTTTTCCCCACTCTTAATTGTTCACTTAAAAAGTATAGCCTTTGTCAAAATCTCTCATACATAGTCCATTTAGAGGCAGTGTTTGATTACTGTGCAAAATTCTATCAGCCTTTTCCCAAAAACCATTTACTGTGTGTCTAATGTTTGTCTTGATATTCATTATCTACATCTTCTCCGCTACCTCATCATTTTAATTTAAACCCCCCTCTTCCTATTCTAGCATTCTATCACCTCCTATGATATATAAAAAAGTCTTTACCTTCATCTGAATCTTTAATATGAATTGTTTTAACATCTCAATAGTATTTGTATACTCTTTTTCTTTATAAAATTTACTGTCTTGGTGATTGTATAACCAAAAATAAGAGATCATTATCCGTATTCTAGCCTTTTGGCTATTTTAACAATTCGTCATTCTTCTGTCATTCTTCATTTGTTTTCCCTATTGATTCATGGTTTTGCATTCTGCCCTTTCAACCATCATCGATCCAACCCTCATCGAAAACATTCACACACCATCATTCCTTCATTATTCTCTCATTTTTTTTCTCATTCCGCAATCTTGCTTCTTCACTTATCCCCTTTCTCACTTTCTCCATATTGTTTCTTCTCCCTCATTCTCATTCCCTTTTCACCCCCTTTCTTCTCCCTTTGTACACATCCATTCGCTGTATACTCGATGTTTCTAACTAGCTTTCCACTCATAGTCATCATTCCAAAATGTTCTCTCCCTCATCCTCTTCATCCATACTTCTGTCCATAACTACTTTTCTGTTTGTCTCTTCCTGTAGCCACACACACCCCACACACAAAACACCACAACACACACACCCACCACACACACACAAAACACACACACCCACACACACACTCACACACACACACACGCGTGCATACACACACCACACACACCACACACACCACACACACACCACACAACACACATGGGCGTAACAACACACACACACACACACACCAC
>CM031627.1:25258891-25260976 GCA_018398815.1 Conus ventricosus
CTTGTCGGCAAGCTGGTTGGCCCGCCTAAAGGAGTGAACGATTGTTTGATGACGTTGAGGCTCCCCCTCTCACGAGGACAAAAGTTTGCCACCATTGACAGCACTTATGCACCCACCATGACCAACCCAAATGAAGTCAAGTACAAGTTTTATGAAGACTTGAATGCCGTCATAAACCACTGTTCCCAGCGCTGATAAGCTCATCATTCTTCTTGACTTTAATGCAAGAGTTGGCAGCGACCACACCACCTGAGAAGGCGTGATTGGAAAACATGGGGTTGGCAACTGCAATAACAATGGTCTGTGTCTCCTTCAGACATGTGTTGAGCATGACCTCCTGATCACGAACACCATCTTACGCCTCCCTACCCGCAACAGGACATTATTGACAGATCTTTGCCTCATAGTCTCCAAGCTCAAGCTTCATGTCCAGCCCAAGAGATGTCCTCAAAACGTAAAACCACCAAAACGTGTGAATGTCAGCAAGCTCAAGGTCGTCGATACTAAGCAGTCCTTTGTGACACCTTGGAAACCCGCTTGGAGTCCACCATACTGAATGACCACGATGTGGAAGCAGCATGGGCCGCACTTCGTGAGACGGTGTACAGCACAGCTATGGAGTGTCTGGGACCCACAACCAGGTTGCACAAGGACTGGTTTGATGCGAGCTGCACTGAAATCCAGCAGCTCCTAGAGGAAAAATGTCGTGCTTTCAAGCGCACATCGACGACCCACAGTCACAGCAAAGAACGACGCGCTGAGAAACATCCACAGAAACATCCAGCAAAAGCTGCGCCAGATGCAAGACTCCTGGCTTAGCAAAAAAGCTAATGAGATTCAGGGCTTTGCAGACAGGAATGACATGAAAAACGTTTACAATGGCTTGAGAGAAGTCTACAGCCCCACCACCTCGGGCTCATCTCCACTGCTCAGTGCAGATGGATCAACGCTGATCACAGATAAAGAGAAGATACTAGAAAGATGGGCTGAACACTTTAACAGCGTACTAAACCGCCCATCCACCATCAACAATGAAGATATCGATCGACTTCCCCGAATCCGATGGATGAGACGCTGGACGCCGTACCAACTTTGGAGGAGACCCAGAAAGCAATTCGTCTGTTATCCAGTGGCAAAACGCCTGGCTCAGACGCAATCCCAGCTGAGGTCTACAAAGTGGGCTGTGTGGCTCTGGTGAAGAAACTTCATCAGCTGCTTCAGAACATATGACAGCACGAGACAGTTCCTCAAGACCTTAAAGATGCCTCCATCGTTCATCTCTACAAACGCAAAGGAACCGGCAGGTCTGCGATAACTATCATGGAATCTCCCTGCTATCCATCGCAGGCAAGATCCTGGCCAGAGTTCTACTCAATCGACTCATCACACATCTCGAGCAAGGTCTCCGACCTGAGAGTCAGTGTGGCTTCCGGAAAGAACGCGGTACCATCGGCATGGTGTTTGCTGCCAGACAGCTTCAAGAAAAGTGTCAGGAAAAGAATGTCGACCTGTACTCCACCTATGTTGATCTGACCAACGCCTTTGACACTGTCAGTAGGGATGGGCTTTGGAGAATCATGGCGAAGTTCGGATGCCCCAGAAAGTTCATTGCCATCGTACGCCAACTTCATGATGCCAGAGTCCAAGACAACGGCGAGACATCTAAACCGTTCCCAGTCTCAAACGGAGTGAAGCAGGGCTGTGTTCTTGCTCCCACCCTGCTCAGCCTCATGTTCTCGGCTATGATGACTGACGCTTTCAGTGACGCGGAGATAGGCATTGTCATCAAGTACCGCACAGATGGATCAGTGTTCAGTCTCGGGAGACTTCAAGCGAAAACCAAGGTCTCCACAGACACTGTCAATGACTTCCTCTTTGCGGACGACTGTGCACTCAACGCTGTTTCAGGAGCAACAATGCAACACAGTATTGACAAGTTCTCTGCTGCTTGCAACAACTTTAGCTTGACAATCAGAACAAAAAAGACTGAAGTGATGCACCAGCCAGCCCCGGGAAAGCCATACGTTGAACCAGTCATCACCATCACTGGACAGCAACTGAATGCGGTGGACAAGTTCATCTATC
>CM031627.1:25269772-25300253 GCA_018398815.1 Conus ventricosus
TAGGTAGGACTCTGTCCAAAAACGTTGTCATCAACGATGAGGTGAATGCCTGGCTCGCCAAAGCTCGTGCGGATTTTGGCAGACTCCACAAGAATGCTTGGAACAGGAGAGGCATCACCCTAGAGACCAAGATCATGGTGTATCGGGCCATAATTCTCACCACACTGCTTTATGGCTGTGAAACACGGACGGTTTACCAGCGTCATGCCAGGAAACTGAACCATTTCTCCACCACCTGCCTCAGAAAACTCATGGGCATCAAGTGACAAGACAAGATTCCGGACACTGAAGTGCTCACTTGTGCCGGCCTGCCTAGCATCTTCACCATCCTGATGCAGTCACCGCTTCGCTGGGCAGGTCACGTAGTTCGCATGCCAGACCGTCGGCTGCCAAAGAAACTACTACAACAAGGCAAACGCTCTTATGGAGGCCAGAAGAAGCGTTTCAAAGTCAGCCTCAAATCTTCCTTGAAAGCCTTCAACATCCGCCATACAGCATGGAAGCGGGCTGCCCAGGGCAGAGACGGGTGGCGATAATTTGTCTGTAAAGGTGCAGAGACCTGTGAAAGCAACAGAACTGCTGCAGCTGAGCAGCGCAGGATGATCAGGAAGACCAGAGCCAACAGATCTCCAACTGCTGCCACCATCCCCTGTCCGTGCTGTGATAGGTCTTTCCGGGCGCAGATCGGCCTGACCAGTCATCTGTGTACTCACCCGCGACCTCAGGATGACAAGATGGTCTTCGTCGTCTCGACGGACAACAAACAACAACATCACGAACACCTTCTTCCCCACCAAGCCACACCACAGCGTGTCCTGGAAGCACCCCTGATGCCATCACTGGCATCAGTTGAACTTCGTGATCACCTGAAGATCCTTGCTCAACCATGAGCTCGTAACCCTAGACATCACAGTGCTGACTGTGACACAGACCACTCCCTGGTTGGCAGCGGGGTGCGTCTTTGGCCCAAACAAATCCACCACTCCAATCAGAAGGGACGTCCTCGAATCAAACACAGCCATGACGTCAGTGCGCGAACGTCGCGAACGCTTCGCCAAAACTATTGACAAGGACCTTGAGGACTGCCCGACAGACAGCGCTTCATCAGGTGGAACCACATTCGTGATGCCACCTACCAGTCTGCTTCAGACACCTATAGGAAGAGAATGAGGAAGAACGAAGACTGGTTTGAAGCAGGAATCGTGAAGATAGAGCCTGCTCTTGCTGCTAAGCGAGCCGCCCGCGACCGCCCAAGGAAAACGTTAGCACCGCTCCGAAAAGCTTGCAGCAACGCCCAGTGGATCGCCCGGTAAAAGCGCCAGTGAGTACTGGCTGAACCTGAGCCAGGGCATCCAGATCCCCGCCGACTGCAGCAACATCCGCACCACGTACGAAGGCATGAAGAAAGCGTCGGTCCTAGCACCATTAAGATTGCTCCTCCAAATCTTCATCAGGGGATTTTGTAACTGATCACAGCAAACAGATGGAGAGAGAGAGAGAGAGAGAGAGAGAGAGAGAGAGAGAGAGAGAGAGAGAGAGAGAGAGAGAGGAGAGAGAGAGGAGAGAGAGGGGGAGAGGAGAGAGAGAGAGAGAGAGAGAGAGAGAGGAGAGAGGGAGGAGGGGAGTGTGTGGAGGGAGGTATGTTGTGTGTGTGTGTGTGTGTGTGTGTGTGTGTGTGTGTGTGTGTGTTGTGTGTGTGTGTGTGGCGCGCGCGCGCGCTGTGTGTGTGTGGAAAGATGGCCGTAGCATTACCAGAAATTTATTCCAGGAAGAACTCAGTCACCCACACAACCATTGAGAGCACCATCCACCTGCCTGCCAAGGAGGAGCTTGATGCCCGCCCACCTTTGAGGAACTCAGCCGGGTCATCGACTTACTAACCTGTGGTAAAGATCCAGGTAGTGAAGGCATTTCGCCAGAAGTCATCAAAGCTGGCAAGGAGAATTCTCTCCTAAGTTCGTGAGAAATGAATGTCAAGGACATTATGAACTATCCTAACACAAAACAAACGTGAGACAAAAATCCAGTGTGTGAAACCTGTGTTGGACGCGTGTACACATGTCGGCACGGATCACGTTGATATTGTTGAAGTTTTACATCTGTTGCACGAGATTAATGTTCTGAATGAAATGACTGATAATGTCGATCGTGGTGTGAAAGGTAATTTAAATGATGCTGATTTCCATGTAGAATAATAATTCATATTCACCTTACATTTGTATTGACAGATGTGCGTCTGGGTTAACTTACAGACGAGGCAGCATGGGTCTGTAATGTCTGGGTTTTGTCGTTCTGTCACACGACATATATTTTAAGTGCTTGCGTGCACCTAGTGTTTTGGTTGTTCTGTTTGTTGTTTGCAATGCAATCGTCTGAGTTCTTTTTCTTCTTTACTCTTTTTTCCTCGTATTTTCATTTTCTTTTTTTTAACTTTTCGGGAGTTGGGATGTCTTGACAAAGATTTTTTAATCGCAACAGTTTACTTTCGTTTAAGATATCTGTTGTTCTTCAAGTGTACATTGAACAGTTACATGAACGTATTCATGTTTCTTTGCTATTGTTTATCACCAACAGTTTGACATCTATTATTTGTCTGCAAGACAGTATGATTCAGGCAGGCGGAAAACCACGGGGCAAATTGAAGACTCGATTGTTTATCATCAAGTGTTTGACATTTTTTAGGATTGTGTACAAGACAGCATCATTCAAGGATGTGAAAACCATTACACACCTGGGGCAATATGAAGAGATAACGAGGCATGATGTTTCGTCCCTGGTCAAAGACTAGACACATGGGCGATGTGGATTTATTTCTTCGATATTAATTGTCATTTTACGTTCAAGATGATCTTGATACAATTTGCAAAGCGTCACAGCAAAGGATCGATACTCTAGCCCGGGTAGCATGTTATGAGAGTTTTGTTGGAGACCTGTCCTATGAGGGGAGACCCATGGTTTTGTGTAGGCAGTGGAGGTGGATCTGATGGAGTGTTTTCAAGTCTGTTCTGCACAGTGTCCATGTTGGACACTTTGGGCTTTTTTGTGACTATTTATGGGTTGTTATCAATGGGTTAGGGGAAGTGGTCAGAGCTCTTTATCCACAGAATGTCACCGTATTTTGTACACATGTTTAGTGAAACCACGACAAACATGACAAACTGAAAAAAAAAATCAAGAGACTGTCATCGACTCAGGAGCATGAATCTGTGTCAGGTTTTGTAATATTTGTAAGTATTTATCGTTTCAAAAAATTACTGTAGTTAATGCAAAATCATGTGATTACTACGTGGAAGAAGAAGCCATAGTTTTAGTGTAAAACAGTTGAAAGGAGCTATATGCACGTTTTATGTGTGTTGGATTGATAGCTGCTCTGATAATAACAGCTCTATGAAATTAGGTATTTGATGGGTTGATAGCTGTGCTGATAGCAACTCCATGCATATTATGCATTTGGTGGGTTGATAGCTGTGTTGATAGCAGCTCTATGCATATTATGCATTTGGTGGGTTGATAGCTGTTTGATAGCAGCTCTATGCATATTATGTATTTGATGGCTTGATTGTCGTGTTGATAGCAGCTCTACTCTATGCACGGTTTGTTTTTGATGGTTTTATTGCTGTGCAGGTGGCAGCCCTAAGCATAGTATGTATTGATGGGTCGATCGCTGTGTTGATAGCAGCTCTATCTATATTATGTATTTGATGGATTGATCGCTGCGTTGATAGCAGCTCTATCATATTATGTATTTGATGGGTCGATCGCTGGTTGATAGCAGCTCTATCATATTATGTATTTGATGGATTGATCGCTGCGTTGATAGCAGCTCTATCCATATTATGTATTTGATGGATTGATCGCTGCGTTGATAGCAGCTCTATCCATATTATGTATTTGATGGATTGATCGCTGCGTTGATAGCAGCTCTCCTTTATAGCAGCTCTACTCTATGCACGGTTTGTTTTTGGTGGTTTTATTGCTGAGTTGATGGCAGCCCAAAGCATAGCATATATTTGATGGGTTGATTGCTGAGTTGATGGCAGCCCTAAGCATAGCATATATTTGATGGGTTGATTCCTGTGTTGAAGGCAGCTCTACTCTCTGCACGTTTTCTTTTTGATGAGTTGATAGCTGTAACAGTTCCATGCATGCTTTTTTTCAATAGGTTGATTACGTGTTGACAGCAAAGTCAGTATTGTAAGTGTAGCTTTTTTCTTTGCTTAGTCTGCAATGTTGCAGGAAGGTAAAGAAAGTCTTACATACTTCTCCTGCTCTCTCTGTCTTTAGTATTTTCATAACAGAAAAAAATGGTGTTGGTCATGGAGTACATCGAGGGATAGAAACCCGAACGTTAGACAGCTGTGTAAAGAGGGTGTTTTTTTTTTTCCTGATCAAATTCAAACTATTGTGAAGCCTGTCCAACAGGTGTGCAGCCATCGATTTTTTCCGCGAGGCATGCAGCCTCAACAGCAAACATTGGCCCTTTATCCTTAATGTCAACAGTTGCTACATATGCTCCTAAGACACATTGCTATATTCCTCATATAAAACGAGTGTGTAGGTTTTGTTCACCTTTCTTGTTGTACAGTACCTCTGTCACTAATATGTTTTATCACGGGTTGATTTCGTTTTAGGAAAGACAAAGTCAGCTTATCATCAAATGGTACAGAACACGCCTTCATAAGCAAAACAGATAACTGGCCACAGAATAGAAGTATACAGAACATGTTTTATCAAAGGAAGCATTTCTAAGCAACTTGGAATGTGGAATGTTTTGGGCCATATGGCAGTCTTTATCAGTTGCATGTTTCACCTCGTAACACACACACACACACACACCACACACACACACACACACACACACACACACACACACACACACACACACACACACACACACACACACACACACACACCACACACACACACACACACACACACACACACGGCGCACACATACATTCACATATGCATGCACACACACCACACACACACACACACACACACACACAACAGCACACACGCACGCACCGCACGCACGCAGCACGCACGCACGCACGCACGCAGCCCCGCAGCACCACACACACAACACACACCACACACACACACACACACACACACACACACACACACACAATCATATGGGTTTTTTTTCCCCCGTCTAATAACACTTATAGTGAATAGACGTTAAACTAAAGAACTAACTAACACACACTTTTCTTTGCCCTGGTCTTTAATACCTCTCTTAATATAGTTAGCAAATAAAGAAATCTTTGAAAGAGAGAGAGAGAGAGAGGGAGAGAGAGAGAGAGAGAGAGAGAGAGAGAGGAGAGAGAGAGAGAGAGAGAGAGATTTTATGTTTTAAGACAGCTGTTACAGTGTTGACGTGGAAGGCCCATTACCATGGCCAGTCTTACAACCCATCCCACCACTTCACCCCCCCCCCTCTCTCTCTCTCTCTCTCTCTCTCTCTCCTCTCTCTTCTCTCTCTCTCTCTCTCTCTCTCTCTCTCTCTCTCTCTCTCTCTCTCCCAACCTCCCTCCTGTTTGTCATGGTGAGGAAGGTGAAGGTGAGTGAAGACGGAATAAATAGTGGGCAGATGCGAGCTCCCCAGCCATCTACACTCCGCCTGCTGACACGCCATCTCCTCTCTCAGTCTCCCTGACAGCTGCCTTCAGTCGACCCTGCCGTCATCTCAGAGCAGACTTGGTAAGGTGAGGCTGGCTCTTTCTTTTATTGTACTGTGTTAGTGTGCTGGATGGGATGGGATTGCACTGTAAGGTGAGGCTGACTCTTTCTTTTATTGTACTGTGTTAGTGTGCTGGATGGGATGGGATTGCACTGTAAGGTGATGGCTGGCTCTTTCTTTTATTGTACTGTGTTGGTGTGCTGGATGGGACTGGATTGCACTGCTCTATGACGTGTAACTAAAACCGAACGAAGAAACATATGCTTGTAATATAATGTTATGGTAAGAGCATGCTGTTCAGTTTGAATTTATACTGCTTTTCCTTCGTTACCTTTGAAGGGTTCTATTTTCCCTCATTACCTTTGAAGGGTGCTATTTTCCTTCATTACCTTTCTGGGGTGCTATTTTCCTTCATGCTCCATCACCCACTGTCTCCTTTCCACACACACACACACACACCACACACACACACACACACACACACACACACACACACACACACACACACACACACACACACACACACACACACACACACAGATAATTCAGACTGGATAAGACACCTTCCTTCTTCAGAAAAAATTGGATCATATTGGGAGATTTCAATGCACATTCTCCGTTTTGGGAACCAGATTGCTCTGTCACAACATGTAATCGCTTGTGTTGAAAATATTGTGGATTCCAAATTAGTTCTGTTGAATGATGGAAGTATAACAAGAGTTCCTGATGTTTCAAATCATAGGCCACCCTCTATTGACTTAACGTTAGTATCTCCTGATATATCATTGAATGCTAGTTGGATAACAGAGGAAGACACATTAGGAAGTGATCATTTCCCTATTGTTCTTACACTAAATGAAAAGATTCAAGATGAAGAAGTTGAAGATATGATTCCTAAGTTTTTATACAGTAGTGCTGACTGGAACCTCTATGAGTCTACTCTATTGTCAATAGATCATAATTCCATGGAACATGAAGACACATATATTTTATGAGAACTTCAGAAAAGCTGTTTTTATACGTGCTGAAAAATCAATGCCCAAGCGTAAATGCTATAATGATAAGAAGTACAGAGGAAATGGATGGTGGAATGAAAAATGCGCAGAAGCAGTGAGCAGTAAAAAGGAAACTTATAAAACATGGCTAAAGGACAGAACTGAAGAAAATTTTATTGCAATGAAACGTGCAAAAAGTCACAGCAACAGAGTTGTGGCCAAAGCAAAACGTATCTATTTCACTACGTTTTGCCATTCAAAAATATCTACATCAAAGGACATGCACAAAGTATGGAAGAAGGTTAAAGAATTAAAGAACAGATGCCATTTACCATCATATCCCATTAAATTAGATAACAACGCTATCCCCGCATCAGCAGAAAAAGCAGAGTCATTTGTTGAAGTGTTTTCAAAGAATAATTCATCATCAAGTCTTACATCAAATATAAGAAGCTACCGAGAAGAGGAAGAGAAAAAACATATTTATTGTGATCCTCCTCCAGATGAAAATCATTACTTAAACTCTTTTATAACCTTTGAGGAATTTAATGATTCATTGGAGTGTTTTACTTGCAATACCTCTGCTGTTGGCATCGACGGTATTTCATATCAATTGCTCTGCCATTTGCCTTTATCTTGGAAGCAATTACTTCTCTCATTTTACCAAAAATGTTGGTCAAATGGAACTCTCCCTACTATCTGGAAGAGGACGGTTGTAATACCAGTTCCAAAACAAGGTAAACGTAGATCCGAAATTGGCAGTTATCGTCCAATAGCTTTAACATCGCAAGTTGGTAAGATATTGGAAAAATTGTTGAACGTCGTATTTTACATTTCTGCGAAAAGAACAATATTATTCCAAACAACCAAGCAGGTTTCAGGAAAGGAAGATGTACAACTGATCATCTGGTCAAAATTACGAATCAAGTTAAAAAACAGTTTTCCAGAAGAAAAGGTACACTTGCTACTTTTTTGATATTAGAAAAGCTTATGATAGTGTATGGCATGCTCGTCTGCTTTATAAGCTAAAACATATTGGAATTAGTGGAGCAATGTATCAATTTGTAAAAGTTTCTTGTCTGGGAGATCTATTTGTACAAGAATTGGCACATGGTATTCGTCATTCAAGGATATTGATATTGGAATTCCTCAAGGATCTATCATTGCTCCAATTCTTTTTACTATTCTTATTCATGATCTCCAAACGTTCCATCTAACAATATTCATCTCGTTCAATATGCTGATGACATTGCTATATGGATGAATACAAACGTCAGAAAACAAACAAATAAGAGAGTTATAACACATGTTCAAAAACTATACCAAGTTGAGCTAGATAAGTTAGATTTATACATGAAAGAAAATGGTTTAGAACTTTCCGGAGAAAAGACACAATTAATGCTTTTTATTAATGGTATCCTCCTCAGCTTGTTATAAAAGACAACACTCTTAAATATTCAAAAGCTGTAAAATTTTTTATGAGTCTATTTAACCCCTAAGTTAAAGTGGCGATATCATATTGAACACATAATAAGTAAAGCTAGACAAAGATTAAATTTTCTCAAAATAATTAATGCTCAGTCATGGGGACAAGATACTCAAACACTTTTACACCTTGCTACCAGTTTAATTCGATCGAAATGAACTTATGGTCAAGAGGTTTATTTCTCAGCTCCACGGACGCTGCTAAAAAAATTACAAAGCATAGATAGTAAGGCTGTTTAAGTTGTCACTTGGTGTGCCAGTACACACAAATACGCTCAAAAACATACAGAGCAGCTAATCTGTTAACTCTTGAGGACCAACGGAAGTTGGCCACCGCAAAGTATGTGACTAGATTTCTTTCAGTTTCTAATTCAGTGACAAATGACATTTTTTCTTGACTCAAGACAGGATTTCCCGAAAAGAGCGCAAAACATTTCATATCTTCAACCTATTAGAAACTATACTGATGTTCTTTTTAAGAGTTGTGATATTGATATTACATCAATTTCAAGTAGTCCCATAATACCCATTATTCCTCAATGGGAGCATATTTCTGCTAGATTCGATACAGATTATACAACTCTAAAAAAAGAGGATAACATCAATCTTATATCCGTTGAAGCAAAAGAACATGTAGAAAATAAGTATCCGAATCATTTAAAGATTTTTACAGATGGTTCAGTTTTGGAATCATACACAGGGGCTGGATTTGTATATTCCTGCTTTCAAGATAAGAAAGTCATTTTGTCTAGGAAAAGGTTTTTCTGTATTTACTGCAGACTATATGCAATTCTTATGGCCTTATCCTTCATAGCTGATATTGATACTGCGATTTATAGCATTTTACTTGTGTTGACTCAAAATCTGTTCTTTACAGTCTGCAAAACTGGAATGCAAAGTTCGAAAAGATTTGATATATGACGTAAAATACTTAATACATTCAATTATATGTAAAGGTATTAATGTAGAATTTTGTTAGATTCCATCTCACTGTGGTATTTGGGGGAATGAAATGGCTGATAGATCAGCGAAAGAAGGAGCTATTAGAAAATATCCTGATAGTCCACTAAAATTAGAAAAACATGAAATAAATTCGATGTCAGAAAGTCGTATAATGACAGAAAAGCTTCCTTCAAAGTCAAAAATATTACCGTGTTCGAGATCCTTGTCTAGTCTCATTTATAAAATTCGATTAAATTCATGGAAGACTAAATTTTCAAAAAATGTAGAATGTGCTTGTGGTCATCCAATATCAATTGAACATATTCTTTTTGATTGTCCATTGCTATCCCTGTTATACAACATATCTGGGATAGATGTAGCAAATATGGGATCTTTAAATGATATAATCTACAGCGAAGAAATGATACAAACTGCATCAGTTTTATCCAGCACTATACTTGCAAATTTATTGTAAGCATTAAATCATTTTATAGTTATTGTATTAATGTTTATATGTAGCCTTTCACACATAAGTGCATATTCACACTAACACACACACGCACACACTCGCACGCGCGCACACACACACACACACACACACACACACACACACACACACACACACACACACACACACACACACACACACACAGACACACACACACAGACACACCACACACAGACACACACACACACACACACACACACACACACACACACACACACACACACACACACACACACACACACACACACACACACACCACTCTACACACACATGCATCCGCACAGTACACAAACACACGCACACACACACACACTCACACACACTCACACACACACACACACACACACACACACACACACACACACACAACACACACACACACACACACACACACACACACACACTCACACAACACACACTCACACCACACACACACACACAAGACAGCGCGCGCGCGCGCGCGCGTGCGCACGTGCGCAAACACAGGCACAAACTCTTACGTAGCCCGTTTTAATTTTTGTGTTGTTGCTGGGTTTTTATTATTATGTTTTTTTTTGATTGGTTTATTTTTAGTCTAATATCACCATTGTTGTGAACAGACGTTAAATTAATCAATCAATCAAATCAACACACACACACCACACACACACACCACACACACACACACACACACACACACACACACACACGCCGCGCGCGCGCAGCGCGCGTGCGCGCGCACACCACACACACACACACACACACACCACACACACACACACACACACATACGCACGCACGCACGCACGCACGCACGCACGCACGCACGCACGCACGCACACACACACACACACACACACACACACACACACAGACATTCACACATTCACACACACACGCACACACACACACGCACCCTATATCCCTCTTTTTCCCTTATGTATTATTTTGCAGTTGGTTGTTGTTGTTTTAGCTATTATTTCTATCTGTGCGGAGTCCAGAAGGTTGTGTGTGTGTGTGTGTATGTGTGTGTGTGTGTGTGTGTGTGTGTGTGTGTGTGTGTGTGTGTGTGTGTGTGTGTGTGTGTGTGTGTTTCATTCCCATGTTTGCAAGGCCCCACTCCTGTGTCTTTCTTAAGCCTCTCATGTTCAGACTTTTTTCAGTTGTACTAACTGGAGCGCCCATTCCATCTTTTTTTTTTCTTTTTTCGTTTCACACTTTGTTTCTTTCTTTCTTTCCTTTTCTGCCTACTTTCGTTTAAACTTAAAGTCGCTCACCATATATGGTCTGCTGATTCTCCTACTAATTGACATTTGCATGCCGATTTTAATATTCTGGTATTTGAGACGAAAAAATTCCCTGGCTCTTGATCGTTGTTGTTGTTGTTGTTGTTGTTGTCGTTTTCTTCTTCTTTTTTTGTGAGAGCTATGTCTGTGACACACATAGGTCGTCGATCTATAGTCTTGTCCAAACGATTAACATGGGAAGGAGATTGGGGTGGGGGGGGGGGGGGGGGGGGGGGGGGGGCACAGGGAGGGGAAGGGGTAGTTCCACACTTTGCCTGTCAGTGGTCTTTCATCGTTACATAAAGAAGTGTCTAATGCAGCCCTGGTCTAGCATCTGGCCAAACAGTCAGCTTAGATGGATTCTCTAAAAAAAAATTCAGTCGTTTCTTGAATGTCAACGGGATTAAATAGTGTTGTGATCGTAGGTATTATTGCGTTGTTGTTGTTGTTGCTGGTGCTGTTGTCGTTGTTGTTATTGTGTTGTTGTTCTTCTTCTTCTTATCATATTTATTTTTATTATTGCAGTTGTTATTATCATTATTACTATCATCATCATCATCATCATCATCATCATCATTCATCATCATCATCATCATCATCATCGTTATTATTATCATTACACTTATTATTATTATTATCATTATTATTATTATTATTATTATTTCATTTGATGTTGAGTTGTTCTTGTTGCTTTTGATACTCTTGGCCATTTATTAGTTTGACACGTAAAAATATTTTGATAGAAAAAAAATGGCTGGCTTTGTACACATGTTGAGGACGTTTTCTAAAAATGCCACTATGTAACACTGGTTTCTGCTCTTCAGGGTGACATTCACCCTGACTGTAAGAAAACGCACAAGGAGGCCTCTCCTGTGAAAAAGACAAATAAGACTAAACGATAGTGGTACTGACACAGTCATGATTTATGATCCACAAGAGAATCGGAAAACAAATGAATTGTGGGTCAGTAAACAGTCTGCTTGACTCGGGTCTTCGTAGCTAAAAAGTGTGTTGAACCAGTGAACGTGCAATTGTGAAGCGCGTAGAATTAGAAGGAGACAGGAGTTGTGCAAAGTTAGCCTTACTATGATCATCATTGTCGTCAAAGTTGCAAAGGACAGAAGAGGGTACTTCTGAATCACATCAAAAGTACTGGTTGGAAGTGAAATTAGTTGCAAGTAGAAGGAGGTTGGTGGTGGGATGGAAGAAGGGTGAGAAGATTCTGGCAACTCAGATTTCACACAGACATATATCTTTGGTGGAATTGATCTTCTCTTGTTCTGCCACTGCATACTTTCCTCTTGGTATACTCTGGCGACTTTGGTATGTCTGATACTGAATGAAAACAAAGTTACCCGTTGGCACATTTTGTTTATACCATACCTATTGTGGCGGTCGAATCTCCACTGGGCCATTTTAGTACAGGGGTATTTTTCCGTTTGAGGTAACATTGGTTCTGACTCCATTTCCCAAACAGTCCTGTGAATGTGATCATAAACCGATATCACTTTCGGAAGAGAGGCCAGTTTGGCTGTTGGTATGGATGACACATGACACATAGCATGCACTCTGCGTGAGGAATTAGAAGAATGAAGAAAAGCAAAGAAACAGAGAGGACGATATTGACTGGATGACACCGGAAACGACCGAATGAAGTGCTTGCAGGCAGCTCTTCAGTTGGCACTACTAAAGTAGGCAGCCCGTTTCGTACACAAGAGTGTGGATTGTCAGCGCCTAGAACCTTTGGCAAGGCGCTTTTTAAATGCTATATTACATTGTAGCCGGGTGCTAACAGTGTACATATTTGTTGGTTACCATTCGTGGACGAAATGTTTTGTTCAAGAATCATCTTCCCCTTACCTCCTTGATTGCTGAATCTCGATTATTTTGCGTAAACTCTTTACTATGTGAATGCCTCGGAACCTACATATTTGTATATACGTCACGGAAGTCGCAAAAATTAATGTGTTTTATTTCTTACAACCGTACTGGGCTGAGAAGCCCATGTTTTCTCTAAACCGGTATTTTGCACAATTAATCGTGGCGCCATTTTGAATTGTCCATCGAACAAGCCTTGAATAATTCCTGATTTCGCGAAAAATATGAGAAAATCCAAAGAATCCGAAAACGCACATTGAAAGTAAAGTCCATAAGCTCTCATTTGATATATCACATGCCTAGGATCCTCTCATGAATAAAGTGTTTTCCCTACACTTTGGAGACGTTCGTTTATATACTTAAGCACTTGGGTTTCGTCAGGATTCTTTCCTAGTCCTTCAGAGGCACCATCTACTGCGTCGAGTCTGTTACTATCACTGTGACAAAGTTCCCGAGTCTAGTACTGTTACTGTCAGAACCGTCAAAGCCGTTTAACTGTCTGCGACTGTTCTGTCGCAGTGCTAGGGCTAAACCGTCTCCTATGAACTGGAGGCCCTAACACTGGTCTGTCAGTAGTGTCACTGTCAACACGACGTAGCGAACTACAAGTTAGCCAGTCCGATTCGAGCCCCTGTGTCGTACTCTCGGATTTCATCTGCTTGTTTACTTGACTGTCAGTGAACACTGTCACGCGAGACGCTAAGCTCGCCTGTGTGCTCAGAATCCGTGTGTCACTACATGAACAAGTCGCCTTCATCATTGTCGGAGTTCTGGTTATTCTACGAAAATCAGACTTCCCAATCGAGATCTTGCTGATGGCTCCATTCCTATGATGAATACAACTGAAAATGTATGAAAATTATCATCCCACAGACCATTTCAACAGTAAATTTCATCGAAAATTGTATCAAAACCACATATCAACGGTCATGTGGTACGGAAAGTCAGTTGTGTTTTCCATCAATTTTCAAAAACAAAGTTCTCAGCTCAGACACCATCTTGGATGAATAAATTTAGGCCTGTATTTATGAAGAAAGCGAAATGCCCCCAACTTACTCATTACGAAATTATTTTACGCTGTTTAGTCTTTCTTATCCAAATAGAGAAAAATATGACGCAAACACGTTAAAAGTGGGTTCACTCTCTGGATTTATTCATCAATAATGTAACTCAGCACACAAAATTGTCAAATGTGACTTACTGCATTTTATTCCTTGGGTTCTGAGATTTTCATCGATAGTAAATGTGTTTGTCAACTTTGACGACGCGACGCGCACACCGACGTTGCGACAGATAGCACAATTTTTGTCATTCCTTCTCCCAGGGCCCTTTAAAAAAAAAACCCCCAAAAGGGGAAATTTTTTAAAAATAAAAAAATTAAAAATTTTAAAAAAATTTCCCCCCCTTTAAAAAAATTTTAAAAAAAAAATTTTTTTTTTTTTTTTTTTAAAAAAAAAAAAATTTTTTTCAAAAACCCTTTTTTGGGGAAAAAAAAAAAAAAAAAAAAACCCCCCCCAACGTTTTTAAAATTTTTTTTTTTCCCAAAAAAATAAAAAAAAAAAGGGGAAATTTAATTTTTAAATTTTTTAAAAAAACCCCCAAAAAATTTAAAAAAATTTTTTTAAACCCTTTTTTTGGGTTTTTTTTTGGTTTTTTTTTTAAAAAAAGGGGGAGGGGGGCCCCCAAAAACCGCCGGGGCCAGATAGCCCAATTTTTTGTCATTCCTTCTCCGAGGCCCGTTTGAGGGGGGAAAAATTTTTGGGGGGGGGGTTTTTTAAAGGTTTTTGGGGGGGGGCCCCCGGCCTTTTCCCCTTTGGGCCATGTTTTCCCCCCCTTTTTTTTCCCCGGGCCCTTTCTTTGGCCTTTTTTCCCGGGGCCCCCCCTTTTTTTTTCCCCCCCCCCCCCCCCTTTTCCAACCCCCCCAATTTTTCCTTTTTCCCCCTTCCCCCCCCTTTTTTCCCCCTTTTTTTTTGGTCCAAGTTTCTCCCGGGCCATGTTTCTCCCTGGCCTTTCCCCTTTTGGGCCAATTTTTTCCGGCCATGTTTCCCTTTTTTTTTCCCCCCCCCAAATTTTTCCCGAAAATCCCCCCCTTTTCCCCCGGCCCCTTTTTCCCCTTGGCCTTTTTTTCCCCTTTTTCCCCCCCTTTCCATTTCCCCCCCAATTCCCCCAAATTTTTTTTATTTTTTAAAGTTTTTCCCTGGTTCCCTTTCCTTTTTTAAAAGGGTTCCAAGGGTTCCCCCCCTGGCCCTTTTCCCCCGTTCCCCTTTCCCTTTTCCCCCTTTTTTTTTCCCCTTCCCGGGCCCCTTCCGGCCCCCCTTTTTCCTTTTTTTTTTTTTGGGGTTTTTTCCCCCCCAATTTTTTTTTTCCCCCCCCCCCCTTTCCCCCTTTTTTTCCCCCCTTTTTTTTTTGGGGAAAACCCGGCCCTTTTTTTTTTTCCCCCCCCCCCCCCCAAAAAAATTTTTTTTTCCCCCTTTTTTTTTCTCCCCTTTTTTCCCCCTTTTTTAAACCCCCCTTTTCCCCCCAAATTTTTTTTTTTCCCCCCCCCAATTTTTTTTTTTTTCCCCCCCGGCCTTTTTTTGGGGTTTTCCCCCTTTTTTTCCCCCTTTTTTCCCCCCCCCTTTTTTTTTTCCCCCAAGGGGGTTTTTTTTTAAAACCCGGGTTTTTCCCCGGGCCGTTTCCCCGGCCGTTTCCCCCTTTTCCCTTTTTTTTTTTTCCCTTTTTCCCCCCCCCCCCCGGGTTTTTCCCCCTTTTTTGGGTTTTTTTTGCTTCCCCCCCTTTTTTTCTTTTTTTAACCCCCAATTTCCCCCCCCCTTCCCGGTTCCCCTTGGCCTTTTTTCCCCCTTTTCCTTTTTTTGGGTTTTTTTTTTTCCATGGTCCCTTTTCCCCCCCCCCCCGGTTTTTCCCCCCTTTTTTTTTTTAAATTTTTTTTTTTCCCCCCCTTTTTTTTAAATCCCTTTTTTACCCCTTTGGGCCCCCCCCGGGGCCCCCCTTCCCCCCCCCCAAAAATTTTTTTTAATTTTTTTTTTTTTTTTTTTTTTTATTTTTTTTTTTTTTTTTTTCCCCCCCCCCCTTTTTTTTCCCCTTTTTTTTTTTTAATTTTCCCGGGTTTTTTTGGGCCCCCTTTTTTTTTTGGGTCCCTTTTCCCCCCGGGTTTTTTCCCGGGTTTTTTTTTTAACCCCGGCCATGTTCCCCCTTTTTCCAAGTTTTTCCCCCCCCCCCCTTTTCCCCCCCTTTTTTTTTTTTTTTTAAAAATTTTTCCCCCCCCCCTTTTTTTTTTTTTCCCCCCCCCCCCCTTTTTTTTTTTTCCCCCCCCCCCTACCCCGGGCCCCGTTACCCTTTTCCCTGAAATTTTTTTACTCCCTTTGGGCCCCCCTTTTTTTTTTTCCCCCCAATTTTTCCCCCCCTTCCCCAATGGCTTTTTCCCCGGGGGGTTTCCCCCGGGCCTTTTTTTTTGGTTTTGGTCCTTTTTTTTTTGGGAAAAAAAAAAAGGGGGGGGGTTTTTTTTTTTTGGGGGGTTTTTTTTGGGGGGCCCCCCCTTTTTTTTAAAAAAAAAAAAAAATTTTTTTTTTTTTTATTTTCCCCCTTTTTTAAAAAAAAAACCCCTTTTAAAAATTAAAATTTTTAAAACCCCCTTTTTTTTTTATTTTTTTTTTAAAAAAAAAAAAAAAAACCCCCCTTAATTTAAAAATTTTTTCCCCCCCCCCCCCGGAAAAATTTTTTTAACCTTCAATAAAAAAAACCCCCCCCCCCCCTTTTTTTTTAAACCCCCCCCCCCCCCCCCCCCCCCCTTTTTTAAAATTTTTTTTCCCCAAACCCCCCCCCCAACCGGGAAAAAAAAAAAAAATTTTTTTTTGGGGGGCCCCCCCCCCCCCCCGGGGGGGGGGTTTTTTTGGGGGGTTTTTTTTTTTTTTTGGGGAAAAACCCCCACTTTGGGGTAAATTTTTTTAAAAAAAAAATTTAATTTTTTTGGGGGGGTTGGGGGGTTTGGGGGTTTTTTTTTTTTTTTAATTTTTCCCAATAAATTTTTTTTAAAAAAAATTTTGGAAAAGGGGCCGGTGGGTTAAAATTTTTAAAAAAAGGGGGTTTTTTTTGGGGTTTTTTTGGGGCTTTTTTTTTAAAAAAAAAAAAATTTTCATGAAAAAAAAAAAAAGGGGGTTTTTTTAAAAAAGGGGGGCCCCCGGGGGGGAAAATTTTCCAAAAAATTTTGGTTTGGGGAAAAAAAGGGGGGGGGTTTTTTTTTAAAATTTTTTTTTTTTTAAAAAAAATTTAAAAAATTAAAAATTTTTTTTAAAAAAAAATTTTTTAAAAAAATTTTTTTTTTTAAAAAAAAGGGGGGGTTTTTTTAAAAAAAAAATTTTTTTTTTTCCCCAAAAGGAAAACCAAAAAAATGAAAACCCTTTTTGGGAAAAATTGGGAAAAAAAATTTTTTAAACCCCCCCAAAAAAAAAAAAAAAAATTTTTTTTTTTCCCCTTTTTTTTGACCAAAAGGAAAATTTTTGGGGTTTTTAAAAGGGGTTTTGAAAAAATTGGTTTTGGGGTTTTTAAAAAAGGGGAAAAAAAATTTTTTTAAAAAAATAGGAAAAAAAAAAGGGTTTAATTTTTTTGAAAAGGGGGTTTTTTTTTTCTTTAAAAGGATTGATTTTTTTAAACCCCTAAGTCCTTTTTTTTTGGAAAAAGGGGGGGGGGAAAAAAAAAAATTTTTTTTAAAAACCCCTTTTTTTTGGGGAAAAAAAAACCTTTTTTTTAAAAAAAAACCCCCCCCTTTTTTTTTTTTTTTTTAAAAAGGGGGAAAAAAATTTTTTTTTTTTTTTTGGGCCCGTTTTTTTTTTTTTAAAAAATTTTCTTTTTAAAGGTTTTTTTTTTGGTTTTTAAAATTTTTGGGGGGAAAAAATCGCAGGGATAACAGTTTAAAAACATCAATGTTTAGAATGAGTTTGACATCTTAATGACAGGAAAATCAGTGTGCATCTTGGGTCTCTTTGGCAGATGTAAAACGTTGAAAAAAGTGCAAGAACCCTGATGATGTGTGAAGAAAATGAAGGTAAAAATAATTTTTCAATCAGTTTGTCAACTTTTCGATTTCAAGAGATTACAAAAGGTCATTTTAATTCACAGTGAAACGAAAGAAATCCCTCCATGGATCAAACAAAGTGCTAAAGTATTCCAACTTGCAATTGGGAGGTCTGGGGAAGAAAGGTACTGCAGGTGCGGCCGCTGCACGGGGAAATAGCTTAAAAAATCTATTGCTGATTATAATGGCCGTTTATATAGCCTGACCCAAATTGTGGCAATATTTGTGGTTTACTGATGATGTCTGATGTTGTTAGTATCATGGGATATTTGAGAAATCATTTATGAGTCAGTGCTGAATTTACGAATTCGCTCTCGTAAGTCATTACAAAAATAGAATGAGTATGCGAAAACAACTCGCAACCAAGAATGGAATATATTTCTTGATCAAAGTATATTGGGCACTTTTGTTATGCTGTTGCCAAAATGGTATCATAAATTTGTCTTCTTCAGAACGCCCTAATCATTTTGTTGTTGTTTTTGTCAAGGTGCTGTTTTGGGAAATTTGGGTGGAATAAAATTTGTTGAGATTCGTTTAAGGATAGCTTGCTGTTTGGTTGTTTCAGAATGAAACCTTTTCATGGACAGTGAAAATCTGCTTCTTGTTGTTGTACTGATATTGAAGGTGATTCAAGATGGTGGAAGTAAGAGTTTGTTTGTTTTTTTTTTTGTGTCTGTCTCCCATTTTTTTTTTTAACGCCTTTCTTGTTTACTAGTTTTTTTTAATTTTTCAGGTATGTTTTTACACTTTGTATTGAGATGAATATGATGAGAAAAAAAGACAGAGGCGTTATATCAAAAATTAGCTTAAAATTATTTAGCTATTTATACAAATTTGGGAGCAATTAAGGTAACACCAATTAAACGAGTACTTTAAATTATGGTTCTAGAGGGAAATCGTAATATAACCTCGATCCTCTGTTTACCCTTTACATAATCTGAATGCTTATGATGTGGGGGAGCGTTTTTCCTGTTTTCTATTTAATGTTCTGTTTATTCACTATGTTTTATAGACCATATGCTCCTCTGCAATCTACTGTTTAAATCTTTATTCTATTCTTATCTGAAAAAATACTCTCGTATTTGTAGTAGTGATTTTTTTCGTCAACAAGTCTTTAACCAAACATATATGACAAACTAACAGAGAAGACAGGAAGTTTATTTTTTAAGTCATGGCTAAACAAATGGGTGTTTTTCAATAAAAACAGGGTCTTGCAAGATGACACGTTTTTCAGATGTGTTACAGATCTGATGAAAGCTTTACAAATAGATGAAGAAAAGAAAAAAAATTGATACGAAAAGTTTTGAAAAAAAATGATTTCAGATATCCAAATGCCTGGGTGACCTGCTGAGAAAATGTATCATTTGAACATATAAACATGCGCCATGAACAGTTGAAAGCTCTTTTTTCTGTGAACAATGGATAAATCACTTGGCTGCAAACATACAAAAATGGGAAAATCTGAAAAGGATGCAAAGAACAAAATGTAAGAAAGTGAGATTCCCTGTACGGTGCCAATACCATAGATTCTCCCAAGTCATTGCAGTCAGAGCAGAGTGTAGTAAGATGTACACTGCCCAAACCCATTGCAGCACTGTTTAAATTTTGTTACTTTGTAGTTTCCGAACTTGTTTTAACAATCAGATTTTATTTGGAGGGGAGGGGGGAGAGGGGGGATTAGAGGGAGGAGTTCAAAATGGGTTGACATGTAGGCGTTAACATCCGTTCTGGCCTCGTCTGACATTTCCAGAATCTACCCAGTTTCACTGAAAAGGGTGAGTCAGGCCTTGTGGTATTTAATCATATTAATAAACTGTAATGCCCTATCCTGTTGCTTTAGATTGGAGACCCACGGTCTTCTTGAGCAGCGGATGCAACAACTCACAGTAGACGAAGTGATGCTCTGGTCTTACTTTATGTTCATTTTACAAGATGTCTATTAGAGCTTGGGCCATAGTTAGCTTTCTTCGGGCACTCTTATTATAGATTTTTCTTCCCTTGTTGACTGGCCAAAAATAACATGTTTATTGAAGATCCTCCTAGTTAGCGCTTTATTATTGGCTGACCTTGTACTGTGTGCCGGTGCGGCTTGTGTCTGTACCAACGCCCCGTTTTACACTTCAGTCATTCGTGTAATTTGGGATGACTTCTTGCTGGCCCAGGTGATTGTTCGTCGTCAGTGGGGAGTGTGGCCGTTCTCTTCGGCGTACTGTACTACTTTTCTTTTCTGCCCCAAAACTCTAAGAGTCTTTTCACAAGTCAATTTTTGATCAGAAGTCCGCTCTCTAAGACAAAAGGAAACAGCAACGTGATGCACACATAGCACCCTTAACACTAAATAGGTACCCTTCTTTTTACTCATGATGCCAGTAATTTCAACTATTGCTAGAGACAGTTAAACGAAATCCATCTCTTGCTCTCACGTGTTCCCCTCCAATTTCGAGGGTACACATGGTTCATGTGTTGTGTTTCATGTGGCCACAAGGACAAGGAGATACCCATCTTAACCTTTCAGATTCTGGATGTGTCTTCAGAGAATCCTTTTGTTCTTAACTTACCATGAATTTGCAGACTGACAAAAAGGACTGTTTTTGTGGTGGGTGTTGCACGTCCATTTGACGTAGAAAAGGTGACTTGTGTGATTTGGGTGATGAAACAACAGGTCTTATGACTAGCGTTGTCATTAATGCTGGCAACAAGGGCTGTGTTTTTGTTCTACGCTGGAGACGCAAAACCCCCACCCGCCAAACCCCCCCCCTCACACCTTTCTCTCCCCGTGTCTCAGCTTGCTTCTTTATTCTTGAACTTTGCCAGTCCCCCGAGAAGAGGCTAAATGGAGGAAACAGTACACAGTTGACTCCCAAATGGATACTGAAGCGTCCCTAACATGTGTTCCTGGATCTGGAAAGAAAGGACAGTTCTGGGAAATGAGAGCTGATTCGGCGACAAACACATCAACGTAGGATTTGTGTCCGAGGGCTCAGACAATTTGTTCTGAGAGCAGTTTCCACACTCTATGTTAATGTGCATTTCCTAGACAAACGTCAGCCTCCATATTGTCAACTTCAGGATTGTGAGCAGCATTACCTATACAGTTTGTTTGTCGATTTAAAATCCACGGTCTTTTTGGAAACGATCGATGTTTTTTTGTTGTCTTTTCAGTATGGAAGAGAGAGCCTGTCCTGCTCGGAAGTAGTTTTCTTCTATTACTTTTTCTTTGATTGTCTTTTAAGCTCTGCGCCATAGCATTTTTCTCATGTCTGAGAATATTCTTTGTACATTTCCTATCATATTCTCTGGACGTTTAGATATAATTTTGATTCCTCATATGGTTTCAAACATATGTAGGTCAGATATAATTTCTTTTTTTTTCAGTTTTGATTTAATACTCCCCACCTTAAACTGTTCATGCTTTGTTTCAAGGTACAATCTCACAAAGAACAACAAAGCTCAAAGTCAGTGATTTCCAAAAGGGAGGGGTGGTTGGTTGTTGGACAGTGTTACTGGTGGGCATTCTGTTTCTCTTGGTCTTCCTTCTAACAGGGGTTTGGCCTCTGGATATGTACTCCTTGCTTCCATGGCTTTTTTCTAAAGGCAAAAATGCAAAAGAAGAAAGACTGGTACTGCCTTGGTGCCATGGCCTAAGTGCAATATTTGTGGCTGACCTCATAAATCTTGTCCATGTTTCTGGGGTTTTAGAGCTTTCCTTCCTGACGTATGAAACTTCATTTTGCACAGCAGTTTTGGGGTCATGACAATGCACAGAGCACGAGTGGTAGAGATTTCACACAGAAGTAATGTCGGTGCTTGTCCCTTCGTTTTTTCATAAGCCAAGGCTTGCATAACCTGTGAGGGCAAGCACAACAGAGAACCCAGCGATACACAGAGTACCACGTAGTTTTTGAATCCTGTCCTGGCAAGACAATGGCATCCCTAAACTTTAACAGTTAGTCAGAGACAAGTTAAAGAAACACTGTCATTGATGAGTTTTGTGTGTGGTTTGCCATGTTTACGTTTGCTTTTCCTGCAGATTGGTTTGGGGCTACAAACACTTCTTCTTCGTTTTAGAAACATCATTTGATAGTATCCGGTGTGGGGTATTTAATTTCCCTAACATTGTTCGCTTGTTTTCTATAGCTTTGATCCAAATTGTGATTGCAATAATCGTGGCACGTTTTCTTTCCTTTCCTTGCAAGACATCTCGTCCATTTTCTTCCTGTCATTGAAAGTTGATACAATCTCTGCAAAAATGTCATCATGATCATGACACTCATCCAATAAGGACAAAGTAATTCTCTTTGCAGATCATACCTCTGTCAGCAGGGGCACTGTCATTGCCAGTTCTTTGTCATCTTTCCATTCTCATTTCTCTCACCTTCACGTTTCTGGTATCAGCGATTGAGTCAGACAGCCCTTTTCTCTTCCTCGTCTTGGCAACATTTTCTCCAAAGTAATCCATTCTCTGATAGAGAGACTCAACAAGGTGAAACAGGTCTCAGAGAGACGGTTTTTGTGTCATGGTACAGAATGTCTGCTACAGACTTTTCTTTATTATTAAGTCCCAACTTCTGCATAAGAGTCCAGGGACTGGCCATTTCTCCTTATCATTTTTCTCCCCCACTACTTAACTCTTCAGCATTATATCATTTTTTTCCAGGCGCAATACACCACATTTTTTCCCATTGGAACACAACGCTATCCGCATAGGCTAGGTAGGCATCACGATCAGGATATGATAGAAAACATGACCCGGCAGTAATTTTTGTCTTGGGTGACGAAACAGTGAGAGCTTTCGTCTTTACAGTTACTTGATGTGATGCAAAGGGATGGCATGGGAAGGATTTAGATCTCAGGCACACCAGGAGTGGAGGGCCACAGGGAATGAACAAGGACTGAAAATATTGGACGTATCGTTCGTGAAACACTATGGAAAAAAACATCTCCACGGAACATGTCGAAGGAGCCAATTTTTTTAAAGATTCAAACCTGGCTAGTGGATGGCTAAGTAGGCTGTGCAGGCACATGCGCCATTTTGAATCATTACTTCTGTTCAACATTCACATGTGTAAATGCAGCTAACAGTCACATGCCATTTTGAAATCATTATTTCTGTTCAACATTCACATGTGTACATGCAGCTAACAGTCACATGCCATTTTGAAATCATTATTTCTGTCCAACATTCACATGTGTACATGCAGCTAACAGTCACTTGCCATTTTCAAATCATTATTTCTGTCCAATATTCACATGTGTAATGCAGCTAACAGTCACATGTCATTTTGAAATCATTATTTCTGTTCAACATTCCATGTGTAAATGCAGCTAACAGTCACATGCCATTTTGAATCATTATTTCTGTTCAATATTCACATGTGTAAATGCAGCTAATAGTCACATGCCATTTGAAATCATTATTACTGTCCAATATTCACATCTGTAGATGCAGTTAACAGTCACATGAAATTCTTAAAACATCATTACTTCTGTCCAACATTCACATGTGTAAATGCAGCTAACAGTCACATGACATTTTGAAATCATTATTCTGCCCAACATTCACATTTGTAGATACAGAATTGGTAGAAACAGCCATTGAAATTCGTAAAGAAAACACGGAGGAAAGAAGGAAAGGGGGAGAGAGAGAGATGAATGAATCTACTGGATTTATAGTATGTTTAAGTATTCAAACACTGAGGGTTAATTCGAACAACCACACATAAATGGAAAGATTTTGTAATCATCTACCGAATCAAGCACATAGTAGGGAATAGAACCTGATTATCTAAATCAAGATGTGAAAGACAACACGTTTTGGATAGAGTTTTGTCTACAAGTTATAGTCATGAATATCAAAGTATAATGGCATTGATAATTTAGTGGGTATGAATTTTTTCTTATTTTCATGAAATAGAAATTTATCGACCGAAGGAGAGTTTCCATTGGAGCAGTTTTAGTTATTAAATGTATAGTATTCACAAACATTTCATAGACATAAAATCATATTAAAGAAAAGTAGTACACGAATGTGAAGAAAACGTATTGTACCATTTGACAGACAACACGCAGACTGAAGTTCGGACTGACAGCAAGTTTAGGTGAACATCAGATTATGGGTTTGTTATACCCAGTTGTTTTACCTGGCAGTCTACTCAGTTATCTTCCCATGCTTTGTGCAAACAGGCGCCTGTGTGTGCATGCATACACACACATACATACAACAAACACACAAACACACGCACACACACACACACACACACACACACACACACACCACACACACACACACACACACACACACACACACACACACACACACGTACGCACACGCACCACACCACACACACACACACACACACACACACACACACACACACACACACACACACACACACACACACACACACACACACAAGTTTAATGAAGTGAATTTGACTTTGCAGAAAACGCCAACAGGAAAAGATCAACTTTTCTTCAAAAAGAAAGCCATCTGCAAACGCTGGTAGATGCTTATTCCTTCAATGCTGCTGCTTTTTTCCCTTTATCTATCAAAATACCTGTCTCTACTTTTCTGGTCAGTAATCTTTCTAATATCCTGTGGCAGACAAAAAAAAAAAACACACAAACATACTTACGATGATATACATGCGCATGCTGGTCTGTGGTGCAGATTGGGGCACACGAGTTTATTGCAGATATGAGGTGTAAATGTGCTGTTGTTTGTTATTGCAGATAATGAGGTGTAAATGTGCTGTTTTTGTTATTGCAGATAAGAGGTGTAAATGTGTGTTGTTTGTTATTGTAGATAATGAGCACACTAATATGTTGCAAATAATTGGGTTTTCACATGCTCTCTGTTGTCGTTTCAGCGGGAACTCGACGGATGCACTGGACGGGGCCTTGTGAGGTGGACGCGACATGCTGTTCTGATAGTTGTGAGGAAAAGTTCAGCGGGTTGTGGTGATGAACTCTGACCACAAGCCATCCGACATCGTCACTCTCCTCTTCAGAGGCTTCAAGGCTTTTGTTCTCTTTTGAAGAATCTTTATGAGTAAACAAAAAAAAAGTAGACTAGCACATTTTTTTTTTCTCCCTTTGCAAAATCAAAGATGGAGGTAAAAAGCGTCCCATTTTGTCTTCATCAATAAAGAACCTATCGTCATCATATTTCATTTATTGGGATGTGTGTGATTCATTAGTGAGTGATCAAGTGAGCAGACAAGTAAGCTTACAAGAAGAGAGAGAGCGAGAGAGAGAGAGAGAGAGAGAGAGAGAGTAGAGAGAGAGAGAGAGAGAGAGAGAGAGAGAGAGAGAGGAGAGAGAGAGAGAGAGAGAAAGACCACTAACACTATTAAATGGACCATCTGCCTGTGTCAAGGAGAACAGTGGGGCTGGGAAAAACATCAAACAAAAAAGCCATAATGAGTAAAAGAAAAATAATGAAAAAGAAGAAGGAAAATAAAATAGGAAAAAAAAAATTCCACGTGTACAGAAAACCAAAGAAACTAGGAGAAGGCAGTGGGTGGAAGGTGGCGACATCAGTCACAAAAATCCCTGAAACTAAAATGCACAGCCAAGGTAACTGGAGAGAGAGAGAGAGAGAGAGAGAGAAGAGAGAGAGAGAGAGAGAGAGAGAGAGAGAGAGAGAAAAGAAACAGAGAGAGGGGTGGGGGGCAGGATGACAAACAACTAATATAACGAAAGAGTCATATTCCCGTGTCAAGGGAACAGTTAGGTGGACATCAAAACTAGAACAGCCATGAACAGCAACAAACAAAAAGACCCAACGTATGCTAAAAATGCAAAAGCCATTGAAACATGGGGGCGGAAGGAGGCGATATCAAGAGAGAGAGAGAGAGAGAGAGAGAGAAGAAGAGAGAGAGAGAGAAGAGAGAGAGAGAGAGAGAGAGAGAGAGAGAGAATGCGAATGCGAATGCGAATGCGAATATTTATTCAGATTAAGGCCATAGCCCATACTGAAGGGGTGGTACCCGCAATATACACAAATCAATTACTGAAATGAGGAAAATGACAAGAGAAAGCAAGTACATATGCATCATACATGTTATTAGGAATACACAGTACGTAACCTCTTTGTGCTTCATAAATGTACATAGCAAGGTTAAAGAGAATGACTTCATTCTTGTGCCAGGAGTAAATTAACTCGAAAATACAAGGGTCAGAATAAAACTTTGGCTTATGAATTTTATCCTGAGGTCATGAAAAGCAGGACAGCAAAAAAAGGAAATGGATTTCATCTTCCTTGGCCAGGTACATAAACGACATGTCAGTTCATATCACTCACAGCACCTGTATCTGAAACGTGACAAGCTATATCAGAAACACCAAATCTAAACTACTTAGCGCACTCTTAATATATCTGTTCATATCCATTTAATGTATGGCTCTATCACATTAGTTGTATTAAAGAGTCTGTACTGCGCAAATCTGTCACTGCTATAAATATGATCATGCCAGTCCTGCCATCTGCAGTCAATAATTCTTTTTTTAAAAAAACATTTCAAGAACCCTACGATATTTTCAACACCCTGGTTATCCCAAACATAAGCAAAGCCATATGAATTTAAACAGTGACGAACATTGGTAGCCATGTCTTCTTGCCATTTGAATCCAAATTTCTCAATATCTTATAAGCTTTAAAAGGTATTTTAATTTCGTCCATTCTTGTTATTTTCAACAGTATTTAATGCATTTCAAAACGAATTAACATAAATCGGATATCTTCCCAGATCACCATATACTAAATAATCGTGTCGATTATCTACATTCAAAAAGTTATTCATGCATACAAATGCACATTTTCAATTACGACGCTTTTCCCTCAAGTGCCCAAATTTCTGCTCCATATTGTAGATTGGCTGCACCTGAGAGTCAAACAGCTTTGAGAAAACTGTAAAAGCGCTACAATTCAGTTTATAAAAATGTGAAGTATAACTGTAACTGCTCTCTTTGCTCTGTTTGCAATATCTTGGCATCCAAAAGTGATACTTAATCTGTGTTGTGAAATAGAATCCTAAATACTTATATGCATTGACTACAGCAATATACTGACCGTCATAAATCCACCTCTCATTTCGTGCCAAATAACCACCTTACGAAAGACAATAATATTGGTCTTATTCATATTTACTTTAATTCTAATCTGGTTGCAGCAGAATACAAGCTCTTCAGCTGCCTTTGAAGTCCAACGACCGTTGTAGACAATAAGACTAATATCGTCGGCAAAAAGCAACACAAATAACTCCAAGAAGTCAAAGGTTACACATGTTTTCCATTTTGAATAATTTCCAACGCTAATTCATTTATGAACAAAGAAAACAAAACTGGACTACAGACGTCCCCTTGCTTAACTCCTCTGGTACACTTGACAAAATCTGATAAATTTGCTCCGGTCTGATCTAGCTTTCACCTCACAATACATACTCTTCACACAACGATACAGTTTACCCTTAATTCAATTTTTAATAGAACAGGCCATAGTAGTTTCCGTGAAACTGAATCGAAAGCTTTTTCAAAATCCACAAAAGCAACATATAACTTCTGATTATTTACAAATTGTTTTTGAACTGCGGCTAACAGGGTAACATATGATCAACTGTGGAATAATCTTTCTTGAATCCTGCTTGGTGTTCTCCTGTTACATTATTCGAGATGATCCATTCATGTAATCGCTTATTAACAACGGAACTATAACGTTTACTGCATATATTGCATAAAGAAATACCTCTATAATTGTCTACATCATTTGCATCACCCTTTTTAAACAAGGGCAATATTATGGATTCTTTCCAATCCTCGGGATAAATGCCGGTGTCAAACAGAAAGTTAAACAGTTTACATAAAAAGTTTACGACAAACTCACCAGAATCTTGAAAAACCTCCAATATACCATCGGGTCCAGCACTTTTACCATTTTTCAGTTTCTAATCGCTAGTAATATTTCTTCTCTGGAAATTGGTCCTATCACATGTATTGTCTTCACAATGTATTGCCTCATTGATCACTGTGGACTCTTGCTCACCCTTTCTAACACATTTTTAAAATGTAAGAACCAGTCTTGTACTGAAATGCTATTTACAGGTTGTGTTTCTTTCTTGATATCTTGTGTATAGTATTCCAAATAATTGCTGATTCTCAACTGAAGACATAAGATCACACAGCAAAGAATCATTGTATTCTTTCTCTTTCTTTTATTTAAATTTTTGTACTCCCTTCTTGCTATACAGACTCTGTTCTATCATCTTTATCCAATGTTTTCAAAAAAACTCTGAATAGTTTACGTAGTTTACTTTTGGCTACCCTGCATTCATGAATTTCGAACAGGGTTGGTTTGAGAGAGAGAAGAAGGAGAGAGAGAAGAGAGAGAGAGAGAGAGAGAGAGAGAGAGAGAGAGAGAGAGAGAGCGAGAAAGAGAGGAGCGGGGTAGGAGTGGGGGGATGGGGAGGGCAGACAGACAGACAGACTGACCGACCGACTGACCGACCGGCTTAACCGACTGATTGCACATTTAAACAATTGGAAAAAAACAACAAAAAAACAACAACAACCAATTCCAATATAACTATATTGAACTTTCACAGGGTTTTACACTTAATTGATATCAGTATCTGTCAATGGTGGGAGTCTACCAAGTAACAGAAACACCGAGGAAATCCTCATATCACCCACCCTTTCCCGGACTGTCCGTTTAATTCATTTTTACTGCGGAGTAGCCGGGCCACTACAGGCCAGAGAGGACAATCCACTGACAACAAGCAGCTCAACGAATAGTTCACAGAGTTTCCTTCTGTCAGTTAACGTCTTTTCTTCATGTCAGATTCATTGAGCTCCCCCCCTCCCCTCCCCCCCCTCCCCCCCCCGTCAGTGTGAATTACCCTCCCCAATCCGCGGTCATGATTCATTGGTCAGTCCCCCCTCCCCCCCACCCCCCACCCCTCCATCAGTGGGAATCACCCTCCCCCAATCCCGCGGTCACGATTCATTGAGCCTACCCCCCCCCCCCCATCAGTGTGAATCACCCTCCCCAATCCCGCGGTCACGATTCATTGAGCCTCCCCCCCCCCCCCCCCCCCCCCCCCCACCATCAGTGTAAGTCACCCTCCCCAATCCCACGGTCACGATTCATTGAGCCCCCTCCGCCCCCCCCCCCCCCCCCCCCGTCAGTGTGAATCACCCTCCCCAATCCCGCGGTCACGATTCATTGAGCCCCACCCCCTCCCCCCCCATCAGTGTAAGTCACCCTCCCCAATCCCGCGATCACGATTCATTGAGCCTCCCCACCCCCCCCCCCCCCCCCCCGTCAGTGTGAATCACCCTCCCCAATCCCGCGATCACAATTCATTGAGCTTCCACCCCCCCCCCCCCCCCCCCGTCCGTCAGTGTGAACACCCTCCCCAATCCCGTCTCAAATTGCCAAAAAAAAGTCTTCAATTAGTGACTATTCGAGTTTGTCTCAAAGTGAATGGACTGTCACTCTAATACTACCTCCTCCTCCCGTATTGTTGTTCATCTTCTGGCCTGACGGTGTGTCGCTCTAAACCCCAACCCCCTACCCCTAGCATGTCGCTCCCCAGCCCCTCACCCCCCACCCCCACTCCTACTCCGTCCTTCCTCATAGTTGTTTCTGTCTCATGGTGGATAAACTGTCACTCTAACTCCTCTCTCACCTTCTCTATCACACTTACCTTTTAGATCACCCCTGCCTCTCATCTCTCTCTCTCTCTGTCTCTCTCTCTCTGTCTCTCTCTGCGCGCGCGCGCACGCGCGCGTGTGTGTGTGTGTGTGTGTGCGTGTGCGCATGTGTGTGTGTGTGTGTGTGTGTGTGTGTGTGTGTGTGTGTGTGTGTGTGTGTGTGTGTGTGTGTGTGTGTGTGTGTGTGTGTGTGTGTACGGGTGTTTTTTAATGCCATACACACAACACCTTAAAGAAATACGAGACATTAACAAAAGAGTAACTCTGCATATATGAGCAAGAATGATTCAATAGTACGTTTGATTGCAACCCTAATTAGAATATGTGTGCATGCGCGCGCATATGCGCGCGTGTTGTGTATGTATGTAAGTGTGTGTATGTTGTTGACTATGACATCTATGTCAATGATACATCCAACCAACGCACGCACGCGCGCGCACACACACACACACACACACACACACACACACACACACACACACACACACACACACACACACACACACACACACACACACATGCGCGCGCACGCGCGCCCGCGTGCGCGCGCACATATACACACACACGCACGCAAGCACGCATGCGCACACACACACACACTGCTTCCCATTCAACATGCATTCACAATAGCATAGCGTGAAGTCAGGTCACAGGGTCATTTCACCAGCCACTGCAGGTCAGCTTGCCACACAGGAAAGGGGAGAGGGGGCTGGAACTCCTCCTTGAAAGAGAAAGGAACCAGGGCGCCAAACCTGGCACATGAAGTTAACCACAAAGACAGGATAGTAAGTGGGGCTGGATAAAGCACATTCCAATCAAAATTATATTTCGCAATGATAGATTATAATTATTATTTATGTTCATTTCTTTAGGTAATGGGGAAAGAGTGGTCAAGATCAGTTGATTAGAGATATTATATAAATACAAAGATAACACGTC
>CM031627.1:25317009-25362427 GCA_018398815.1 Conus ventricosus
ATCAAACGTATCGGGACTTACAACGTTTCTTTTACCTGAGGTAAAGAAAAAAATCATACCTTAAAAAAAAAGAAATTTGATGACTTTTTAACATGCGTATATAATTGCGTGTGAATCAAGTATAATTTTGTATATACGTTTTCATTTTGGGAATTATTGAATGAAGCTGTAAGTTTTTGTTTTGATAAATAACGAATAATTGTTTTGTTTGTTTCGTTAATGATGTACGTAGTGTACCCGTTATTCTTTTTTTTCTGTACCTAGGGGGAGTGCGCTATCTAGTTACAATTTGTTATACCGAAAATGTGTTTAAATGTCGCTTTGTTAATGATGTGCGTGTGAAAGAGAGGAGAGAGAGGAGAGAGAGAGAGAGGAAGGAGGGGAGAAGGAGTGCAGGAGAGAGAGAGAGGGAAAGATGGAGAAGCGATGAGGCGAGGAGAGAGAGAGAGGGGGGGAGAGGAGGGAGAGGTGAGAGGAGAGGGACAGTGGATGAGGGAGGAGGAGAGGAGGAGACTAGGAGAGGAGGGGAGAGGAGAAGGAGAGAGAGAGAGAGGGGACGGTGGAGGGGACGGAGGGTGGGAGGAGCGAGGAGGGAGAGAGAGGGAGAGGAGGGAGAGGATGAGAGAGGAAGGAGAAGAGAGAGAGGAGAGAGAAAGACCCTGTACTATTTTTTTTTTCCTTTTACGTGGATTAACCGTTTTTGTTTACAATTCGTTTTTTTGTTGAAGTAATATGACGTCTTGTATATACAAAAGATAAACGAAGTTTGGTTTATCTGTGTTTCATTCGTTGGCGCGGGTCACGCGAGGTGAGTGTGTTGGTTTTTCTTGTGCCTCGTCTCTTATTTCCTTTTCACGAGCGTCAGCGACGAGAGAATGAGGGTACTGGAATTGGATGTTTGTTATGTATATTGTTTTGAGTGTGTGTTTTTTGTTTTTAAAACATAGAAAAAATAAAAAAAAGCATTCACTACGCCTAGCTATGAGCCGCCAGCGTTCTCATCACATCTTGAAACAAACTCCAAAAAGACCCAAAAAACACAGACACGAAAAAGGCGATTTGCTTCTCGCCCGTTGAGATTATCGCGACCTTGAATACGTCTTTGACGGGAAAAAAAAAAAGGCCGCGTAGATTACTACACAAGAGAGAGATGTAGGAGCAGCGCGCAAAAAGGCCAACTACGTCATGCTGATCGAATTAGCTAAAATGGCGACAAGGGTTCTCGTTAGACTGGGAAATGAGAATGTAAACAACTTTTCTTTTTTAGTTGCAAAGCGAGACGACCTGCAGGCGGGAAATCTAAACAATTCTTCAATAAATTGTTAGCGAACGCCAAGTGACCGTGGAACAGAACAAACGAGTTATACAAGGACAAAAACACGACGGCGCGTTTCGTACTCTTTGGTCTTACTGGTGATAATTTTAATATTAAACGAATTAATTAAAACAACCGAAAAAATGTCACTTAGCTTTGGTCGCTTCTGATCTTGCTCAGGCCTTCAGCGCAAGGATAAGAAAGGCGTTGAGAATGAGGAACGAGGATGTTGGAAGGGGAAGTAGTGAGTGAGTCAAAAGTCTTAATGCGATAATAATATTACTGATAGGACTTACATTAATGGTCTAAACTATTGGGGGAAATTAAGAAAAAAAAAAAAAAAAAAAAAGGATCAATCTTGGTGTTAATAAGTATGTTGTTCTGGTGGAGGAAAGGAGAGTGGGTTAGGGATTCTTAAGCTGCAGGGTTGCCGTGGCAAAACAGTCCAGAGGGATGGTGATGTCAGTGCTAGGTCGTATCAATACTTTGCAATTAGTATTACTGAATGATATTGCTAACAACGATGAGTGAACGAATGCATTATACAGAAATATATTTCAGACAAATCCTTTTTTATAATAATCAAATAAAAAAATAAAGGAAACATTAAAAATTAATATAATAATAATAATAATACATAATAATAATAATAATAAATGTAAAAAAAAAAAAATAATCATAATAAATGCATAAATAAGCTAGCTCTAAGTTATGTGTGAGGTGAATAGTGGGGAGATAAGGTTAGTATGTGTGTGTGTACTGGGAGGATATTGTGGGCTGATATTGAGATATATATATATATATATATATACATACAATATATATATATATATATATATATATATTTATAGATAGATAATATATATACACATACATATATATTTATATATATCTCCCGCCCCCCCCCCCCCCCCCCCCCCCCCCCCCCCCCCCCCCCCCCCCCCCCCCCCCCCCCCCCCCCCCTATTTTTCACGACCAACGAATAAAGAGCTAGCATTTATTCATTATGTGAGTGTGTGTTCTGTGTGTGTGTAGAGAGTAGTGTGTTTGTGAAGTGTGTGGGTGTGTCCGTGGGTGTGTGTGGGTGTGTGTGTGTGTGTGTGTGTGTGTGTGTGTGTGTGTGTGTATGTGTTCCATTTGTTATATCAGCCTTATTCATTGGTTACCCCACCTCCACCCCCAACAACCGCCATACCCCCAACATCCCTACATACATCATTATAGGGCAGGGGGGAGGGGGGGGGGGTAATGTCGAATGATGTTGCAAATGGAGAGACTCAGAGAGTGTAGGTAAAGGGAGTGGAAGATAGCTGCAACCTATCTCTGAGGTAAACAGAGGTTGGGTGGTGCGTAGGTGGGAGGATATTTCAGGCTGGAGATGCAGAGATGGAATGGCACATACTACTTTTGGACGTGATGCCAGGAGGGGTGCAGGTGCCCAGTTTGGCAAATGAGAGGAGATTCCTGCATAAGGCGTTCAAAGTTGTCACTTCTAGATTGCCAAAAGTGCCAGACTTTGACATGGTTGATGTTGTTGTTGGGCATGGTTGAAGTTGTAAGCGACTGGCTTTGGGCGAGATGGTGGCGGATGTCGGCCAGGTTGTTCTGAGAATTGCGCGTCCTCAAGTGTGCGCGATGTCTCCCTACATAGATTTTACCGCCCACAGATGACAGTGGATGGCATTACACATTGTGTGGCTCTGGAGGGAGAAAGTGCGTTAAATAGTGTAAGAGCCTGTGGGGCCATTGTAGTATGGTGTCTGGTTTGGTGAGAGAAGCAGATTTTTGCAGTTGGGTTTTGAGCAGGGAAAGTACCTGGTGCTTAGGTGTGAAGATTTTGTTCAGTTAGGAGCGCACCAGTTAGGTCGTTGAGGTTTTTGTACGTTTGAAAGTGAATCATTTGGTTTCGTTAAAAGGCAGGATTATGTTTTTTCACTTGTGCCAGTTAGGGACTTCCAGGATCCTGGCAGATGGGCAGATTTTTGATGATGGAAGCGAGGCAGGCAGTAGTCTGTCTGTCTCTTTGGGAGGTTTAGCTTTCCAGAGTAGATGTCTCTGGATGTAGCTGTCAGTGCGGCTTGAGGATCATTGATGACGGCACTAGGGTATCATCCAGCCATTTGCACTAGGATATGCTAAAGCAAGTGTCAGAAAACGAAATCTGCATCCCATCTAACTTTTTAAAACAATGCATTCGAATGCGAATCACCTCGCGGCTTCTCACTTTCTCATACCCAATCGATCTTCACAATATGCTCTTACAACTACCACTACAAGATTCTATTCAAAGCCAGCCGCAGACTCATGGTTGGCACATATCCAAAACACTCAATTCATCCTGGAATCTCTTCCGTCTTCTTTCACATTTAAACAACAAACCACAATCATATGCCCTAGCCACTGGTATTCTAGATCAGACAGCTCATCCATACACACAACCAGCTCATTCACAATCACTGTACCAGATTAAGCAGAACAAGTTATCAAAATTACAAAACAAAACAAGGGGGGGATACAAACCGACAGTTGATCCCCCTACACACAAACACGGACCCTCTATCACCCATGAGCAACACCGCCACCTTGTTCGCTGCATTCCTGTTTAATCTGACTCTCACCAATGTCGAAAGATCAGTCATGGCAAAAGGTTGAAATTTATTTCCATTTCAGCCTGCCACCAATTAAATACAAAACACCGTTGATGTTTGAAAGATTCTTTAGAAAAATTAAAGATGGATGGCTGCACTCTGTCGGTGTGCCTAAGCCCCTCTACCAGTGAGGCTCAGACTTTTTTACCCACCTTTTTCGAACTCCAGCGTTGCGCAGCCACTCTTGACAAATCCACTGGAAGTTGAACTCTACATCAAAAAGTGTCAAGGAAAAGAAATTCTCAAGTGATATCCAAAACCTGTCGCACCAATTCCAAACTCTAACGGGCCATGAACAAAAACAAAGCCTTGAATCATGAGACAAAGACAAGACATTGTCATCAAACAGGCCGACAAGGGTGGTGCAGTGGAGGTCTGGGACAAACCTGCTGTAATAAAGAAAAGCCACACAGACAACTGTCAAGGACACAAATTTTTATACACCACTTCACAGCATCAACCCTCCCCAACACCAGAAAACTCATCTCAAAACCACAGTTAAACAAGAAATCAACATAAACAACTTACGAAACAGCCAAAAATCCTCATAATGACAGACACCAACACAACCCACCTTCTACCTGCCCCTAAAAATACACAAACCAATACACCCGGGCAGGACCCATTGTATTGCATGCAGCTTTGCCCTACAGCACACATCTCGCAGTACTTTAGACTCTCTCCTCCAACCATAGTACAAGCCTCCCCAAATACCTCTCTATACAAAAGGACACTACACACACACTTTAACATGATTAATTCATACCAACACTGATCCACTTTCCAACCAAGCCTCCTCTTTACATAGGACGTAGTCTCTCTCAACACTCCATCCCTCATGCTGTGGACTGGAAGGCCCTCGCATTCTTTCTGAACAAACGGCCCACTTAACCAACAACACCCTCCCTCAGCTACACTGGTCAGACTTGCAGGGAATTAGTCCTCACCCTCAATACTTTGGAATTTAACAATCCACAATTTCAAAATCAGTGGTGTTGCTATGGGAACCAAGATGGGACCAGCCCTATGCCTGCCTCTTCATGGGACACTAGAACACCGCTTACTAACCTCTTACACAGGCCCTACCAAGAGCACTACAAGATACATAGATGTTGGAATGGGGCCACATCATTGCCAGAACATGACTTCGGAATTTCCTCAACTTTGCACAGACCTTCCATCCTTCCCATCCAGGGACCGACACCATTTCACTGTCAGTTAAAATTTCCTGGACATACTATCTCCCTCAAAGATGGTACTGCTTCAAACTCAGTCTTCTACATAACTACTTGATGCACACTCTTACCTGGACTACACCTCTTCCCACACCTGTCACTTTAAAATAGCTTTCCTTATTCGTGAATTCCTTCGCCAACGCAGACTCTGCTCTAGCGACGAAGATTTCACTTGACAAGCAGCCAATTGTCTGATTTTTTCACCAACCGTGGCTACCCTAGAATGCGTCATCAATGATGCTTCTGCCGCACGGCCAGCTAAATCCAGATCATCTACCTGGAAAACTAAACTCCCAAAGAAGAGAACAGAAGACCTACTGCCTGCCTTCACTTTCCATCCTCAAAATCTGCCCTATCTGCAGGATCTGAAGTCTAAATGGCACATGGTAGATAATCATAAAACCTGCCTTTTTGAGGGTCGAAACCATTGATCACTTTCAAACGTGACAAAAACTCATCACTCCTACTGGTGCGCTCTAAGTGAACAAAATTTCACACCTAGCACCGGTACTTTCCCCTGCTCAAAATCCCAACTGCAAAATCTGCTCTATCTCCAAACCAGACACATCTACATGGCCCACAGGCTCTTTCACTATTAAACGCACTTTCTCCTGCCTGAGCCACAACATAGTGTATGCCATCACTGTCAGCTTGTGCGGTTTAGATCTATGTAGGTTGAGGACATCTCGCCCACTGTGAGACGCGCATTCCCTGAACACCTGGCCGAACATCCGCCACCATCGCCCCAAACCAGTCGCTCTCATTCATACCATGCCCAACACAACATCAACCATTGTCAAAGTCTTGGCACTTTGGCAATATAAGAGTGACAACTTTGAAACGCCTTATGCAGGAAAATAAAAAAAAATCTCCCATCTCATTGCCAAACTGGGCAACCGTTGACCCTCATGGCAGCATACGTCCAATAAGTAGTATGTGCCATTCCTCTCTGCAGTCTCCAGCCGAAATATCCTCCACCTACCCACACCTACCTCTGTTTACTCAGAGGATGGTTGCAGCTATCTTCCCTTCCCTTTTCCTTCACTCTCTGAGTCTCTCCATTTGATACATCAATCGACTTACCCCCACCCCTCCCCCTCCCCCCTGCCCTAGTAATGATGTATGTAGGGATGTTGGTGGTTATGGCGGTTGTTGTAGGGGTGGAGGGGGGGTAACCATGAATAAGGCTGATATTACAAATGGAAAACACATACACACACACACCACAACACACACCACACGCACACACACACAAACACACACACACACACACACACACACAACACCACACACACACACACACACTCACACCACACACTCATCTCACACACACACTTACATACACACATACATGAATAGAATGTAGGCTCCTTTATCGTTGGTGTGAAAATAGGGGGGGGGGGGGGGAGGAGATTTTATATAAATATTTGTATGTATATATATATTAATATATATATATATATATATATTTATATATATTATATATATTTATATATATATATATAATTATATTATATATATAAATGTGTTGTGTGTGTATGTATATATTTATTTATATCAATCGCTGCCCACAATATCCTCCCAGTACCCTCACATACTACCTTATCTCTCCCACTATTCAACCTCCACATACTTATAGTAATCTTTTTTATTGCATTTATTATGGATTCATTTTTTTTTTTAAAAATTTATTATTTTATTATTATTTTTTATTATGATTATTTTTATTATTATTATTATATTATTATTTTTATTGTTTCCCTTTATTTATTTATTTGATTATTATAAAAAAGTATTTTCATTATATATTCTGTATCTATGCTTTCGTTTTTTTTTTCCTGTCGTTGTTAGCAAATATCATCAGTAATACTATTGTAGTATTGAACTACCCATAGCACTGACTCTAATCCCTCTTGGACTGTTGCCACGCAACCCTGCTCGCTTAAGAACTCCTCTAACCCACTTCCTTTCTCCCATACACTACTTATTGACACCACAGATTGATCTTTTTTTTTTTTTTTTTTTTTTAATGCCCCCAATATTTTGTCATAATAGTATTTCCTATCAGTAATATTATTATCATCAGTACGATTTGCTCACTCACTCTACTTTCCCTTCCACAGACGTTCTCATCAACGCCTTCTTCCTTGCGCTGAAGCCTGAGCAATCTGAAGCGGACCAAAGCTAGTGAATTTCTCGTTTGTTTTATTGTTTAAATTATACCAGATGAAGACTAAGAGGTCGAAAACGCGTCGTGTTTTGTCTTATGTACACTCGTTGTTCCACGTTCTCTGGGCGGTGTCGCTAATTTATTTAGATTTTCTTTTTTAGTTTTGATATTTCATTATTACTTTTTAAAAGAAACAAATATTTGTTCTGCATTACTCATAGAGTTTGAATAATCTTTAGCTAAAACGCTTACGGTACACCCCCCCAAAAATATTTTATTAAACTGATGAACTAGATTGCCTCGTCTTCGTTACATAATTGGGACTGTATGACATCACGTAGTTCCAAGGCGTTGTAATCTCAATTTCAAGATTCTCACAACGATACACACGTGGGTTTGATTTTTCTGTTCCTCCACTTTCGATTTATTTGTGTTTCTCATCATGTATCTGAAAAGAGGAAAAATGAAACAACGCTTGATACAATACATTTTAAGACGATCGGATTATTACAAACATTCTATTTTTTTTCATGAAAATAAACAAAATGATGCATATTTAAGTACTTACATTTTTTTTCTTTCAGAAATGGATACCCTAACTCCTTCAACGGGTTGGACGTTACTTCATTGCCCTGCCCAGAATTGCGGAGTGGTCCTTTACTAACAATATAATCTCCAAAAGACATGTCAAAGTAGTAAAAAACATCAGAATATCGTCTTACTCCAATCATTGCCATGTCTGTGGTAAAGCATTTAAAAGAAAACGAGATCTTCCAGGCACCATGCTCACTCACGATAGTCCTACGTAGTAAAAGGACAACTACCGCGCAAGGTGAGGACTCTACTACACCCATGAAAAGGCTACGACAGGGATTCGTTACGGACCTTCCGTCGATTTTGACCCCACGGAAGTCGATCCGAAAAGATAAACTCTTACGATTACAACAGGGACGCCATTCGCACCCATCATTACGAAGGAAACGCGACAGTCCATGTATAACATCCCGTTTGGAGTAGTTGAGGAGCGCTGACTGGAACGAATGAACTCGGAAAAATTTTGAAAGGCCAGACCAACGATTTTAAAATAAACCTCAGCCATTCTTTCATTCTCCATCATCGAGAAAATGAATTGGACTAATCGATTTTTTTCACGCCCTCTCAAAACAATGCCAGGGTGTTTGAGGGCGCTCGTCTCAACAACGACCAAGAAGATTTTGATCGTTTTCTAAAAGAATCACAAACACGGACATGTTTGGAGCATGCCTGACAACAACGACAGACTCCAAGTGGACCGTCGACGCCTGACATCTACCAGCTTTTATGTCAAACCGTTTGTCTGACTTTCCCATCGGCTGCTGCACTCCGCCATTCCCTAACTTCATCACAAACAACAAGGCCTTTACACCCTGGTGAGTGACGAGCACAACATTTCCTTACGAGGATAACTTGTGCTTTCTTCAGTGCCGGGCCTTGCAATAAAGGCGCCAGTCGTCACGAACTCCAGGCCCCGACTCTGGAAGCTGTTCGGCAGTGGAAGGGACCCCGCCACGCGTCCGATTTTTTCCGGCGTTACCTTATCTGACTTGGAAGCATGGGAAGAAACGATTCGGAGTCAACGTGGATGTCTTCGAATGCGACGAAAGCGAATCGCCCCTTACCTCATCCCTCGTCGTCGCGGTTGCCAGAAAATACTCGACACTATGCCTGTCCTCAACTACGAAAATCATTTTTGTTACATCACCAACGTAATAAAGCGGCTCACCGCGTTTGGCTATGTACATAAATGGGAAAGCTGTGGAAAAAACAATGGAGGCGTCGTCATCACGACTGACTTGCAAAGGAGACAACATTCAAACACGTCTATCCCGGAGGAAGGTCTATCACCCATCACCAACCTCTGGAACAATTGATAGGAGAATGGCATCTGGTGGACAGCTGATTTTATTTTTCCTTATCGAGCCACGTTCGATTTTGAAGTCTATTTTGATGCCCACTAACTTCCTCAGCCCCAAAACGATGGACCCTAAGACCGTGGACGTGGAAAAAACACGTTTCCTTTGTCAGGTCAGTGTGTTGTTCCAATAGTCCCGCGGCTGTAGAGCCAGTCTGTTTCGTTTCTGGAACGGGGATTCTCAAGTTATCGTAAACAAAAATGGTGGATTATCTGGAAAAATTATCCGACCCAACGCTTATGGCTTCTCCAGAGAAGAATTGTCCTGTATTTGACCCAACTGAGACCAACGGGAAAAGCGGGAAGGGGAAGAAAAACAAGCATCAGAAGACCAGTCTCTCTGCCGTCTGAACTAAGAACGTAACTGGATGTTTTTTCAGGAACTTCCCGTGGTGGGGTTTAAACGTGCCAAATATGACACGAATGTTATGAAGATCCTATTCTTTGAGCGTTATTGTCAATCTTCGACACAACATCCGAAGGATCGTGAGTTGGAGGAAAAAGGTGTTGACGAAGACGAAGACCACCAGGGAAGACTCGAACCTTTCAAATTTCCTTGTCAAAAACAACAACGAGTACAAATTATCAGCACATCGAAGCTCAAATTTTTTGGATATCCACAATTATCTTGCCCTGGATTTTTTATGCCAAGTACCTGCTGTTTTGATTGGTAGAGGAAAGAATAGGATTCTTTCCCTACGATTTATCACGGCACTGGTCAGTTGGAAATGTGATCAATCTTCACTCCAGAGAGGCCTTTCTTCGTTCATTAAAAAATGCTGTCGATAAGTAAGGAGGACTATGCTATTGTCAAAGTATGGTTGGACAGATCAAAACATGACCACATGGAAAGACTTTCTAACTGGTTTTATAACAACAAAGACGTCGCCCTTCTACAAGTTGAAAGGCAGACCTGTTTTTATCAAACTTTAGGGCTTGGACATGCTGAAAGACGCCATCGGCGTTTCGGGTCTCACACTGCGAATATATTTTCAAAACACTGCACCGAGGTTTATTTTTCCTTGCTCAATGGAGATCGTAAGACTTGCAAGTCTGCTTCGTGAACAGATGGTGGGTGGATCTATTTTTCATCGCTATCATGAGAAAAAACAAACGTTTATTCGAGGCAATCTGAAAAGGGCGTGTACGTAACGTTGAAAGGATACGATGCCAATGCTTTGTATCTCTGGGCACTGATGCAAGACATAGCCACAGAAATCAGTCATCAGAAAAAAGGAAAATCGCTTAGAGGCCGAAAAAAACCAACAACTACGGCCAGCTGTCGCTGAGGAGTGGTTGGAGTGGGAGATGAAAAGCGAGGGGTATTCAATTTGCAGCATAAGTTCATAGTAAATAAACACGCTTTCGGAAACGCCACATTCGTGTTGTAGATGGATGGGATGCGGAGGAAAACAACCAGTATATAGTTTCCGGTTGTTTGTTTCACGGTAACGATGTCCAAAACAAAGGGGGACTTGACATCAACCCTGTCAATGGGAAAAAAACGTTTGGAGAGCTGAACAAAACAGGAAGAATCACAGACTATTTGAGAACACTGTCAAGGTCAATGTCATTGAAAAGGTCGGGAGTGTTGAAGGGAGGGGACAAACAACACCATCAGGCAATACAACGATTTCTGCACGAGCACTGCCCAAAACACCCCAACCCGTTCAGAGGATTGAGGATGATCCTGAGACTGAATGACATTGTCAAAGCCGTGGCAAAGGTACGCTCTAAGGACTGTGCAGTGAGACATTGAGGTTCCACATCATCTTCGTGAATCATTGGCTGAGATGCCTCCCATATTCAAGAACGCGGGGGAAAGTGGGTCGAAGACGACATTGGGTTCGTTTATGAAACGCTAAGCGACGCTGTATCTATTGAGGTCAACCCAGAAAAGACCCTTCGGGAGTTACTTTGGCCAAAGGATTTCCTGAACCCCGTTCGCTACGATGGGACCTCTCGCACAGACTCGTAGTGACCGACATCAACAGGTTGTCCGAATACAAGCCCAAGCCTGCTTTCAACAGTTTGGTGAAACTGTATCCAACGCTCGTCGCAAGGGAGATCAGGATCTTCCAAATACATTCTGGCTGAAACTTTTATAAGTTGCTGGAAACTCTGCGTGTTACGGGAAAACCATCACGTGCTACTACATCGCAATGCACACCAACGGTCATACGGTTGATGGAGAGAAGAAAGCGCAAAAGTCATCAACGAACTCTCTTTCGAAAAACTGGACTCCGTTGACAGAAAACCTGCACGAGGTGGAATGGCAAATCAAAAATTGTGTGGAATTTACAAAACCTCAATGGTTATTTAATCTACCAGTACGCCAAGTTGAGAATGCTCCAGTTTAACTACGATTGCCTTGGACAAGTTTGTACCCAGCACAAATTGACCAGTCTGCGACGAAATGGACACGACTCTCTGTATATGGTCTCAGACCCTACCTGGAAGAGGCTGTCTGGCCTGAACTCCGTCGAGATTTATCAAGAATATCCCGGTGGTTTCCTTCCCGGCTGCGACACGCACCATCGTGAGTTTTGATGGATGCCAGTGTCCGCGGAACGTGCCTTGGGACTCCCTCCTCCCCCCCTGTGTAAGATCGTCAAAAGTTTGACTCAAACGCACCCGGGTTCTTCAAGACGGAATTGAGGGTAACGAAATCGTTGGCACTCTGTGCTCAAGACCTACTACTGCTTCGGGACTCGAGTGACAAACTCAGTGCAAAGGACTAAACAAAAACAGAACGAGCTTCACCAAGACCACTATCTCGACGTTGCTAAACACTCAGACCAACGGAGGCGGACGGAATCAAAAAGTGCTTCAGGACGGATGGGAAAGACTGTCTACCACTTATCATCAGCGTAGAGATGCCCTTTTTTCTTATACATCAAGAGCGGAGTTCAAGAGGATGGAAATCAAGCACTGAACCCTTATGATTTAATTTTTCTTTTTTTTTAAGGTAATGATTTGTGTTAGGTTAATCAAAAATATTGCCCTTTTGTTTGCCCGGTATCAGCTAGTCGATAGATTAGTTGATACAGGCTGGACCCAAGCCCAGACAAAATCCAGAGGGAGCAATAAAAAATGTTTATTTTCTATTCATGTAATTTTCAGTATCTTTCGCGTTAGTTATAGATACATTTTTTCCCTTGAGATGAAGTCGTACCTACTCAGCACCGAATGACCCTGTCCTCGGGTGTGACGTCCTCCAGTGACCCCTTCACGCCCTTTCCCCCTACACGTCCGCTTGCTTTCAAACCAATTTTCTTTCGACTCGACTAATTTGGGTGACAGTCCCTTTACCATTGCTCCGAACACGTAGTCCACGAGGTCACGACACATTGAGGTATTTTCCCACTGATGTCATTCCTGTCACTTCGCTTCCGGGATGATGGTCATTCCGACGATGTCACTTCCGGAATGATGTCACTTCCGCTTCGGGATGATGTCACTTTCCGCGATGTCACTTCCTGAGAGCGCGACGCGTCATCTCTTCCAGCGACATTCCATCGCATCGCATAAGGGGTCGTTTTAACATGGTATTCTATGGTTACTTTACCTAGCATGGTGGGCGCTTTACTCCTGACATGATAGGTACTTTACCCTGATTGATAGGCAGTATCCTGACCATGGGGGCGCTTTACCCTGACATGTAGGCCTTTATCTGCCATGGTGGGCGCTTTCCTGGACTGCATGTTAGATACTTTACCCTGACATGATAGGCACTTTATCCAGCCATAGGTGGGCGCTTTACCCTGGACATGATAGTTACATTACCTCACACATAGTGGGCGCGTTACAAATGACATGATGAATACTTTACCCTGACATGGTAGGTACTTCACCCTGACATGGTGGGAACTTTACCCTGACATGGTAGGCACTTTATCCTGCCATGGTGGGCACTTTACTCTGTCATGGTAGATACTTTACCCGGTCATGGTGTGCACTTTACCCTGCCATGGCAGGTGCTTTACCCTGACATGGTGGGCACTTTACCCTGACATCATAGGTACATTTATATGTCATGATGGGCGCTTGATCCTTACATGGAGAGTACTCTACCTGACATGGTGGGAACTTTACCCTTACATGGTAGGTATTTTACCCTGACATGGTGGGTACTTTACCCTGACATAGTGGGAACTTTACCCTTACATGGTAGGTACTTTACCCTCACATGGTGGGTACTTTACTCTGCCATAGTACATACTTTACCCGGTCATGGTGCACACTTTACGCTGACATAACAGGTACTTTACCCTGACATGGTGGATACTTTACCCTGAATGGTAGGTACTTTACCCTGATATGGTAGATACTTTACTCTGTCATAGTAAATAATTTACCCGATCATGGTGTACGCTTTTCGCTGACATGACAGGTGTTTTACCCTGACATGGTGGGTACTTTACCCTGACATGGTGGGAATTTTACCCTGACATGGTAGGTACTTTTCCCTGACATGGTAGATATTTTACCCTTACATGGTGGATAGTTTACCCTGACATGGAAGTTACTTTACCCTGACATGGTGGGAATTTTACCCTGACATGGTAGGTACTTTACCCTGCAGGGTGGGGTTTACCCCGACTGGTAGGTACTTTTCCCCGCTATGGTGGGTAATTTATCGTTTGGTAGCTTTTTTTAAAAACCCGGTCATTGGGGGGGGCAATTTCCCCGGCATGGTAGTTCCCTTTTCCCCGTTTTGGCGGGAATTGCCCTGAAAAATGGGTTTTTTTTCCCTTTCCATGGTGGGGGCTTTTTTCCCCGGGCAAGTAATTTACCAAAGTCCCTGGGGGGGTGTTTTACCCTGACTTTATTTGGCATTTCCCTTGTTTTTGTGGGCCACTATCCCTTTTCATACGAAAAATTTCGGTTTCCATGGTGGGCGTTTTTTCCCGACCCCTGGTGGGTTTCTTTACTCTTTCCCTTTGTTTTTTTATGGTCTGGTATGCACGTTACCCCGACATGGCCGGAAACCTTTTCCCCGACATGGTAAAGGGGCCCCCTTTGACATGGGAGGGGGGCTTTACTTGGGCATGGTGGGGGACTTGGGCCCAATGGTGGGTGCATTACCCCGGCTTTGGAAAATACTTTACCGGTCCCTGGTGTGCAATTTACCCGACCTGATATTTAATTTTACCTTTACATGGTGGGGGCTTAAATGCATTTTTCTTTACCCTTTCCATGGTGGGCTTTTCCCTAAAAATCCCTAAATTTACCCTCCCATGGGGGGGACGCCCTTTTCCTGACGGATAGGTATTTACCTGAATCAGTGGGCCCCTTTACCCCCCCAATTTATAGGGGCCTTTATTGCATGATAGGGCGTTTTTTTTTCCTGGGGGGGGGCTTTTTCCCCGACATGATTCGTTTTTTTACTTAAATGGTTAGGGTTTACCCGAAAAGGTTTTGGGGGGCTATTCTGGGAGGCGCCCGCCCTGACCCCGGGGTTTCTTTACCACTGACATGGTTTGTACTTTACTTGTTAGTGGCCGGGTTTATCCCGACTTGGGGGGAACTTTTTCACTGACTTGGTAGAACCCCTTTTCCCCGGGCTGGAACCCCGGTGGGAAAAGGACAGGGACAGAGAGGGCGCTGCGTGCTCACACCCAAACCCGGGAAATCGTGAGGAGGTGGGGGTGGGGGGGGGGAGGAAAGAGGAGGGTTAGAAATGGAAAGAAAGTCAGCGTGTGGCGGGTGACAGGAAAAAAAAAGCCATCGAGTGGGGGGGGGAGGGGGGGGGGGCGGGGGGGGGGTGAGATGGGTCGTGTGGACTCCATGAAAAATAAGATTGGGTTGTTTTTTGAATGTGTATGTAATTTTTCCGCCAAACGACATGGAACCCGAATTTTCCCCAAAAAAAAAACACGGGCGCGTTTTGTCCCCTGTGGTCTTTTAGGCAGGTGAAAAACCCCAAGGGAACGAAAAAGAAGACCTGGGGCAAACCTATGTTGTGCCCAAATTTGGCGCAGGATGGGTTTCTTTTTACTGGGAAAACCCAAGAGGGCGAAAACTTGTTTTGTCTTGTGGGTTTTGCATTATTTGGGGGAGCATTGCATACCCCCTTTTTAAGATTTGTTTCACCCTTTGGCCCGCGTGCCCCATATTGCAATAACTTAGAAGTGGATAGGTCCAAAAAAATTTTACTTTGTTCCCCCATCATCCCCCATACACCAACCCAAACCCCCCCCGAGTAAACCCCTTTTCTACATTTGGGGGAGTTAAAACAACCCCGGAAGAGCCCAGGGGCTTGGTTCTGATCATGACCTCAGTGACCCTTGGCTCGTCACCCTGAGAAGCCAAAGGGAATGTCGGGGGCGCTCACCTTTGCCCGGTAGTGTCACGGGCCCGCCGACACACCCTTGTCTTTCAGGGTTTCCCCGGTCTGGCAAAAAGAGCCTACGTTTTTGGGTATTTCGAAAAAAAAAAAGGAGGGAAAAAATCGAGGTTTTTGGGATTCTTTAGGATTGCAACCAAATTTTCAAAATACCCAGTTACGGATGGAAAGTTACATTTTCAGGATTTCAAGTGGACTTGCAGCCCAAGGCCTGACACAACATGCTTTAAATTTCACCTTTTTTTTTTCCCCGAAGTACGGCCTGGCAACTGTCCAGTGGGTTTGGTTTAATGCTCAGTGGAACACTATTCCGCTTTCAGCACCCTGGCCCGAACCCGGGGGAGGGGGAAGATGGGCGGGGATGAAACAGAAAACTGTTTCCCGGGTGTTTAAGGGAATGGTGGCATTGTAGTGACCGTTGTTACACTTTTTTGTGGGGGTCTGCTGTCCCGGGGAAAAAAAGTTTGATTCCCTGTTGGAAAATTTTGGGCCCAGGTTTCCCTTTTTAAAGGGCCCCCATTGGTTTTTTGATCCCTATGGGTTATAACCATTTAAGCCCAAGAGGTTTTGGGAATGAAAATACCCACATTTTGATTTTGGGTTTGGAAAGATCTTTTTTTGCCCCCCAAATGGGTTTCCCCGGGTTTGTATGATTTAAGCGAACGTTTTTATCATGGGTTTTTGAACTACCCGTACATTTTTATGGTATGAAGGTTTAAAAAATTTTGTTTTTTGCTTGACCTGGGCCCGGAAAGGCGGGGCGGCAAGGAACGGGTTTTTATAAACAAAAACCAGTCTTGGAAATTATTTGGGGAACAAAACTGAACAAACCATTTTCGTCCGAAGGGAATTGGGCTTGGCACGCCCCCAAAATTTTTCCCTTTGGGGGAAAGAACAACATGTTGGGCGGTTGTGTCGTGACGGCCACGTGATCAAACGCTTTTTTATGCGGGTTTCCCAAAACACTTTCCCGTGTAGGGATGGCCCTTTGTTTTGTTTTTTTCTGATCGCAAAACCGTGCAAAAGGGGGAAAAAAAACTGGCTCGAAATAGAGTCTCCTTTCTTTACGTTTCCCTGATGGAACGATTTCTTTCTTTTTGTCTGGTGTGCGAAATTTTAAGAACGGGTGTTCAAGTTCTAGCGTGAATATTTTTTTGCCCGTTAAGGTTTGTAGAAAAAAATTTTCATGGCAAGTGGTCAGTGTTTTCCTTTGACAAGGTTTTTTGTTTAATACCCAAATGTCAGGTTTTAATCGATGAATCAGTGTTTAACATTTTTAGACCTCAAAAATCGAATGGCCCTTTCCAAGTTTTCCTTTTCCTGCTTTGAATTTATTTTGTTTGGGATCAAAATTTTTCTGTTTACCAAATGAATTCCAAAACCGAAATGTCTGGCAGTCATATCGTTGGCCCCTGGTGGTTGGTTTACGGGTTTCCGGTTTTTAAAACGATGGCCCCCGGGGTGTATGACTGTTTTAGATCCCAAGATGAACAGGGTGTGAAAAGTGGTTTTCCGGGTTTTATCGATGCAGGCTTTCAAAACTATGCTTCCCTAGTGCCCCATGTGGGGATTTGGGTGGCCCTGTCCCCTTGTTTGATTTACGAAAAAAGGTGTAATGTGACCTGTCCCGTTAAAATTTTTTTGTCCCAAATTCACGTATTTTTTTGTCTTCAGTTTCGTGCAGAATTCTTTTTCTGAAATGAGATCTTTGGATGCCATGGGTTGGATGCTCTGCTGATGTGAGGAGCAATGTTTCTTTATTTATTGGTTCTTGTGAAATGTTTTTTACAAATTGCCCCCAAAAAAGTTTTTTGAATTGGGGATCCTTTAAAAACAGCCAGCAAAAACCTTTCACCCTATCAACATGACTTCCTTTCTTAAATTTGAAAAAAATGCATGAATTTTCCTTGCAAGAATCCTATCCATAGCAGTCGGTTGCCTCTTGTAGTATCCCCCCCAACCCCCCGGTACTCCCAAAAAAAAAGTCTGTCATATACAGATGACCCTTGGGTTTTACTTTAAAAGTTGTGGCATTTTTCTGCCTTGAGAAATTGAAACTTGATTACTAATATACGGTCACCGGGGAAAATTGGGGTTCCCGTACCATCCCTGCTGGTTTAGTAAATGAAGGGAGTCCAGGTGAAATCTTTTTTTCCCGACTTTTTAAAAACTTCTCTATCAAGTTTCATTCCCACGATAAAATATAAATTTGTTGGTAAAAGTTTCTCCCCTTTTAAAATTTGATTATTACCATGCATGCCCCCAAAGATGAAATTTTTATGTGAAGGGGTTTTGCGTCCTGGACATTTCGGGGTTTCTTTTGGTGATGGTTTTTTTTGGCCCCCAAATTTTTGGTAATGCTTCTGTTTTTTTGCTCGTGTGTTTGTGGGAGATGACCTCTTCAATGGTTCAATGTCTTTGTCGCCAAACCCCACGAAGGCCGACTTTCTGTTGGGTTTTAATTTAACCCCCCAAGGGTTTGCCCGAAGAAAGTTCCCTGGCGGGTATCTTTTTCTGATGATGCAAGGAAGAGCCGTTTGCCCCGAAAAGGGGGGTTTGGTTTTTTGTCCCTTTTTGTCCCGCGGAAAGGTTTTCGGCCCCCGGTTTTTTGCGATAAATTTTGGGGGCGTTTTTTTGTTTGGGGCTTTCCATTCTGTACCCTTTAGAAATTTTAAAAAAAACATCGGGGCCCCCAGGTTTTGTCTGTTTTTTTAAACCCCCCGGTGGGTTTGGTGGTGTCTGGGATTGCTTTCTTTTAAAAATCCCCGTGGGCATCACACTGGGGTTTTCAAAAACCCGCCGGGATCGTTTTCCCCTTTCCGTGCCCAGAAAGAGTTCAAAGGAAAATTTCTAAATTTTGTCAGCGTGTGATTGGGCCCCAATTTTTTTTTTTTTATTTAATTTCTGTCGGCCCGGATTTGTCTAATGGTCAGTTTAAAAAAAAATGCGTTTAAAAAAGAACACGACACCCAAAAATTTTACCCGGGCATGCCATAGCTCGAGGTTTTTTCACCCTTGCACGGGAAAAACTTAAAGTGCTGGGTTTCCCATTGGGCTTTTGCCCGGAAAAAATTTTGGGACTGGGGGGGTGTCCCCTTTTTTGGAAGGGAAATGAAAGTCGCCCTTGGGAATTTGGGTTTTTCCTTTTGGAAAAACGGTATCAAACCCTTTTTGAAAAATTTTTACATTGGCAGAAAAGCGAAAAAAAGTCAAAGAGGGCTAAATTGTTAAAAAAAATGGGGTCAAATGTGGTTTAATTTTATCATAACAATTATACTGGTGAAAATGTTTTGTCAGTAAAGGGTTTTTATGTTGTTTGTTATTAATCCCCGGGTATCCCCCCCCTCCTTACAATTTTACTCTTTTCCCTCCCCCGCCTAGGCCCATCCCCAAACCCCCCCTTCACAATTTTTTTTACCTTTCCCCCCCCCCCTTCCCCCCCCCGTAGCTAAATTTCCCCCCCAAAAATTTCTCATTCCCCCAAAGCCTCATCCAAATGGTTGGTTTAAATCCTTTTTAGTTCAGTAAAGTCACCCAAAAAGAGCAGACGTCCCCTGCTGCCCTATCCTTCCCGGGGATGTCCCTTTCTTCCCGTTTGTGTGTGTGTGGTGGTGGTGTGTGTGGTGGTTTTGGTGTGTGTTGTGTGTGTGGGGGTGTGTGTGTGTGTGTGTGGTGTTTTGTGTGTGTCTATGCGTTTTGCTGTGAGGGGTGTGTGGGTGTGTGTGTGTGGGTGTGTGTGTGTGTGTGTGTGTGTGTGTGGGTGTGTTATGCGTGTGTTTGGTGTGTGTGGGTGTGTGTGTGTGTGTGTGTGTGGTTGTGTGTGTGGGTGGTGTGTTTTGGTTTTGTGTGTGGGGTGTGTGTGTGTGTGTGTGTGTGTGTGTTTAAGTTCCATTTATTTTGTGCCAAAAACAAACCTAAAAAAAAATGTCATTTTTTTTTAATTTGTAACACCATATGTTTGTTCATTTAAAAAAAAAAAGTGTGACAAATTTTTCCTTTCACCCCAAATGTCTTTTAGAGACCAAAAACCGGGAATTTGCTAGAAACTTTGGTTATTTTTAAAGAAAAGTGGTGGGTTTAAGTAGACATGGAGGAAAAATGACAATCAAACTGTTTTTTTGTTTGGGGGTTTGTTTTTTTTAAAGCTGTATGGGTTTGTCGGTGCTCAGGGGGCACACCCCCGTCTAACCGCCCCCCCATTTAAAAAGTCCGTTTCCCCTCTCCAACCCCATTGTTGTGAAGGCAACATCAACGCGAGTTCCCGTTTCATCGGAGATATTTCAAAAATTTCAAAAATTTCAAAGGAAAAATTTAAAAAGCTTCACCAAAAATGGAAACCGAAAAAACCCTTTTTGGCTTCCTCCGCCTGTGACCCCCCTAATTTCAAAATTATTTTGGGAGTGGTAAAAAAAGCCCCACACAACTCAACACCCACACATTTTTTTTTTTCAGCAAAAAGTTATAACCCGTGTGTGTACCCCCCTTTGAGGGGAGAGAGAGTGAAGAGAGAGGAGGAGAGAGAGAGGAGGGGAGAGAGGAGAGAGAGTGTGTGTGTGTGTGTGTTGGTTTTGGGTGTGTGTGGTGTGTTTTGTGTGTGGGGTTGTTTGTGTGTTTTGTGTGTGTGTGTGGGTGTGTGTGTGTGTGTGTGTTTTGGGGGTGTGTGTTGTGTGTGTGTGTGGTGTGTGTTGTGTGGGGTGTGTGTGTGTGTGTGAGATGTAAAGAAAAAAAAAAACTGGGTTTTATTTTTCCCTTTTTTAAGTGAAATACAGGGTTGAAGGGGTTGAAAAAAAAAATTTACTTTTAAATGTGGCAAAAAATTGAGCTTGGGTTATGTCTTGGGTGGCCGCTGCCCAGGTTGTTGCATGAAAACTGGCCCTTGTTAGGGTTTTATTGGGTTTTTGGGGCAAAAAAAGCTTTTTTAAAGGTTTTGTAAAATTTTTTGTTTTATTGTCTAAGGCTTGAGGCTTGTATCAAATTGTTTTTTGGGTTTAAAAAGGGAAAATAGATATCCGAAAGGGGGGGGAGGGGAGTTTTTTTGAACCCTGTTTTGTGGGGGTTTTTTTATTGTTTTAAAGGTGGGGGGCCCCCTTTGGGACAATCATTCAGCCAGTTTTCATTTTTTGTGGGAAAAATTAAAAATAGTCAAGTTTTATAAAACCCAAAATTTTCTAGAATTTACAAAACGGTTCAGGGCACATGATATTACCCCTTTAACAACCATGATTATCAACTGACCGCCCAATTGAATGGCCCCCTAGCAATGCCGACACCTTTTGCCAGACGGTGTGCAACTTCCTGTTTTTCGCGAGTTAAAAGGGGGTTTTGCTGGTGGTAGGGGCGGCCGCATAAAAGCCTTTTCCTGACTTGGGCCCCTTTCAGCGTGGGAGAGGTGGTTTTTTCCCTGTTTTGGGAACACTGAATTGGGTTCGCTTTGGCGGTGTGTTTTATAAAATTGTCCTGTTTTCCCTTGGGCATTCCCCTAAAATTGTTTAAAAAAATTTAAGGGTGGTCCTTTTATTGTTTTTTTTCCCAAATTTGGGATTTAAAATTTTTGTTTAAAAATGTGGTGGGCGTTTTTTTTTCAGTTAGTTGGTTTGTGTTTATTTGCTTTGGTGTTCCCCTTTTTGGGAAAGGGGGGGAAAGGGAAAATCGACAGTTATTTTATTTGGTTAAAGTGTTTTTTTTTTTTTTTGTTTTTGTTGTGTTGTGGTGGTTTTTTTTATAGAAGAGTAGGTTTTGTATGATAAAAAATTTAGCTGATTTTATGTTTTTGTTCCCTTTTTGCAAAAACGTCTAGAATTTAGAGTTTTTTCCCTTTTTAAAGAAATTTTTTTTGAAAGGTTTTTTTAAAAACAATCTTGGCGGGCCCCCTTTGTTCGTTCTAAAGGTTTAAAAATTTTAAATTTTATAGTATGTGCAATTTTTTCTTTTATTTGTGGGAATCCCAAAAGGGAAAATTTAAAATCTTTGCCCGCTCACTTTTTAAATTTTTAAGATAGATGTTTTTGGGGGTGAAGAAGAATTTTTTAGCATTAAAAACCTCTTTGACCAAAAAGAGCAGAAAGGAGGAATGTTTTCTAATTTTTTTTTGTTTCCCTTTTTGTTGCTTTTTGATTTTTGAAAGTTTAAATGTTTCTTGCTTTATTCCAAAAATTTTAAATTTATTGGGTTCCTTTAAAAAATTCCTGTTAGATTTATTTAAAAATTTAAAAAGATTTGACGTAAATTTTAAAACCGCCCCCTTTAGATAAATTTGGGGGAAAAATTTTTTCGGTAATATTTAGAGTTAAAAAGCATTAGAATTGGGGTGGGGGGTGGGGGGGGGGGGGTTTGCCAAAGGGGGTGTCCCATCTATTTTGATGAAAAAAAAAAACCTGATATTGTTTAAATTTTATTTTATTTTTTGATCTCTATGTAAATTTTTTAAAAATCTTAAAGGGGTTTTTTTTTTCATTGTGAAATTTCGTCCGAAAATGTCCCCCGAAACTGTACTAAAAAGTGTTTTGGATTTAAACCCTTTTGTTTATTGCTTTTTGGTAAATTTAAAAAAGATTTGGGGATTTTTGCTGTCTTGTGGGAAAACCATTTCCCGTGTTTAGTGGTGGAATTTTTTGTGCTCTTTTTTGTTTGGAAAAAAATTTTAATTTGAAGGAAAATTTGATATGAACACCATGATTCCATTTATTCCCAAAAGTTTTAGTTTATCAAAGTGTTCTACAAATTTGTTTGATGTTTCCCTTTGTCAAAAAAAAGTTTTCCGTTTTTTTCGTCTTGCGAATTTTTGTTTCCCCTGTGTAGGGTTTCCCCTAGAAGTTTGGGTTTTGATCTGCCCCTTTTTGAAAAAAAGCCCTTTTTTTAGGGATAATTTTTATGTTTTAACAAATAAAATAGTTTATTTTTTGGGGCAAATTTTTTTTTAGTTTGCATGTAAGCCCATTGGGTTGTGGGGTAAAGTGTGTGTGAAAAAACGGAATTTACAAGAAAAACCGAGCGTTTGATTATCTAGCCCCGTTTTTTTTCTACGCCCTCTTGCGCGAACTGGTGGGAAGTGTTTGCTGGGTTATTTTCGGTGTCCCGAGGTTGTATGTTACCTTTAAGGGATGAAAGGGCGAAACCCCCGTGTTTTTTTTGTGATTCGTTGTAAGTTTTTCCCGGGGGAGCTTTTTCAAAAAAAATTTTCCAATTCGTTTTGGGTTTGGGGCCCGCAGTCGCCCTTTCCCTTTTAAAAAGCTAAACTTTCAAGCCGCTAATCCCTTCCCGTCAGAGAACGATCAGCGGCAAGTCAAGCGACAGAGAGAGGATCAATCCCCAGCGGGTTTAAAATCGTCAATTTGGGAAAAGTTTGCCCCGGGTGTGTTTATTCCCTGAGCATTAGGGTACCCCCCTGAAAAAGATTCTAGAGGTGACAGAGATGATGAGGAAAAATGCGTATGGAAAAAAAGGGGGGATGTTTTCCCCTAAAGGGGGAAAATTTCCCCTGAAACCCCCAAAACCCCCCGTGAAGGGTTGGTTCCAGCCGTCTTGCCCCCCCCAAGAATTTTCCCCCCCCGAAGGACCCCCCCCCCAAAGTGGCAATGTTTCCCGGGCAAAAAGCACCAGAGAGTGTCGGAACCCCGTGAAAAAAAACACGGTTTCTCTGGGGAACCCAATAAGCCAAAAAAACACTGTGGCAGGTTTCATGCCAAAACGTGAGTCCCCCAAACGAAGTGTTCTTTCCCCGACACACCCCCGAATATTTTAAAAGGGGAAAAGTGTGAAGATGTAGTTTTAAAAAAAATGGCGACAGGGGATGGACAAATGTTAAAAGAGTGATTTATAGGAGTTTAAACGAGCAAAAAACACACCCACCAACAACAACACCCCACACCAAAAAACCCCACACACCAAACAACCACCCCCGCGCGCGGGGGGCGCAGACGCACGAGACCACGCAGATGACGAAAAACACACCCCAAAACCCAAAGCCCCACCCGGTTCAAAACCCGGGGGATTTCCAAAGGGCCCGTTTAAGGCAGGGGACCCCGTTTAGAGCGATCGCCCTTTAATTTTTTTTAAAAAAAAAAAGGGGAGCATTGGGCTCAGCCCTTTGGGGACCTTTAACCCCCCCCCCCCCTTTCCCCCGGGCCCTTTTTGTTCCCCGAAACAGTTTAATTGGTCTTTTACCCACCCCCGGGTGGGGTTGCCGATGCCTTTATTTTGGTGATTTCCCCGTGTCGCCCGGAGGGCATTTTAGTCTCGCTCCACCCCCCCCCCCCCTTGAAGGGGACATCGGGCATTAATTTCCCGGAATGCTTGACCCCTGGTTTTCCGTTTCCCCCCAACCCTTACTTTCAAAGCCCCCCCTTCCCCCGGGGGGGTTTAGTGTTTAAACCAAATTTGGATGGGCCGTTTAAAGACAGTTTTCCCCCTTCCGGGTGGGGCAAAAGCATTTAAAATAAAGATATTTAAATTCATCACCCCTTTCCCCCCTGGCCCCCCTAGTTGAGCCCCGGGGTTGTGGGCCCCTTTGGCCCTTTGGGCCCGGCCACCCGTGATATTTAGTTTTAAAGGTTTGCGATTCTGGGGTTTTTTTTTGTACTTTTTTATTAGTGTAGATGGAGGGGCTTTTGTTTAAGGTTTAATTCCTGGGAATGTTTTTTAAATTGTGTTCAATAAAAACCAAAATGTAAAAATCTAAAAGTGTTTAATTTAAAAAAGTTATATTAAAGTTTTTTTTTTTTTTTCTGTTTCTCTTTTTCTTTTTTTTTTTCCCCTTTTTTTTTTTTTTTAGAAGTGGGCTTTTTGGGGGTTTTGAAAAAATTTTTAAAAAAAACAAACAAACCAAAAAAAAAAGGCCCCGGGAAAGGGGGTTTAATGAAGGGGGGACCGAGGTTCAGGTCCCTTTGGAATTTTTTCCGGGTATGAGTTGGGCCCGTTTTTTTTTTCACCCCTGGTGGGGGTGACTGCGTGCATGGAGTTCAGGAAAAATTAGCCAGTCTGGGTTTTGGGTTTTTTTTACACAAAACACACACCACACACAACACCAAAACCCCCCCCCCCCACACCCACACAACCCAACAACAACACCCACAAAACACACAAAACCCAACAACACAACACACGTTAACAGTGACTTCCTTTTTGTTGTGAAAATTTCAAATTGTGTTTGATTAATTCCCGAATGGTGTTTCACACAAACAGGTTAGGGTTTTTTTCCTTTTTAGTTTGCCAGTCCGGAAACCCAAAAACAATGGGCCTAAAGGAAAAATGTTTCCCTACACGTGAAAGTGGAAAAAGCGGTGGTGCCTTCCATCCTGCCACTCCCCCTTATGCCGGGTTTTCCCCGGGTCAGCCGGTGGTGCATTCCATTGGGCCCTCCCCTTTTACGCCCATTTTCCAGCCCTGCCGCATTTGGGGTTTTCCCTCCTGCCCCTCCCCCGTTCACCCCCTTTTTCCCTTTCCCCGCGGTCGGCCGGGTGGGGGCATTCCCTCCTGCCCCTCCCACCTTCCCCCCCCGTCTTTTTTCCGCGTGTTCCCGATGGGAGAAAAAGGAGGGGCACTTTTTGCGGCCCCACAAACTTTTTTATTCCCCGAAAATTGGGTTTAGTTGTTTTCTTTTCCAAAAAACGAAGAAAGATGAGTTCCTTTTCTGGGGTTTAAACCCCTTCCCAAATTTGTTGTTTTTGGGGGAAAGCAAAAACGGAGAGAGAGAAGGGGAGAGAGAGAGAGAGAGGGAGGGGAGAGAGAGAGAGAGGGGAGAAAAGGAGAGAGAGGGCCAAAAAGAAGACCGAAAACGACAGACAGACAGAGACAGGAAGAGAAAAGATGAGGGGGCCCCTGTGGGGTGTGTAGAAGGTACGTGTGTTGTGGTGTGTGTGTGTGTGTGTGTGTGTGTTGTTGTGTGTGTGTGTGTGTGTGTGTGTGTGTGTGTGTGTGTGTGTGTGTGTGGTCAAAAAGGGGAAAAAGGGAGCGAGAGAGAGGAGAGAGGAAAAAGAGGAGAGAGGGGATTTAAAAGAGAGAGAGAGGAGAGAAGAGGGAAAAAAGATGGGGAAGAAAAGGAGAGAGGAGAAAAGGGGGAGGGAGAGAGAGGAGTACAAACCATGTTTTACGAGGGAGAGGAACAGTAATATGCGAACCCACCCCCCTTTTACCCCCAAACCCGTTTTCGGGCGGAAAATGACTAGAACGCTTTTTATGTTTCTGACAAGTTAAGGGCTTCCTCCCAAAATAACGATTATCTAAGCCCAAAATATGTGTGGTTTTTGTTTTAAAAACTTTAAATTTTCTAAAATTTTCGATTTTTAAATTTTTGGGTTTAAACCCGTGTTTTTCCCGGTTTTTTTCAATAACTTTATTTTTGCCCAAACATTCTTCAATGAGTCTGTCTTTCATGTGAATATAAACTACAGTCTTTAACTGTTCTCTAAAGTCTTTTAAAACTGAGTTTATTTTTGACATAAAATCCACACACTTATTCCAGCATGTCTTCCACTGAAAGCCATTTTTGACAAAGTATTTTTTTTTTTTTAACTATGTCTCTTTTTTGCTGAACAGTCATCTATAATAAATAGTGTCTGCGTTCCTTCAAACAGTCTATAAACTGTTCTAAACACTCACTCAGTTTATTGCTAGGATTAACTAAATATATGTCATCATCTGTCCATATAAACCTTCTATCATGATATGCTTTTTTTCCTTTTAAGTGTTGGACAGAAAACCAAAAATTATGATTAAAATTATAGCGATAAAACTGTTTGTAATAGGTCGAGGATAAATATTGTTTTTCCACAACCAGTCTGCCCACAAATCAATGAGCAATGAGGAGTTTTTGTCTAAAGTTTAACTGCTCCATAGTTTTATAACAGAGTTTAATCTAACCCAGTTTATTATTTTTATCATACTCTCCATCCAAAACTTGTTCAGTATAATAAAACCCTATGAGGCCTAAATGTGTAAGTTTAAACCCAAATTCAGTTCTTGTAAGATTGTTTCTATTTAAAGTCAACATTGTTTTTGTTTGCTTGTTGTTATGATCTTAATATCCTCACCATTGTGAAGACACAATGGTAACGTTAAGGTGTTTAACGTCTAAGTTTTGCCAGCTAATTTTTAATTCCTTTATAGGACGTCACTAACGCCCAAAACCCCACCCCTCTCCACATCTTTAAAGAAAGAAATTTCAATATCATTGTGATCGTGTCTCCAATTTTTGTGGAAAGAATGTAATTTTGTGGGGCTTTTTTTACAATGTTTTTTCTGTGGAGGATTGTCTGCTTTTTCCCATACGGCGTTATTTCAATTTCTTTCCGCTATTGTGTCGGCATAAGACTTACATGTAAAGGGCCAGAGTTGAATGCTTTTCTGAAACTTTTTTGACGGCAAAAATATGTAAATGGGCTTATGAATTCATAATTTTATGTCCCTTTCCCTAATATGGTTCTAAGTGCCATTTGAGGTCAGGTTTTCGAACTATTTTATATTCATACTGGCCAACTTATTTGCCTCTAGATTGCGCAGTTGTTTTTGTTTAGGAAATTTTTTTGCTGTCGCTAACCTCTTTGCGTTTTTAATCACCGTCTTTAGTGTACTCAAAACCATACAAAGCGCCTATCTCACCGTTTGGTTCAAAAGTCCGCAACATCTGCAAGATTTTTTTAATTCTAAGGTTATACACCTCACGGGCGCTATGTAACTCCTGATTCTTCTGGCCACGCGACATGTTTTTTAGTACAGTTTATTATTTTATTTCCAAAACAATGTGCAGGTTATCACATTTTACAACTTTCCCCGTTTTGTCTTTGATTTTTATATTAAATGATCCGACCCTCCCACAAACTATTCTTTTAAACTGTAAATTAGGGAATTGTATAATTCATAATCGCAATATGCAAGCTTTCCCTGACGGAAAAAGCTCTTAAAACAGTTGGGGGCCTTCCATCATATAAGTTTTCATCAGTGCTCAGCTCATTCAAAATTTGAACATAGAGTAATGAATGTAATGCAAGATTGAGCGGATTTTCTCCCTCTTAAGTAGTTTTGTCTGGCGCAACTCTAAAACTATGAATGTCCCGATTGTCAGTTGCAAAGCCTAACATTTTAGCTAGCTCTCCATCAAAATAGTAACCTACTTCTTTTTTTTTCAGGTTTGAATGTCAACATTGTTTTTCAAATTTGCATTGTTAAGTTTGAGAGCAATGTCGAATTTACTCATTGCTTCTTTTAGCGAGCAAAACCCGTAAAAACCCATCGGGTATGGTTAACTGGCTAACTAATTGGCCACTATTTTTAAATTTTTTTTAATCTTATTATTCTCCTTGGCTTTGCTTATATTAAACCATACGACTTTGTAGAATATTTCATGGAGCGCGACCGTTTCTGGTTCCGCATTCGTTATTATAGCATGTTCTAAAAACGAAGAGCGGTCTTGAGTTGTTATTGTTACAAACTTTTTTTAAAACAAATTAAAAATGGTGCATTAAAATTATACTGATGCAAAATATTCTGTTGGGCCGCACTAAAATCTTAAAAATATAACAACTGAAACCCTTGACATTTCTGTGACCCAGACTGACGCCTTTCATAAAAAGGTAAGTACTCCATTAAGCAGATATCTTAACCCCCCTTTTTAAAAACGCCCGCATCCCCAAAAGTGTGGTTTAGTAATCCGATTGCAGTTTTTAACAGAACCAGTTAAACTTTGCGTGTTTTTGTGCATCAACTGGGTGTGGAGTGTGTTATGCTGATCACTTAAATCATCTTAATCCTTTGGTTAGGTCAGTGTATAGATTTCTTTTCTATTACACCTTCAGACGTATTTTGACTGAACTGCAAGCACCATTACCAAATGACAAACCGTTTAATCCATTTAGCAACAGAATAGACATAAAGGCTTTTGAAAGAATCTGTAACGAATTCAATATTAACATCAGACAGACTTTAGACAAAAGTTGGACCGCAACATGGCTTAGGCACCCCTTATTTTTTGGGGGTGCACAGAAAGTATAACTATGTGGATCCTCCTTACACATCTTTCTCTTCGGGCCCACAGTGTTCACCTCGGGTCCATAGAGCAAGAGCATAAAACAGCATGGACAACATTTATCTTAGACACTTCTAAGGGCCTAACTAAAGCAGGAATAGAACGAATAAACGACTTGTTCGTACTTACGTTTGGTGTTTGCTAGGTCAAAGCGCAAACGAGATCGAACATAACAGATCCTTCTACTGGCTTTGACGCACAAAAACAATACTTAGCAAATTTAGAGGACGCCATTAATTCTACTGTTGTTTTTGCCTTCAAGTTTTAAAAGGTACCAAAATGTTTTACAATACGAAAGATCAAAAGTAGACTTTGCTGTTGGCACTGGTTTTACATGCTACCTTCTGACCTCAGACTCCAGGTAGGAACAATAATAAACACAACAATGAAATTCTCGTTGCAGGAAATGAACGAAGGTCGGACAAAAACGACATAAATTCTGAGCCAGTAATATTGCAAGCAGTAAAAAAACAAGATGACCCCCAAGAATAAGTCACCCAAATCCCGGGGCCCAAAGCCCAAAGGCCATTGAAGACTCAGCAAAGCTCGCGGACTCTGTTCGCGATGACCATGAATATGAAAAGACAGCGCTTGTTCTTGGATTAACAGGCCTAGGATTACTTGGCCCTTTATCTTACAAAAAATTTAACCCCAACTATTAAGAAAAACTAATGTCCAAAAGGGTGCTCGGCCATAAAGCCAATACTTTGCTTGCAGTAGACAAAAGCCAGCTAACAATACCTCCTAATATACCCGGTAAAGAGTCTATAGCTTTACTGGCAAATTTTTTTTAATAAACTCGCAGATGATCAAGCTGTTTTTTTACCCATGATTTATCAGGTGGAGGGGATGGTGGTGGAGGCACTGGGCTTTGACCACCGCCGCCTGTAATAGCCATCACAGTGTACTTATTGCAAAACCTAAGGCCGTTATAACGCTTGCTAATGTGACGCCTTGCTCTCCTAATCAGCGTTCGTATTCGTTCTGCTAGCGTTGTGTCTTCATATAAAATTTTCGGTAGTTTCTCTTATTCTATTCACTTGAGTTCGTAATTGGGTCTCGGTTAGTAGTTGCCGCTTCTAGTTTGTGATCTCTCTTGTTCAAGATCTTTTTGTCTTTGGGTTTTTTCTTTCTTTAATATCAGGCCTAAGTTGGCGTCATCAGCTCAACGAGTTTTTCTTTTTCTCTTTTTAATGCTCATCTAGTTCACCTAGTTTTGCTAATTGTTTGTTAATTCGCCTTTGATGGTTTTTTAAGCTGATCAAGGGCCGTTAGTTCTCGCATGGGTAGCGGCGAGTCGTGTAAGTCTTTAACGCTGTTTTCTTCAAAAAAAACTGGATTCTGCTTCTATTACATTTTTTTAAATTCCCCTGCTGATTGATTTAATTCTTTAAGTTCCATGTTTTGCATTTGGTTATCTGTTGGGAGTTCTTGCAGTGTGTTTTGAAGTTTAGAAACTGCCTCCGCCTTAATTTTGGCCTAACAAGACCAAGGCGATTTTGATCTTTCACACTGAGTCTATTTCTAATTGAACCCACGGCTAAAACTTTGAGGGGTTTCTTTTTTGTTGTAAGCTGAACAAGTTGTCCTTGGTCGCTCTCACAAACAATGGTCATTTTTTTACTTAAAAAATCATTAGGGTCTATTAAATTCGGGAGGTTCTTGGCCTAAACTTTGGTTAATGATCTGACCTTACTTTCTGTTAATTCACGCCGCAATGAGGGCGCCGAGCGATGTTGCACCAAAGGAGTCATTTCACTCATGTCGTCTCCAGGGTCAAACATCATAATCTTCATCTTCAATGCCTGCCATGTTTCTTTAATAATTAATTTTTTTATTTTGTTTTATAAAAAAATGTTACATGCATATGGCTCGATTTTTGACCGCATAGAAGACTGAAAGAACCCTTTGGCGTGAAGGGAAAAAAAACGGAAAATTACTGTTTCCAAATAATCCATCTACTATTGATGCAGATCAAATTCTTACTGTCAAATTTCCGGACCTTGGAGCAGATGAAGTGATTGTGCCAGGCTCTGCGCGTCTTACTTTCAAAATAGTACTCGATTCAACAACAGACACAAACAGGACAGTTGTCCAGAATTTGGGGCGGGCAATTGTTAAGAAAATTTCTATAAAACTTGAGGGGCAAGATATTTTCTTTACACAATGCAGACATATTTTTAACCTATTCTGATCTATGGCTAACGGGAATGAAAGGGCTGATCTTGCGTTTCAAGGAATCGAAAATGAAGAAGCACTAAAACATAGAATAGGCGCCGCAGATACTAAAGACGGTAAAAAAGTATGCAGCTGTAAATTTTGCGTATGGAAATCGCTTTTTCCATCCCCCTTTGATTTTGAGTTGTTAAAAGCGCATGCACCGTACTTTCCAAGGAGCATTAAAAGACAGATTGTCATATGAACTAACTTTTAATGAATACAAACGGGTTATCAAATCATCAGACACCGAAGCAAAGTACAGCATTTCTGACATCTCGTTAGGTTTGACGTTGTTAGCAACCCTAATTTAGCAAGGCTGATTGAGCATCAATATCAGTCAAAATTAGCAATATATTACGAAAGAGTGATTCATCATACAAATATTCCCAGAAGCAGGGCAGACACTATATGGAATTTTAGTTTTAGTGTCGCAGCAAGATCGCTTTTTAAAGGTATTTTATTGCTGTGTGAAGATGAAGAACCGTTCAAAAAGAGCAAGTGAAAAGTTTTTTAATTCCTAAAATAGCGAAAGTGCAATGTACAATTGATGGTAGTCCTAACCAAATCTACGCTGCGGGCTTAGACCTTATCATCATTTTGACGAAATAAGAAAATTGTTTGGGGGTGGGAGGGGTAGAAGTCTAACAGCAGACCGTGTGTCTAAAGATTTACATCTTACATGTTAGGCTGATGATTATTTAACAACAAAATACGGTTTATGGATTGACCTAAGGTCAACAGAGGATAATCAGTTTGCATGGAAGCGGGAAAAACTTGTGAGAGCGTAATTAAACATTCAAATTGATAAAGAAGAAGAAGCAGATAAACCGCTTAATGTACATTTGTTTTTAATATATGATGCGCAGCTGAATATTGAAAATAACAGATTTTAAAAGATATACAATACTAAATTATTTCTATTTTATAAAAAGCATGTCTGTTCAGGTTTATCCAAATGTGCCCACAGCGCCGCCAAAAGAGAGATAGTAGAAACCCTAACATAAAACGTTCAGATTAACCAACATTACGCAAATGCAACAAAAACTAGAGCAAGACCTTTTTAAAAAAACAGCAAAACCAAACGAAGGTATTCTGCTGCCTTTAATGCTGTTACTTATGTTAATATGGGGCATCGACTATAAGTGCTCTATCAGCAGAACAAGTGTTTGGTCTCTTAGCAACGGGCCCTAGGCCACCCGCAGCTTTACTCTAGGAGGTTTGTCTTTAGCTCTCGGGTGTGTGTTCATTAGCTGTAAGCGCTGCTGGCAAAAATTAAAAACTAAACTCCAAAAGCACACAGCTATGGTTCAACTAATAACGGCTAAACTTAGTTCGTTTAAACTGACAAAAATAAAGCGCTTGTTGACTCAAACATCACGGATGAAGAATTTAATCGTTTACAGGCCGATTTTGATGACTACAAAAGACAAAAATTTGATCTTCAAAGAAAGGCGAGGACAACTTTTTCTCAACAGCCAGACGCCGAGCAGATAAAAAAGGAATGCTTAAAAAAAGTAAACGAAACATTAAACTCTGTTCTAAACAGCTCACATTAACACACCAAAAGGTGTTTATACTTTAGTTTATGAGTCCAAGCACCCAAAAAAACCGTTGATATTGATTCTGATTAAGCCGTTGTTTTTTTTTAATTTAAATAAATATGTTGGCTTTTGAAAAAAAGACACATGGCTAAGATATATGAAGGACAAGACGAATTTTTTGAAGGAATGCTCGAGAGAGAGCGTTTATCAAAAGCACTGAATGATATTGATTTAGAAAATCATTGACCCAACAAACGTACAGGCAAAAGTTGTTTTATGCTATTTCTCAAGTTCCAGGGAAACTAAAAAATAGACCCGCCAGTTAAAGTAATGTTAGCTGTTTTTAATCGACTATGTAACAATAAATGAAGAAAATCTAGAAGTCTGGGTCTCAACAAACAGCAGCCTATTCTTTCTCATAATGACTTAACACCTGGTTGGGGAGACGAACTGCTTGCACAGTTTGACGCTGCCGCTGAAGAAGCTAAAATGAGAGGCTCTGGTTGGTCAGAGGGCGAAGTCTTAGAGATTAGATTAAAACAGGCTAAGTATGCACCGATTGTAGGCAAGGCTTACATTCCGCTACCTCGGGAGTTGGTTTAAAAAGAGCAGTTTTAAACATAAAAATTCAGACAACAAATGTTTCATGTGGTGTGTTCTTGCAAGACTGCATCATGTCCGCGAACACGCAGAGAGAGTGACTAACTATCGGCAATACGCCAAAGATCTTAACTTCAATGGAATATCCTTTCCTGTTAGTGTATACCAAATTGATCGGTTTGAAGAACAAACAAACCAATAACTGTTAATGTATACACATGGGATTTAGTAACAAATTTGGCGCCAATTAAAGTGTCCAAGAACAGTCCAACAATAGGCGAACCAGCCAAAAGTCATGTGGACTTACTCCTAATGTTTTCGCCAGCAGGGCTGCCCCATTTCACATGATACGCACAAATGAGCGTTATTAGCGCATACTTCAAAAACAAAGAACATAAACAAGAATTCTGTAGAAAATGTTTAACAAGAATTCCAACCCCTCAAGCCGCGTTGAACATATAAACATTGTAAAAGTTCTGTAGACTGTAAGACAGAACTAACTACGCCCCCGCCAGGATCTAAAGTTAGTTTTAAGAACTGGGAAAAGGCTGCAAATTCTCCATACGTAGTTTACGCAGATTCGAGTCGCTTATTGTTCCTTATGAAGGGCCCGCACCACAAAAACTACGAAAACAGTCTTAATGAGTAATCATCAGATTTGTTCATTTTTCCTTCATTATTGTTAGGTCGGATGGCGTTTATTCAGAACCAGAATTATATAGAGGACCAGATGCTGCAGAAACTTCTTAAAACGCATGCAGCAAGTGCCCTAACGCCTGTTCTAATAATCTAAACTTATCTGAAAACATAATGGCGCCTGAAGACCAACAACAGTATGGGCTCAGCCACGCTTTGTTGGATTTGCGGTTTTAGGCTAACGCCCAAGAGTGTAAACCCCACAGTAAGAGACCATGATCACATTTGTGGGGAAATTTAGAGGTGCCCGCGCACGTAAATGCAATCTTCAACTAAAGTTTGATTCCTAAGACATGGAAGTGCCTGTATTCTTTATAACTTGCGAGGTTACGACTCTCACCTTTAATGCAAGCAGTAACCAAACGCCTTCAGGGTAGCATGCATTGCACAGTCATCAGAAAAGTACATGTGCTTTAATCTGAATAACATGTCTTTTCATGACTCTATGCAACACATGATGGGTTCATTAGAGTCGCTGGCTATGTCCTTAATGTCCTGCCCAATAACAGAAGAATATTTTGACCCAACTCTTGTTAGAAAGGGCGTTTATCTTATGAGTACATGAACAGTTGGGAAAGGTTTGATGAAGATACACTTCCCCCTAAAGGCGCGTTCTTTTCTAGTCTTAGAGGAAAGGACATCAGCGATTCTGATTACCAGCATGCTCAAGATGCGTGGCAGAAGTTAGAGTGTAAAACAATGGGAGACTATCATGATTCATACTTGATGGCTGATGTATGTTTGTTGGCGGATATTTTTGAAAATTACAGAAAGACCTGCATGAAACATTATAGCCTGGATCCTGCGCATTATATTTCTGCGCCCGGGATGAGTTGGGATGCTTTCTTAAAGTTTACTGGAGTACAGATGATTTATTGTCTGACCTACCAATGATTCAGATGATTGAAAACGGATTGCGTGGAGGAATTAGTATGGCGTCGCATCATTACTGTAAAGCAAACAACAAATACTTGGACGACTATGATCCAAGTAAAAAGTCTAACTATCTTATGTATTTAGATGCAAACAATCTGTATGGTTGGGCTATGGCGCAATCACTTCCATTACGCAACTTTAAAATGTACACAGGCGGCGATCCGAAAAATATTCAAAAGGCATCAAAGTGGTTGAGCAGTTTAACGCCTGATCAACAGCGTGGATACATTCTAGAAGTTGATTTAGAATATCCTCATGAACTGCATGACCTGCATAATGACTATCCATTAGCAGCAGAAAGCTAAAGATGGATCCAGAGAACCACCTAAACTTGTGCCTAATCTTCGAGGCAAAAAAAATTATGTCTGTCATTACAGACTTCTACAATTTTATTTAAGACATGGTTTAAAGTTAACAGCTGTCCATCGCATAATTGCTTTTGATCAAGAACAGTTCATGAAACCATACATCATGAAGAACACTGATCTCAGAACCAAATCCACAGATGCTTCAGAAAAAGACTTTTTCAAGCTGATGAACAACAGCTGTTTCGGTAAGACTATGGAGAATCCGCACAAGCGTAAAGATGTTAGATTGGTCACCAGAGAGAATGAAGCAATTAAGCTAACTTCAAAACCTAATTATCAGGACTTTAGAAGATTTCATGATCAGCTTTTTGGCATAATGATGAAAAAAAAGAAAGTCAAATTAGACAAACCTGTATTTATTGGGTTTACTGTTTTAGAATTATCAAAGCTTTTGATGTTAGAATTTCTTTATGACTATTTTAAGCCCCTGTATCCTGAGTCCAGAGTACTTTACACAGATACAGATAGTTTTGTTATAGATATCCCTACTGAAGACATCTATAAAGACATGGAAACCGAAGTAGCTAAAGGTCATGCGGGATGGTATGATACATCCGATTACCCTAAAGACTCGCCTTTACATTCAATTACTAAAAAGAAGGTTTTAGGAAAGATGAAGGATGAATTATCTGGAAAGGTGATCAAGGAGTTTGTTGGTTTAAGGTCAAAAATGTACAGTATTTCGAGCCAGGAGAAATCATTAAGAAAGCAAAGGGAATATCTCGCAGCGTTGTGCAGTCAAACATATCACATGACAACTACAAAGAAGCATTGTTTGGCAATAAGACTTTTCATCATGACAACGTAAAACTGCGATCTAATCTACATGAGATCAACACAACAGTTGTAACAAAGAAGTCGTTAGATAGAACAAACACAAAACGAGTATTTGTTAATCCAGAGTTTTCATATGCAATCGGGCACTGGAGAACCGTAAATTAATTAAAGCGGAACTGTGTCTGGCGGAATTATCTGCAGTTCTTCTTTCACAAAAGATCTTTGAGGAGCTGGTTGTTTTGTTTGGTCAGTTTCTCGTAAATAATACACGGGCGGATTCATTTTTACAATTCTTTTTATTTCGTACGGGTCAACACTCCAAACTGGATCTGTTTTCCCTGATGCGAGTGTCCCCTTCTGCTTCTCCCGGTAAATAAAGGTACCTTACTTTCAAACCAAATGGTAATAGTTTGCCGGATGAAGACTCTCCTTCAACAGCATTTATTGTTTTTCTTTTGATTGCTTGTACTGGTTTTAGCCCTTTAAATTCTTCATTATTCATTGCGGGCAAAACTGAGGGCAGTCTTCTAACCCATTCTGTGTTGCGAGAATTGTCAATAAGCTCTCTGTGATACTGGTAGGAAAAAAGTCTTTCGGCTAACTGTTTGTTAAGTTTTCAACTAAAGCTGTGATCTGTGAACTCCCGGAATGCCTCTTTTAATGGTAACTCTATGTTTCAACAATAATTGATTCACTTGCCCTTTAAATTCTTTTCCATCATCGACTTGAATCATGCGAGGATAAGTTAAAGGACCTCGTTGGTATATTAGTTGTATAGCAACAGCAACAGCAGAAGCCTCTTTGTGTTAATGGTTCCGCCATCTTTGTATCTTGAAGCTATGTCAATGACTGTGAGTGCGTACTTAAATCTTTTTCGTCTAATCCTATCAGAGGGTAAATATAGAAGATCCATTTGATGGGTGTCGTTTGGAGTTGTGTTCACAAAGTGTGGTCTCTGTATTCGTTTGGGCGCAGGTAAATAAATTTGCCAAATCGCTTGTTTAGATAACCATTCTTTTGCTGTTTGTTCACTGACTCCAGCTGCTTGGCTTAGCTTTTTAATTGCTGTTATTCCCTTCCATATCCTTTGGGCGAATAATAGATTTTGTTCATTTTTTATTCAGCCAATATTATGTGCAACAAAATACACGAGCGTCATACCAACGACAATAAACCCGATTTCTTGCATCTTTTGTTTTTCTGATGGTTGATAAAAGTCACTGAATTTTGGTGGGGGCAATGTCTCGATTGGGCTGCCTGTTACTAGATAATATTGTTTATTGCTTGATCAACATCTTTAAATGTGTAAGCTGCATGCCCTTGTTTTTTCAGTGTGTTATTAATAAAATCTAACTGCTCAATTCTCTGCTTTTCATAGCGATCTTGTGCTGCAGCTAGTTGCTCCACAGCTTTGTTATGTCTTTTTCTCTCGCCTTCATCTCGCAGTTTACTAAATGCGTAATTACTTCCACTAAAGCGAGCGCATTAACCACAGCGCCGCCTATCATCATTACGAGTGAAGCCATTTTTTATAAATGTATTTTTTTCTTACATATTTATATTGTCCGGATTATTCCTTGCTTGACTAGAAAATCTTTCGTGGCAACCGAAGCTGCAATGATAGCAATCAGCTTTGCGAATCCTCAAAGTCTAGTTTGCCAAGATCTGCCGGTTTTATTTTTAACAAGCTTTTACCAAGCATTGAGTATCCTACACTTAGGCCTCAATAACAGCAGAATGGTATACAAGGTTGGTAACAGTTTTTCGGTGCTCATTTTTATAAAATAAAATAATTATAATTATTAAAAAACATGAACAGTGATGATCTCCTACAGCTACAAGGTGGCCTAAACCTTCCTGAACTTATGAATGACCAAGTTGATGACCAAGCTATTATGCCCAAAAAGGAAAGGTTGTATTCTTTGGCAGCATGTGGAAAACAAAAACAGTTCCTCGGACTGAATTCAGCATTGAACAGATTCAACAGATGTCGCCGCAAGACATTTTAAAGTATCATAACAGGTATGAAGCGCAGCTGGGGTCTAGAATGGTGAAAAGTGTGGGGCAAACGGTTCTTAGTTTGTACACTAAACTAGTCAGTAGATTTGCCCCCATTGATTCTGAACAAGACTTTATGTATGATTTAACGCAGGATCCAGTTTTAACAAAGTCATTAGAGTCTCTAGGGTGTGATCTTACTACAGATTTGGAACATTGTTATCGCCATTAATCAGGGGATTAATTACTTTTAATCATATAGATTTTGTTTCCCTTCAAATGAACGAGCTGGAAAATCATCAGAACCAGAATCAGGAAAATTGAATCAGGTGGAGAAGTAACCAAGCCAGAAAATCAGCAGAATCAGAAAACACTGAATCAGGTGGGGGCCGGTGAAAAGCATCCTGGGCGTGTTAAGCAGGAAAAAAATTAGCAGAGTGGAACAGAAAAAAAATTAATGTTACAGAATATAACTCATCATGAAAACATAACACGCCCCAGCGCCAAAAACAGTTGATTCAATGCCCGCTATAAAAACTCCCATGTGATACAAGGGCCCCAAAGTCTTCATGGAATATTGAACTTAAACTGTTGCCATTTTTGGCGCCATTGCTGCTGTTGGGGCGGTTATTACGGTTATAAAATATATAACCAATGGCAACAAAAACAAAAGCAATCAAAAATATCTAAACCGTTAAATTACAGAAAAAGACAACAGCACGCCAAAACCGTCAACAACAAAAGATCATTTTGATCCATTTATAATGCAATAATATTTTACTTTTTTTTAATAAAAATAGATCATGGCGTATTATAAAATGATAAAGTCAATAAATAAAGACATGGAGTCTATAAAGACATTTCCATAGACCCGAATTGTAATCAATGCGGTTGCTTAGGATGTAAGAACTTCCTTAAGATCTATGCAGAGAACGCTGAGCAAGACATCCTCAACGATGACGCGTTTTTTGAGGCGTGTGTGTGTACTATATTAGGCATCTGCTATTTAAGATAAAAACATAAATTGTATTTTTTTGATAATTATAAGATAACTTGAATACGAACTTGGTTGTACTTAAAGGATGACTTAGTTATGATCTTGAGGTGACTTAATCAAGAACTTAGAAGTTACTTAATCAAGAACTTATTAAGAACTTGAAGTAACTTAATTAAAAACTTATTTAAGAACTTGGGTGACTTAATTAAAAACTTAATTAAGAACTTGGGGCGACTTGGGGGGTAGGAGTGTGTGTGGTGTACACAGAGCTTTATTATTTGTCATGTGTAACACCACTTGGTGCAAGACAGTGCTTGCGTTTTTGTGATTCATTGGCTCTTTTGTTGCAAGTTCAAAGCAGCCACAAGTGCATTTATCAAAGCTTGATTTAATAAACAAGACAGTTGAATAAAGTACACTCTGTGGCCGCCCGAAGGCAGCCAAAAAAAGTTGAAGCAGGGCGTTGAAGCAGTGAAGACAGGCAGTGAATGTCAGTGAATCAGCAGTGTTCCAATACTAGTTGACCTATTTGAGCGCTACAGGCGGTTGCGCAACCTACTTTTTTTTACTTCTGTGTTACAAGCAATGCTCTGGCTCAGCTACTCCTCTACGCAGGCAGGAGTTTCAGGTTTCGCTAATTCTACTCTTGCGATCACTCTATCACGTGATTAAATCTTAGCTTATGGTTGGTGAATGTAAGAAACATTTTCTAGATTTGTTTTGCCTCAGGCGGAATCCTTACTGCACCCTACCAAGGCGTAAAGCCCCACAGCACAAATTAAGTAATCATGTGCCAGCCTAGCTCCGTATTTCCATGCCTGTGTACAAGTTCTTACCACCAGCACCGGCAATTAGAGGATTTGCCCCCGTCATTTACCTTTCTCATATTACCCGTAAACAAGAAGACATCTCCACGGGGGTAGCTAGGTGGAAATTCAAGGCAGTCAGCTCTAAATATAGTACCGTTCATGCATGAACGGTACTATATTTAGAGCCACGTCAGTAGTAGGCCTGCAGTGGTCTTACAGTCGCACGCACTGTTGCTAAAACGCCACACAACCCTGCCTCTAAACAAGCCCGACCGTTCATGCATGAACGGTACTATATTTAGAGCCACGTCAGTGGTAGGCCTGCAGTGGTCTTACAGTCGCGCGCACTGTTGCTAAAAACGCCACACAAACAAACATTGTATGACTAGGGCTGTGACAGTTGAGGTTCAACCGGGATATTTGGAACTTTTGACCAGTAGTTTCTGTATTCTTCAATCTGTAGCATGTTTTCAATTTGCTTCAGTTTATTCATGATGAAATTAACTGGCAGACCAATATTGTAAAACTGAGGAAATGGTTGTGAAGTATTTTGCAAGAGTACGTAGCTTGCGTACGTGAACATCTGAATATCCTGTTTTTTCTTTTAACCATTGTGCCCACGTTTCTTTCATTCTTCCTTCTTTTCTTTCTTTCTCCTGCCAGTTTTTGCACAAAATCAGAAACCGACCAAACTGAATATGAAACATTATTGTTTGGGCGTTCTGTCTTTTTAGATTTCTAATCCCTTTTTGCAGTTTTTCTATAATTTCATTTTCGCCGCTGAGTGGTCAAAAAGAACAGAATCTAAAAAGGCTTTTCTTGATATGCCAGTACTGGTGTCAGCTTCATTTGCAACAAGATAATTGTGCAAATCTGTTGGAGAATCAAGCTCCGCCCTCTGTTTCTTTTCTTCCTTGTTTTTCTTTAAATAAATCTTCCATCTTTCGTTTTGGCCTTTTTGGTAGTTTCATTGGGCCTACTGTTTTTGCCTTCTCAGCAATGTTTGCCATTTCTTCATGAAATAGCCTGTTCTCTTCAAGTACATTCTTTTCTTCTTCGGTCCACAATTCTGTTGGTGTTGGAGGTGGTAATGGAACATTGCAAGCTTGATCCATGTCAGGTAAAATTAAACTAGTTGCCTGCCCAGAATAATCTAACAATTCTTGATGAGCAGCCTGTGATTCAAGAATTTCTCTATCTAATTCGGAAGAAATACTATCTTCAGACATTTGTGACATTTCGCCTTGTTAAATTAAACACTTTTCTCACTGAAAAAGCACCACAGCACAGCCACAGCCTTCCAATGTAAAATGACAGCTAGGGTCGGTTGTCAACACTGGGCTGGGAGCGGATGTGACGCTTTTACTATCACGTGATTAAATCTTGGCTTATGGTTGGTAAATGCAAGAAACATGTTTAGATTTGTTTTGCCCTAGGCGGGAATCCTTATTGCGCCTTGCCAACTCATAAGACCCGACACCCCATTAAGTTATCAGGTGTCGACCATAACGGGGGCTCTGCAGTAATCAGATAGTGCAGAGTCCTTAGGCAGGCCGGCAACTAGCAATTAAAGGCTTACCCCACCGTTTGTATATGAGGCGCGTTCAGTCCCAATGCTTTTCCCTACGTTACTCTATGGGGCCCTGTTCAGCAACGTCTACTTTCCTACGTTACTCTATGAAAAACTTTAGTAAATTAGTATTAAAATGGATAACCCTGCACAGTATGTTTGTTTGTAAATAATCGTTATTTTTTGGTTATTGACGTCTTACTTGTCAGAGAACAGTAATATGCTGATTCTAGGGCACTTTCGCCCGAAAACTGGTTGGGGGGTGAAAGTGGCTTAGAGTCGGCATATTATGTTCTCTAGCAGTCACATACATACATATGCAGGTGCTTGCTAACCCCACACACTCACACACACACACACACACTCACACACCACACACACCACACACACACACACAACACACACACACACACACACACACACACACACACACACAAAACAACAACTCACACACACACACACACACACAACACACACACACACACACGCACACACACACACACAAAACACACACACACACACACAACACACACACACCTATATGAAGATGATACGCATGTGCGTAAGCAAGTGATCATGTGCTCACATTTGCCCCACATTTGCACACACTGAGATAACGTCTACAGATTGGCGTTAAAGCAGTTTCTGTAAAGAATCAAGTTTCTCTATTCTTTTTGTGTTTTTTTACAGATGCAAGAAAGGGTTCAGAACTGTAGGCATGAAGATCATGTGGGCGAACCAGCTGCGAACCTTCATGCAAACTGCTCTAGGTGTTCCCAGCATTCTGAAGCCCATCAGTTCATGGACCACCCCGCAAAAACTGTTGACTGATTTCGAGTGCAGTACCAACGGTTTTCAATGTTGTGACAGCAGCATTTTGTGCATTTGGACTTGCAATTTATCAGATGTTTAAAATGTTGTTGTTGTTGTTGTTTATATATTTCCTACAGACCAAATATCCATTTAAAGAATGCAAAACAATACCAAACAAAGACAGGAGAAGAGAACTGCTCCCCCCTGCTCTCTCCTCTCTCTCTCTCTCTCTCGCTCTCTCTTTCTCTCTCTCTCTCTCTCTCTCTCTCTCTCTCTCTCTCTCTCTCTCTCTCTCTCTCTCTCTCTCTCTTTGTCTCTAAGATATACAACAGAGGGATAAAACTAATAATAATAATAGTAATATGACGATAGAGTCAACACACACACACACACACACACACACACACACACACACACACACACACACACACACACACACACACACACACACACACATGTATGTATGGTATGTACAAGTATACGTCTCTTCCCTCACTACCATTTTCATCGAGTCACTTCGAATTCAAGCTCGCCTAGCTCGTAGTGCCTGTTCAGGTTCAAAATAGTCAGGGCAGCGCCTTTAAAGCCCCATAACCTCGACAGCACTAGCTTCACTGGGGAGTAAATGTTAGTCTCTCTCTGCCACCCCTGACCACCATGACCAATGGATATCTGGATGGCATCACCACAACTGTGTCATGAGAGTTTCCATGAATTTGCCACCTATGATCTGGACACGACTTTGTCAAGATCACAGACAGGAAAAGGACATTGACACTGAGGTCACCACGAGAACAGGGCATGAACGGACACAGAAGTTTTGACTTTTTTCTTTCTTTTTAAATGCTCATAGGTGAGGCGAAGGGTGTTGCAGGTGGTGCCATGGATTCCATTCTGATGAAAAGTTCTAAGGCTCCTAATCTACGCTTACTTTCATAACGTATTCCGGGGTCAACCAGGAGCCTAACAGTTACGTATACTTGCGTTACTGGTCACAAAATGTGTTGAGGAACACTCTGAGAGGCGTCCATCAAGACGTGGAAACTAAGCTGTGTGATCGAAGTCTTCCCAACTGGGCCCAGAGCAAATTCAAACCTGGGACACGGCGGTCCGGCCGAGATGCAAATCGTGCTCTTTAGTTCCGTCCTTTAGCTAAGCCTAGTTCCTTCTTGCCTGCAGGCGATGAACGGAGGCTGAGTGCTGACAGCTTGCGTGTAGCAGAGCTCTGCTTAAGGGAGTACTGCACGCGTGTTGTCATGCTGTGCTCTTCTTGTTGTGCTTTACGGATTATTATTCTTCCACACTCCATAACTGGATATAATTAACTGTCTGTGTGATTTTGTGTGTTGTGATTCTTCTTTGTGCTGTCTGATATAACTTCAGTTCATCCCGCATTCTTGAGTTGTTCTTTTTCATTGAGAAGTTGTTCGTTTTCATAAGTTGGCCAGGATCCAGCACGTGTATACGTATATCAGCAAGCCGTGTACGTGTGTGAGACGAGACATTCCACCAGGTGATTACTTTCCTTCCCTCTCTCTCTCTCTCTCTCTCTCTCTCTCTCTCTCTCTCTCTCTCTCTCTCTCTCTCTCTCTCTCTCTCTCTCTCTCTCTCTCTCTCTCTCTCTCTCTCTCTCTCTCTCTTGCTCTGTGTGTGTGTGTGTGTGTGTGTGTGTGTGTGTGTGTGTGTGTGTGTGTGTGTGTGTGTGTGTGTGTGTGTGTGTGTGTGTGTGTGTGTGTGTGTGTGTGTGTGTGTGTGCATGCATGTGCGCATGTGTGTGTATGAACGCGCACATGTGTGTGACTGACCCTGCATTGGCTAGTCTTGTTGCTTAGAGAACGTATAAATGCCAATCCTGACTCACTTTCGCCCTCAAACCAGTTTTCGGGCGAAAGTGACCCAGGATTGGCATTTATACGTTCTCTGACAAGTAAGACTTCAAACTATGTTTTCCTAATCATTTTCGCGCATACAGTCATTTTTAATACCATCATTTTTGCGGAGACAGTCACCAAACTAAAACTTGGCTGAGACACTGTGCGAACACCCCTAATTAGAGGGCTTGGGGTTTGTGGCAGGCAGTACCCTGGACGGATCCTATGGCCTGTAATTATGGCGCCATAAGGAAGGGCTGGCGGCACCTGGCCGTGTGGCGAAGGATTGCTTGTGATATTTTCATTTAGACACGGAGCCATAGACATACGTGTTCTGCGTTTCACAAATACGTCGCGCACACACACACATACACAGACAGGCACACACACACACACACACACACACCACACACACACACACACACACACACACACACACGCGCGCACGCGCGCACGTGCACACACACACACACACACACACACACACACACACACACACACACACACACACACACACACACACACACACACACACACACACACACACACACTCTCTCTCTCTCTCCACACACACACAGGCCAAAAAATCAATACTGCCGCACCTCCTCTATCCCTCTTCCCCCCATCTCTTCACCCCCTTCATTCCTGCCTAGCATTACATCAGCGTCCTGTCCTACGCAACACTCCCGCGCGGCGGCGCTGTTCCAGCCGGCCAATCAGCGAGTTAAGCGTTAGCCTTACGGCCGCTCACGACTAGTTAACCCACACATTCTTCCACTGACTGCCGGGCAAGCACGACGCGTTTTACTGTGCTGTGGATGTGTAACCGGTTTACTGAAGAACAGAATTGTGTATCTTAAAGGTTTGTTGGCTCGTTGAAGACAATATTGTTGACAAAGATACAGCCAGTTTTAATACGTGTTTGGCTATCGATGAGAAAAATGGCGCTGCATTGTTGAAAGTCAGCCGAAGCAAAACAATTCATCACGCGATACTGGGACTGTGGCAGAAAGACGCGGTGTTTTTCAGTGAAAAAAGGTGTTTGTAAGGCCTGCTTACAAACTGCGACCAAAAAATCAATAAAGCGCATCGAGGCTGTCACGTGACAAGACCGGTTCCGCTAGACTGTCACGTGTCACTCCCACTTTGTGGCCGCCACGTCAGCAAGACCGGTTTGTATTGTCATTGAAGGTGTGTGGTGTAGTGAGAAGATATTTACCGGGTTTTGTGCAGGTGGTTTTGTTTATATAATATTTTGATCATGGCAGAACAAAGACAGTGGGAGATTTCTAAGCTGACAATACTTGACGAGCATGTTGAGTACCATGCACAATTTGTTAGTGCTTTGGATGAGTTGAGAGCGGCAGGCCCTTCATATTCTCGCAAAACTAAGAGAGATTGCTTGTTTGTTGAATCCATATGCTAAAAGGTTTTCTACAGTTTGGTCTTTCTTCATAGAGTCTACCTATGAGGAAAGGGTTTGTATTTTAAAGTTTCAAGCAGTGAGGAATAAAAATTGGACTACTCCCTACAAGA
>CM031627.1:25363427-25393427 GCA_018398815.1 Conus ventricosus
GTTTCGACAAAGGTTTTTTTTGTAAATTCTTTCGGGGGTTTTAGGGGGGTAAGCCCGTTTTTAAATGGGAAAATTTCTTTGTAGGTTTTTTTTCCCCTAAAGGGTTTTTATTCTTTTAAGTCTATTTTCTAAGATTCCCTATTGGTTTATCAGGTGGAGCTGTGACAAATATTTAACCAGTTTTAAACATTATCGGGCCCTTTTAATTTTTAAAGTTTCTCAGTGGAAGCGGTTGTCTAGCCCATCCATACAAATTGTTGGGTTAAGAAAATTAGTAGTTGGAGGGTTTTAGTGGGGTCATAACCCGTCAAATATTTGTTGTTGGTTTTGCATAAGGGATGTAAGGCCATGCTAATACCACCCCTTGGGCCGTCTTCAATCATCTGAATGTAGGTAGATAGATATTAAGTCAATCTGGATTTGTAGATTTTAAGAAGGACCCCAAAAAAGGCAGGGCGAGATGTAATGTGATGAGTCTAGACAGTAATGTTTCATCCCAGTAATCTGAAATTTTTGGAAAGAGCCCTGCAAAAACAACGCGGCCCATAAAGTAATGATATGATAATCGCCCATTTTTGACAGTGAAATTTCCGCCCAGGTTTTTGCGTATTTCAAGTCAGCATCAGTTTGTCTTGCCTCTAAGACTAGAAAAGAAAGGGGCCTTAGGAGGAATAGTCTTCGCAACCTGTCCACGAGTTCATGTAATAAGGATAAAATTTTTTTACACACTAAAGATGGTAAAATTTGTTTTGTGTTGGAAAGTCTTGTGCGATTGCTAATTTATTAAACTCCCCTCAGATGTTGGGCTGAGTCATAAAGGATAAACAGAAAAAAGTGAAATCATGTTTTTTTGAAGATGTGCAATCAGGTAACCCTCTTTATTCAGATTCACTGCTTGCATGAAAAAAAATGAGAAAGTGCCTGTAGGTATGAAAAAAAGATGGCAGTTTCCATTTTTGAGGGCAACCCTTAGTTGAAAAATTACAATTGTTGTGTGCAGCCCCCTGAACTTTAAAATAAGTGATCGTGGTTTCATGTCGCGTCTTTACTGTTAGGCGTTAGCTCAAGCCCCAAATCCCGCAGTGGTATGAGTTATAGCTTTTGGTTTTAAAGGTATAACAATGTCTGAAAGTTTTAGTTTTTGGATAATGATTCGAAGTTTTTTTATCTGCTCAAAAAATTCGATGCGTTGGGGCCTCTGAAAATCTCTGGACGTGTGTTGCCCCATCTGACCTAACAAAAATAAAAGCATAAGAACAGATTGGGGTGGGTTAATAAGGTTTTTTTTTGTTTTTGCTGTTGTGGGCCATAGTACTGCGGAAAGGCGATTCAAAGTCACATAAACAGTACGGGTCATCTGCTTTTTGTGTACTTTCTAAAACTAATTTAGCCCCTGGTTAGGTGGAGGAGTTTGGTTTACAGTCACAAAATTTTTACAATGATTATATGATGGGGGTGCTTCTAAGAGGGATTCTGCCCAAAAACACCTTCTAAAAACCCCGTTTAGATGTCTTTGACGTAAAAGCCAAAAGTTCTTTTTGTTTGATTAATACATATGATCTTTGTATATCTGCAAACAGTATTAAGTCTAATTTGTTAAGCGGTTCCCCAAAAAGTGGGGGTTTGGGGGAAAAACCCCTTAGAGGCACTAGATGGGTTTCACAGCTGTATTCGTTTACGTGATTGGTTTTTTTTGCTCTTCAAACTGAGATATACTTTTTATACTTACGGGAAAGTTATGTTATAAAAGTTAGCTCTTGCTTATATTGTTATAACTGGAAACCTTTCTGCGTTCTTTATAACGGGTGAAAATGCGCTAAAACGCCCACAAAAAAACATTTTTGTGGGATTTTTTATTTTAAGACTGACCTTTTTTAAAAACTAACTTTTTTTGGGGAGAGGAAGGTGAGAAGGCCAATAAGAAATAATTTTGTTTTTTTCAATATCTTTTAAAACTGTCCCTTCAGCCCACCAAAACCCCCTTTAAACTTTGTTCTTCACTTGCAGGTTAAAACTTGTAACTGTAGCCCCAGTCAGGTTAAAGTGTGAAACTGATTACTTTTTTTTCTGCCTTGTTGAAACCCGACTGGCTTTTTTATATCATCAGGTGTTATAAAAATCAATCAGAACAGCTAACAACACTTTTATGGCGGTTCACGTTAAAAGAATCTGGAATTTTTTTCAGTTAGCATGTGCCCGTTTCATGAATTTTTTGGGGGTTAAATGGGGCCCTGTCTACTTCACTAAACATATTGTTTAATTGTTTGTCACTACTTTCCCATTTGCGGGGGCTGGCAGTTTTTCAAACTCAGAGCTTTTGTGAGGCTCATTTTTTAACTCAAAATATTTAGTTAAATTAAAAAATAAATGTATAAAAAAGTAAGAAAAACCCCGTTTTTATTATTCACCAAAAGCGTTGCACACTTCAAGACATGTTAACCTTACAATAACGTCCCCAGCTTTTAGTTTTTTTAATCATACAGTAAGTTTCTCACTTTGATTGCTTCTTTTAAATATTTCCTAGTCTTTTATTTATTGTTTACATCATTCTCAAAACTAGATTATAAAATTAATTTTTGAATGCTTTCTTTGTTTTTAAAATATTCAAAACCTTTTTAAATCGAACCCTGGTTCGGCAGTTTTTTTAAATCTAAAATAAATAAAAAAAATAATTATAATTCAACTGTTATTTTTGTCTTTTCTAATCGAAAACCCAAATCTTAATTAAAGCAAATAGTTACCCCCTTTCGGGGTTTTGGTAAAAAAAAATTTGATTAAATCATGAGAAGCCATATAATCAACTAATATGGCAAAAAATTTTTTATGGCCTTGGGGGCCAATATTTGTTTTCACTGATGGCCTTTTTTCCGTTTGTTTGATATTTATGTGAATAAAAAGATCGTAATTGATGTTTAAAACCTCCCCCTTAAACCTTTCTCATGACCTTCCAATTCAACGTGTAAGTATATAATAAGTTTTAGCTTTTCGGATTTCTTTTTAAAAAACAAAAAAAATTATAAATTAAAATAACCCGCAGCATTTTCCTTTGCCTCTCTTGTTGTCTTCGCCTCTATCCCTCCCTCCTCTCTCTCCCTACACGGCCGCTGCCCGAAATGTTTTAGGGGTGAAGTGGGAAAAAATCAATAATTCCCTGACAGGTTTACAAAGAATTTGACGCTTAAAACGCTGGCGCTTTCCCCCTTCAGTGGTGCGTTTGGAATACAACCCATTGCTAATTTTTTAATAAAGTTTTTTTTTTTTAATTTGGGTCTTTTTGAAACCTCTGTAGCCCTTACTTCTTTGTAAGATCGCGGATTCCTTTTTTGCTTTCTTTTTTTCTTTTAATCTCGAATTTGTTTTTCTTTCTGGAAAGGGTACTTTTAACGAGTTTTGAAAATATTGAATCGTCGAAAAAGCTTTCAAAAACGAAATACACAGTTCCACTTTTTGAGGTTGGTTATTTGAAGGCGGTTTTGAGGGCTGGCTTGTTGAGGTGGCTAGTTGGGGTTGGTTTGGAGATGTTCCCCATGTCTAGGATTTTTTTTATCCAAATTTTATATTTGCCTGGTACTCACAAATTTTGTTTCGTTTTCATCTGTTAATGCACCCACAAAGGTTAAACCATGCGTATCACAATGTTGTTTCGATTTCATCATGTTAATGAGGTTTTAGCCATGCGCATGGGGAATTTCCGTCAGCCTCTTCCGGCGAGAAAAATTTTCAGAAGCAAAATTAGGTCAACTCACGCGAAAAATGTTTTTCCCCGGAAAAAAGGCGTGACAAAAAAAACCCCCCTGGCAGGTGCTGCCTTAGAAAATAGAGAGACGCTTTTGGCCAGCCAAAGCGCGTGCCTTGGGTTGCGATAAATATCGCGGCTCAGCTCCCCCGTTTAGGGGGGGACAAGTGTCGTGGTGGGGGGGGTAAAAATCATATTAGTTAGCCGCTGATTCTCGTCACCCAGTCTTCAGTCTAGGACGTCTAAGTCTGAAAACCTTTTTGTTAATTTTTTTTGTCTTTTTTGGGTTTTTAACCCGTCGTGTGTTTGTTTTTCAATGTTTGTTTAATTGCATCAGTGTCTCCCTGTCGTGAAGTAAAAGTCTTTCCCCATTCCTTTTGAAGTTAATTTTTTTTGGGCACCTGAAACATCCCCGTCACCCATGTTCTGAAATTCTTCGTTGTAATGTTTCATCGTAATGTTTTTGCTTATTCTTAATCTTAATGAACAAATTTTTGCGTGCTAAAGCAACATGGCAGTGTGCTTTTTTTAATTTAGGAGTTTTTTTTTTTTAAAAACAGCATTTAAAAACCATAGACACGGCGCCAAAACCCAAAACCCCAAGGCCGCCAATGCTAAAGGGCTGGCGCCCCGACCCGGTGGCAAAACAGCAATGCCAGACCCGCATTTACGCTTACAGTGATGAGCGTAATTACAAAGAAAGAGTATTTAAAGCTTTAGCTATTTCTTTCTAGTTCCCCTATACTTTTTAAGTCGCTTTTTTTTCCTTTTAAAGTTCAGTTATTTGCTCTAACTAACTGTTGAACCCTCCATTTTAATCAAGATTATTTTTTAAAATTAATCTTATATATATTTCTTGTACCCTTCTGGCGCACTTTTCAATTTTTAAAAAAACGCAATAAATCAACATACTTAATTAAAATAAGTCAAAGTATGTTAGTTTGTCTTTGAAAACCCCACGTAACCTTGTCCGATGATGAAAAGGGGTTTATTTCATCCCCGTTTTTGTAATAACAATAACGAGTTTAAAAGGGGCACCCAAATTTTCACCCTTTATTTGTTTCCCTTTGATTAGGTATGTTCTGGCAAACTAGTATGCCCCCCCTTGGCGTAATAAATAAACGAAAAATCATCGTCTTTGTCTAGGTAGGCCGTAGCGTTGGGGTTTTTTTCAAGCCGACAGTGTCTTTCCCCTACTTCGGAAAGGGACTTCTTTTCTGTAGCATATATTCAGAACCCTGCTAGTTATTTCAATCTGTTTTTTTTTTGTTGTGTTTTTCCCGGAACTAAGCTGACAAGAAAGGGGCCGCATTCAAAGCCTTTCTTTAAATTTTTTTCTTATGTAGTATACTTAGGGCTTCGTAGTTCAAACTTTAAAAATTCCCGTCAATTTTTGGAAAACAGCGTCCAGCATTCTCTCTATTTGAAATTTGTTTTTTCAGTTTTCCAAAAGTTTTGCCCCTTAAAAAAATTTTTTCTCTTCTGGGGAGGATGTTGCTGCCGTTTTTTTTCTTCATTTCTGTTCGTTTTTAAACCCCCTCTCTGTGTATAAAACCATAAAAAATTTCCGGCACTCCTATTGATCAAACTGTTTTGTCTCCCTAGGTCTTTTAGCTCTCGCAGTGCTTTAGGAGCGCTGCGCTTTGTTCAGGCCCTTTGGGACATTCTTTTTTATAATAAAAAAATATAATAAACAATTTTTTATAGGCAATCAATAATAAACAATCTACAAAATAAAAAAAGTTTGAAATGGGGGGTCAGTCGTAAACATGCTTAGCGGCTTTGATTTTTCTAAAATGCTCTTTTATTTTTTTTGTTATCTTTGTTCTTTTATATAATTTTTACTTAAACATTCTTCAAAATATCTTTTTTCCCTTAGTGTAAAAAAATACAACCCATTTTAACTGCGATCTAAGTTTTTAAGATGATTGTATTTTTGAGTTAAGAGCCACACAGAAACTAAGGCGTGACGGCCCCTAAAAGGGTAGTTTGACAGGGCTTTTTTTTTTTAACAAGTCTCGTTTTAGCTGAACGTCATCAATAATAAACAGTGTTTCGTTTCCCCCCCAAAAAGCTATAGTAATGTTCTAAACAGTCGCTGTTTTTCCCCCTAGGATCAACTAGAAAAAATATTCTCATTGTCCAAAAAAAATTTTCCCTTTTTTTGTAAGACTTGTTTTGCTTTGGGGTTTCAGAATATAACAATGTGCCGTAATGAAACCTGTTTTTGTTTGTAAAAATCAAGTACGGCGTTTTCCCCACCCCGTAATCCCCAGTAGAGAACGTGCGGTCTTTTGGGGGAGAAAAACTTCAAGCTATCCATCTGTTTTTATTGATATTTCTTCTGCTTTTAAAAAGCCCCGTCTTTTAGCTGTTTTTTTCAATGTTTAACTGGGCATCACAAAAACCATAAAAACAGCATTTTTATTGGACGTTCCCCTTCTTTCTTGTAAATATTTATTTTAGCCATCTTGCCCTATCTTTCTCCATTTCCAAAAAAACCTGTTGTCAAATGTGGGTTAAAGTCCAAAACCCCGCCCCTATTTGTTTATTAAATGTCTTCGAGCCTTAATCTTTAAAGGCGAAGTTTTTACATACACGATCAAATGCGGATCCCTTTGCCCACCTCCCGTGAAAAACTTTCTTTTTTCATCAAAGTGTTGGTGAGGGAAAAGTCCACGACCTGAAACAACTGATCAGACTTGCCCCTTTATTACACAGCAACCTTCTCAATTTTTGGATTATAAAACGTTTGTTCCTCTGAAAAGGAGTTGTTCCTTCAGTAAACAAGAACAAAATCCCTTTTAAAAGACTTCAGGACTGATTTAGATGTATGTTCCAGAGAGTGTCTCGCTTGTTTTTTTTTCTGTAAAGGCGTGCATAACGTTTTTTAATAAATAAAAGTTTTACTTTTATACGGGGTTAAGTTGTTCTGGCAGTCCGGGTTTAGTAACAACCAAAATCAAGAGAAATGTGCTAATGTGTATTTTTCTAAGGATTTCAGAAGAACAACGATCGTGGGTTAAAAAGTCGTTTATAAAAAAAAGTTTTTTTTTAGTGGACTGGGGTTTTTTAAAATGGATATGCGTTTTTAACAGTTCAAAATCCAAAAGGGAGCGAATTTTGTAAAAAAAATGCTTTGCTACTGCCTCATCTTTAAATCTTCTTTGCATCCCCGCTTTAAGCCTGTGCTTGAGGCCGTTTGGGGGAAATTTTTTCCCGATAAAAATTTTCTTTTCTTTCTTTTTTAGGCAGTAGTCAGAATAGAGGGTTTAAAAATTCTGCCCCGTTTAGTACAAAAAGTTTCTGCCTTCCCGTTTAATTACTATAGTCTAACGATAGCCCCGCCTAAAAATTTGCAACAGTAGCTTTTGGTCTGTTTAAGTAAAATCATTTGATGTTGTTTAGCAGTGCCGGCATTTTTTAAAAAAACTCAGCGCCCCAAAATCAGGGAACCTGATGTTTAAAACTTGTCCCGGTGAAATGTTTATGGGAGTATTTACACTAATTTCTTGCCTTATGCCTTTTTACTCCATGGGGCTCCTTTTCCCTTTTTCTGTAGGTCGAGGTCCAACGTATGGGTTCAAAATTTTTTTAAAACAAAAAAAAAATATAAATAAAAAAATGGATGAAGACTTTTACGCGATTGATCCCATTGAAGAAGAAGTGAAGATGAACTGGGCCTTCTTGCAAAAAGAGTTGAAGGAGCAGCAGGCCCCTTGGTAAAAGGCCTAAGGAGAAGGCTCTTTTACTCCTTAAAGCTCGTAAGAAATGAAGGAGTAGGTTCTTCCTCCCAAAAACCCGTAAAGAAAATATTGCGAGAAAAAGAATTCAAAATTCTATAAAAGCATAGGACGGAGTAAAAAAGTAGTTTATCCAACGATTTTTTAGGAAGATGGTGGGCATTTGTTTTATGAATGGTGCTGGAGAGCGCGCGAAGGTTACTTCAAACAAAAACCCAAAAAAATTTTTTTAAAAAATAAGCAAATTAGGGGAAAACTCCCTATTGCTAAGCAGAACAATTAAACATTTTAGGCTTAGACCCGAAAACCATTAGTCTGACAGAACTTTGGGGGGAGGTTGCCAACACAATTTAAAAAACAATACATACCTCTTCAAGATTTAAGTCAAAAAGCAGATGAACTAATAGCAGAAATTGAAACGAGTTTAAATGAGGAGGCAGGTGTAAAAGAACTTGTTAATTCTCAATATTCTGATCGAGAGCGCAAGGCCCTTGATAAAGCTCTACAGACTATAAGGGGTGAACTAATGCACAATACAGCAAAACTTGGTGAGCTAGAAAGAGATATAGAGAAGAAAAAATAAACTGGCTCATGCAGATGATAACATTTTAGGGCGAGAAGAAACGTATAGAATACAGCAAAAATTACAGGAGTTAATGGACGAAAAGGCAGAACTGTTAGGCGCCATTTCTATTAACAGAGGGCATCTAGAATCACAAATAACCAGAATCAGAGAAGTTATAAACAAAATACTTCATGAAAACACTACGTTAGCAGAAAGAATAAGGATTCTGTTCAGAGAAGAGGGGATTACAATAGTTAGCATATTAACAGCTGTTGGGTTTGCTATCTCTACACTTGTTTATGCTTTAACAGGTAGTGCGCCAACAGGACCAGTAACGCCTCCAACGCCTCAGCCTGGTAAAAGTTGGATTAGAAAACAATTGCATCATCTAGCAAACTTATTAAAGAAGTTAGCCGCTAAAGCGCTTGATGCTCTGCTGGTATAATAGGTAGTGTTGTTAGTTGGGTTTTGTCTACTATAGGTAGGTGGCTGGTTATATGGCCGACCATCTGTGGACGTTAGGAGCGGTTAGCTGCCGATTAATTTTTAGTGAAATAAAGTTATAGCTAATCCAGTAAAAGTTAAAAATACAACGAGGGCTGCCTTTTCACTAGTGTGGCTGTCAGTGTGAGGTACATTAACAGGTGGAGTGCTTTCTGGCTGTGGGACGCTTATAACTGGATCGCTTTCTTCAGGGTTAGGTACTTTTTTAAAATGGATGGAGCGGGCCTTGTGTTTAAGCTTTGATTGTGTCCTAAGTTTTGGTCGTCTCAGCTATGAGGATTTCATTGTTATAATTCTGTATCATGCCAATCTGTAGTCTAAGGTCGGAGGGTAGCATGTATAATCCATGACCTACAACAAAGTCAACCTTTGACCTAGCATGCGCAAGAACGTCTTGATACCTTTGTATGCTGGCAGGCAAATTAACAGCAGAGTTAATAGCATCTTCTAAATTAACTAGAAATTGTTTTCTAGCATCAAAGCTGTAGATTGATCAGCTATGCTAGACTTGGTCTGTGCTTGTGCTCCTAATAAACACCAAACGTATGTCCTTATGGAGTCATTAAGTCTTTGCACTCCTGACATTGTTAGACCTTCACTTTCATCTAAGATAAATGTTGTCCAAGCATTAGGGTGTTTTTGTTCTATTGATCCCAATCGAACTTGTGCGTTTGATTGGAAGGAAGTGTGGCCGGGCCAGTAGTCATAAGTATATTCTCTTTTTACACCCCACAAATTACAATGTGCCTAACCCATAATTGCGGTCTAACTTTTGTCTAAAATCAGTTGAAGGTTCAATGTTAAATTCGTTGCAAATTCTTTCATAGCATTATTATCCATTGGGCTGTTAAATGGATAAAACGCGTTGTCGTTGGGGAGGGGCACTTGCAGTTCGGTTAGTATGCGTCTGTACTGGTAATAAACATGAAAGTTTATATACTGACCTTGCTAAAAGATTGGGGTGGTTTAAATGGTTTGCCTATGAAACGCCACAGCCAGTAGTTGCGCAGTAAATGGCAAAATTTAACTGATTCTGGAAAAAAGCCATAGGGTGGGATGCCCATGCTGATGGCACTCTGTCACTCTTTATTGGCGGATTTAAATATTAGTTAGTGGGTTTACAAGTCTGAATTGGAAGCCATATGATACATCTACTCCAATGGTTAGTAAACTGAAGTCAAAGATTTGGGGTTATAAAACGCTCCTACATTGTAAGTAGTACTTTCGCTATATTTAAAAGGCTTCATTTTTTAAATTAATTTTTTAAATAGATTTTTAAATAGTTATAAAAAAGATGTACATCTATATAACCAAACAAAACGAGCGTGTGTTCTTAACGCATCCAATTGAAAATAGGCGCGGTGATTGTAGGGCTACCCTTAGAGAAGTTGGGTTTAAAATAAAATGGATTAACATATCTGAAAAAGATAAGAATAACTGGGTGAATATTAAGGATGGACAAGGCAATCTATTAAAACATTTAAAAATACCCGATGGTTACTACAACTTTTGTTCTTTAAGAGAAGTATTTAGCAATTTTAACATTAAGTTAAAAATTAATGAGGCAAATCTTATAATTACTATGAATTTTCCAGAAATTGAAGAAAGGGAGTACGTTTTTCCTAGAAGCCTTGCTCGAATTTTAGGCTTTTATGATAGTGGCGAAACATATCATATTAAAACACATATGTACTTAAAAGGAGGCCTTTATGAGTATGTAGGCAGTAGACCATCTGATTTCTCGTGAACCCAATTTTGTATGTCCATTTACAACAGTTAAAAACAGATACTAATTTGTTTAATGGCTATCCATCTACTGTTCTACGAGCATTGCCGCCAACTAATGTAGGGTTTTGCGATTACCAGTTACATAGGTTTGGCGGAGACGGCGAATTTAAAGAATTAATTGAGGGTTCTTTAAATTCATTGGATGTAAAAATAGTTAATCAAGACGGAAAGCCAGTTGTTTGTTCTGATTTATTAATGGTGCTGGAAGTAGAAGAACATGTTAGAATAGTAAGAAGGACTAATTCCGCGGGCGTTACTAGCGTTGGAGAGAATGTAAATATCTTTGTTCACGATCACCAAATCTATCTAGCACGTAAGCCCCCGTTTCAATGTGTTAATTGCGTCAATATTTGGCAGTTTTGGCGTGTTAATTTTTTTGTGAAACAGGTGTTAATTTTGGTCAAAAATGACATGTGATGGACGTGATTTGGACGTGAAAAGGGGGGTTTTCGTGCAAAATAAGATGGGTGAGCTTGAACGAAGATATTTACATTCTCTTATTGGGTACCAAACGACAACAATGGGCTTGTTATTTGAGCAAGATTCCATAAAGTCCGGTACAAAATGGCTAGAAAGGAATGATCAAATTCCTTAGAGTCAAGTCCCCAGGAAAACATGGACTAGGGTAGGTTTTGTCGTTTTGGACAAAGTTTCCCAAGAGTCACACAACGTAGTTTTCTCTTGGTCATTACTGTCGACTTTGAAAAACAGAGGCGTACATCATTTTACGTCTTTGGAGAACAATCGATATGTACTGTTTATACAAAAAAAGAAAAAAAAGACAACATTAAAATGTCACGAGGTATTAGAAAAAAGTAGTCCACAACACCTCTTTTCAGGAGGTATTTAACCAGAAATCAGTCCTGGGATATGAAAACTGTCCCTGAGAACATCTGACCAAGTCAGTTAACTATGCAAGCTGTTCGTCCCGTCAAGGCGGGTACGAGTGGTAAAACCTTTTTGTTGTTCCCTACCAATAACGCGTAGACCGCCGAGGCTGCGTAGTGGGCCCAGTATCACAAACCCGGGAGACGGTACATGAGTGGCACAGGGTGGCCATCGTCAATCCTGCGTCGGTTGGGGAGCCGCCTCCTGCATGTACACTGGAATCCGTGGAGGACATGCTCAATCCTCCCTGTCACCGATTTCATAGTCATAGAGGTGGGAGGACATGGAATACCTCGTGACAGGTCGTCACCTGCAAGAGTCCAATTGTGCACTCGCAGGCATCAGGTCTACCGCATGGATGTCATCGTTCTGGACCCCAGCCAGGGGCTGGACCGATAAGACAGTTAGGGCCGTCTAGGTCCGTGGTTGTCCGCCGGTATAGGTCAGGTTCCACAGTCCTGAGATCTAGTTTCGGCCAAAGAAGCGATTGCGTATGTAGACGTAGACGCCTACACTCAGGCCAAGGTCTCCAGCCTTTCTTTCAGTGAAGCCTTCCCTTTTCGCTGCAGAGCCTCCTTCAACTGGTGGTATACCCTTCAGGTGGGCCCCTGTAGGCGGAGACGTGCTGGTGGACCCATTCAGACACACCCGCAGCAGCTGAGGTAGGCACCCAGAAGTCGTCGACATGGGAGCCTTGCTGCTGCCAAAGAGCATGAGAGTGTGGGGCGAAACCTTGGAGGCGTGAGGGGTGTTGTTATGCCTGCACAAGTTTTGGCAGTTTACAGGCCATCTGTGACTTCACCTCAGGGGTAGAGAGCGCGACGTCGTCCTGAGCGTTAGAAGCGCACACATTAGCCCATTACCTTGTGGATGGTATGGCGAGTTGTGTGACTTCTTCACGCCATAGAACGAGCACAGCACCCGGATCAGGCGCGACTCGAAGTCTCGGCCCTTGTCGCTGTGTATTCTCTCTGGGACCGCCGAACGCTGGAAACCCCATTCGTGCACCAGGACTTTGGAGACGGTCACCGCCTCCAGGTTTCATTGTTTTGTGTACTTGTCAGAGTGAATTATACGTGAAAACGTCCCGTCATGACAAGGACGGTTCTCTCAGCCATCACTTGCCTCTGGGTCTAGCATGGTGGAAAGTCCTGATGGCCAGGACTCCAGTGGTCGGGATGCTCAATGACCGGACGTGGTGTTGAGGTCGGCCGACGCCCTACCCATGTTGGCAACTCGCGCTGGCAGTAGTCGGATGTACGCGCCAACGTGTCCTGGTGCATGCCTGTGCCAGAAGACCGCTTTATTGTAGGAGACCAAGCGTACTATCTCTAAACCTTGGTGGCCCATCTGGTTCTTCAGCGATGCCTAAAACGTCAGGTCCATGACGCTTGGGCACACCAACTGCTCCACTGGTCCCTTGCCGATTTTGCTTGAAGCGATGGTGTAAGACCCCATCTATCAGGCTACGGCGAGGGTTTTGTCGCAAATTGCCATCAAATGTTCGGTTTCCTGCCTGCAGGGTGCTTGCATGGCCATTGTTCCAGGACAGTTGCCGATGATGGAGTCTTGTTGCAGGAGCTGCAGTAAGTTCATGGTAATGTAACTTATAAGGGTAGTAGGTTCAGGCTGTGCATCATGACTGTTCCTTCTGAGATATGGTACAGTGTCAACTATTGGACTTTTATCTGACATGTGCTTCCTGTGCCAAATCAAGCTGTGGAGGTAGGGCCGTAGATCTGGTACATGAGGGCCTTGGCGCCTGGAAAAGGGGCATCTGCAGGGTTAGGTTCTATCCAGGGCGGTAATGTACATCAAAGTTTTGAATTGGGCCAGTTTTAGAAGCCCAACCTCTTGGCTCTATTGCTAATAGCCCCCAAGTGCAGCATGGCGGAAGTGGACGAGGGGGTGTCAGTGAGACGGAGAATTCGGGCCCAGGAGATATTCTCTGAACTACTCAAGATGGCCCACTTCATCAGCACCGGAATTCCAGTATCATACTGTAGTAGTTGGCTTCGTTCTACTCCTAGGCGAAGACGGCGCTTGCATAGTCCCAGGGTACCCTAACGTTTACCATATTTGTCTCTTGGGAGAGGATAGCACCGAGGCCATCGTGGCTTTGCGTCTGTTTCCAGGATGAAAGGGGACTTGTAAAACCGCAAACCCCAGACCGGTGCAGTTAGTCCCGTGCCGTTTCAGATTGTCGAAGGCCACTGGTGTAGTTTGGTCCCACATCATAGATAATTTCTAACCGTCTCCTTCGTTTGTTTTGCTGCCAGCCTTTGCCACCAGGTCATGGAGGGGTTCCGGCGATTCAGTCTGGCGGTAGTTTTCGATGAACCGCCGGTATAGCTAGCAAACCCCAGAAACTTCTCAGATCTTTCGTGGTACTTCAGAGACGGGTCCATTTCTTGAACACTCTACTTGCCGGCTTCGCAGTCAGACGCCCTCAGCGATAATGAATGGACCCAGTAATTGGAACTTGGCGACGTAGAACTGGCACTTGTCCAGTCACTTGAACTTCAGCCATGTTGATTTATCCTCCTGCAGAAGGCGGATCAAGACTCTCCAGGTGTTCCTCGAAGGTCAATTGAATACACCGAGCAGATCGTCCAGTTAGAACCAGTCAGGTAAATCTGGATACATGAAATTCCGACATGGTGCAGCAATCAGTCCTCTTGAACGTAGCAGGTGCCTTGTAGAGATTCATGGTCATGCCTATTGAATTCGAAGAAGCCAAATGGGGTGGTGAAAGCCGACCCTTGTGCTTGGTCATCAGATGCATAGGATCAGGTGAAAGCCACGAGGCCCAGGTCAAGGGTGGAGAAAAGTACTGTGATCCGACCAAGGCATCGAAAGATTCCTGGATCCTAGGCAGCGGAAGGCAAATCACCTACAGACCATGTGGCCTGTTGAGAGACGTCTGTAAACAACGCAACGGCGGATCTGCCTGTCCTTTATCTTTACACAATGACCACCGTTGCTGATATGGCTGTGGTCCCATTGAGATGAATCCGTAATGACCGGAGACCCTTGATTGCTCTTGCACCTCTTGAGTAGGTGAGGAGGATTCGGCTGTATGTGTCTGGGCAACTTGGACGTCATTCCCTGGTCTTCAGGCGATGGAGAACCGCATCAGTGTAGCCAGAACTTCATCATCTGTCATGAAGGCTTGTGACCTTCTGGGACCGAGTTCCATCAGCAGACTTTAGTTGTACTGGAAGTGCCCATCGAACACCAGGACATGGACTTTGGCTTGTGGAGGGACATGATTTACAGATTTCTATCCGTAGATGATCAGTCGTTTATAGCCAATTCATAACCTGAGGCCCGAGGTTCTCATCCACCTTGCTATTCAAATGGCTTCCAGGACAGAATAGGGAGTATTCGTCCTGGCAGAAATATTTCTACCGTCGAGAGGTTGGCTACCCTTACATAGCGAACACATGACTTTCATGCAGACAATGTAGGGATCAGCATTCAGGCCATTGGGAGAGCTTGGACAGCCGGGGCTAGGCCAGAGGTGCGACGAAAGGGGCTTTGGCAACTCGACATCTTAGACATGGGCTAATAGAGTAGTGCTTAGGATCCGGATTTGGCGTGTCGTGTCACGGGCTACTTTCCCGCAGCCGTTCCTGATCAGTGGGCGATGTTTTGCAGGAGGGGGGAATGCTGATGGGGACTTCTTAGGCATTGTGGCTGAGGAACGTCACATACCCAGCATAAACCCGGCAGTCCGCCCTTTCGGTCCTTGCATAAACGGGGTCTGAGGGATCTTTAGACAACCAGAGCGGGACAGCAGAGGCAGCGGGTGCCGAAGCCATACATGTCGCCTGAGGGGGTAGAGGCCAGAGTAGGGGTGAGTAGCGGGGGGGGGGGCTGGGCGATGCGGCGGCCGATTTACTGGGACCGGTGTGCGGCTGGGAGTCGCGTCTAGTTTATTTACGAATCAATTTTTACAACTAGGTGCGAGCCCAGATGCTACACACACACCGCACTCGATGACATACTCGACAGGATGGCTGTGCGTGCAGTGGTCTACCGTTAAGGTGGAGACTTCACGCCAGTGTCGGTAGGCGGAACACTGTGCATCCCGTTAAGGAGATGTTGGCTGTTGGACAGATCCAGCAACCTGGTGCCTTCCTGCCCCCCGCTGCCTTCAAATTGTGGCAAATGGGGTAGAAGTTTTCCCTGTGCTGCTCCTCATGGGGCATGCTTGGCGTGTATTGACCGTGGGCCTAATGCGACGTTGGTATGCTGCTTTGCCCCCCTGCAGTCTGCATCCCGGTGAACCCTTGCGATGGCACCACCAGCATGTTGACCCCTTCTTTCTTCTGCTGGCGACGTTTGTCGGGGTTGGGTTCAGGTTTCCATTTGAAGTCTGGAGCTGCGCAAAACAGAAGCTGTTGCTGAGGGGGGCCCTCACTGTTGTTTCAGGATGCCGTTTCTGCTCGTGAGGCAGCAAAGGCCTCTAGCCGGAGGCAGCATCACGTGGTGGTCTGGCCATGCTACTTGTTGCACGATGGCTCTGGCTTTTGACTACACGCACCAGCGCTGGCCTCCTGGGTTCCTCCAGGAAAGAGGTGGCAGGTGCTCTCCTTTAGGAAACCTCAGGTCCCTCCTAAGGTATGGGGATGCAGCCCATTGACGAAGGAATCCACAGCATGGCTGGTGAAGGGTTTGGCTGCACTGCATTGTTCTACGACCAGAGTAACCCTGAGTGCAGCAGCGTACCTCAGCACTGAATTCTGCCAGACCTTGCTGGCTTTTGTAAAACGCACCCATCAAGGCAGTGGGAGTCCCTGTGCTCGCCCCATCATGTTCCAGGATGGTGAAAGATTATTTGCAGGCAGACTATCTCCCACATCTCCATGGTCAAGGACTTGCTGTCTTGCTCGGCCTCCAAGGCGCTCAGGAGCAACCAGCAGCTGTGAGATCAGGCATGGGCCTTATTTTAACATCAAGGTGGCTTCAGGATGAAGTCCTCTGCACCTTCTTCCGCCATTAAACTTGCGTAGGCATGTGGTGGGTCGAAGACCTGAAGGCTGTGGCTGCTAGGGTTGGCTTGGCCTCCTTGTCCATCCATACCTGCAGCCTGGTTGCCTTCGTTGTCCCGTGTCTTCTGTTTCCTCCATACCATTCTGCTGTATCTTGGGCTTGTGTCTCCTTGTTCCTCTTCAGTCATCGAACCTGCTCGCAGCGCAATTGTGATGGTGTGGAGGGGTAATGGTGTGTCAGGTGAAGACAGGCAGACAGCATGCGTAGAAATCCAGGGACATCAGCCATCAAGAAGACCACGGAGGACGAGGATTAGTTCTTCCCTATATATTTCTTCTTCCGCCAGTCGCTCACATCAGGGAACACTGAACCTTTCTCACACAACTCTCTACATTTATTAAGAATGTACCGGGCCGGCAAGCCCGCAAACACGGTGCCCATAGACAAACGGCCTCGTCGGAGCCGAACCACAGAATTTTGTGTTTTCTATGGCAAGCATCAGTGTTGTCCTTGCTCCTGACCGTTCAAAAACTATATAACACATATTAACTATCGATGAAAACACAGAACACAGGAATAAAATGCAGCATGTCCACATTTGATAATTTTGATCCTGTACAAAATCCTTGCGATTGCACATTCCCATATTGGAAGCCACATTTAACGCGTTGTGCGTCATATTTTTCCTCTATTACAATAAACGATACAGAAGAGCGTGAAATAAATTACAATGAAGAATAGCTGTATTATCGCACTTTACACACAAAAAACATCAATTTTCCCGAGACAGTGTCTAAGTGGAAGAATTCTTTTGTTAAAAATACTAGAAAACACAGCTGACTTTTCACTTCGCCGGGCGCGACGGCGCCTACTAGTGACACAAATATCAACTGAAAAATGCTCTGTTTAAACGGTCTTTTAAATAAAAAATACTACACATTATCATTTGTATACATATCATGAAATGGAGTCATTATCAAGATTTCGATCGTAAGTACCGATTTTGTAGAATGATAATAATGAACAAAACACAGACAATGTAAACGAAGAAGGCGACTTTGCCGCAAGGAACCGCGTGCTTCAGACAATTCGAATAGTCCGCAAGCCTTTGGAGGAAAAGATCCAAATCATTGCATATACGAAAAGAGAGCTCCAGTACATTACTCTTACATGCATCTTCAGATTCTCGGTTTTCCACTTACTATTGTAAAATCCACGAATTATTCAAAGTTCATTCGACAGACAATTTGAAAATGGCGGCACCAAGATTGCTCGTGCAAAATTCCATATTTAGAGAAAATATGGTCTTCTCAGCCAGAACGGTTTTAATGAATCACATACAATTAAATTTTTGTGACTTTAGCGACGTACATACAATTATGTAGGTTCCAAAGATACATGAATTAAAGAATTTACACAATAAAAAAAATGATATTCGACCAAGGTGAGGTAAGGTGAAGATAACTCTCGAACAAAACAATATCAAACCACGACATGTAAACCAAAAGAAATATATACACTGTTAGCACCGTCTAAAAACCATTATTAACTATGCCGAACATAGTCATAATGCTATCCGAAGATGGATGGTAAAGACAAATCAAAAGACAATAATGACTGTGTGTATCATAAGAAGCAAACCATCACAAACATGAAAATAATGCGAAAAGAAAATTTGATAGAGGAATTTTAGATAAACATATTGACATGTGAGTAATGTGCCACAAAAATAGCAAGTAACTATAAGACAACTTAGAACTATGTAACATATATTGGGGAAAGTTGGTTTGGTCTACCTTCAAACTCCCTGTTCATATCAAACCTCAGCACACCCAAAGCCAGTAACGTTTTTTTACAAGAACAGGAGGAAGCACAAGAAAAATTAAAGCACCCCCATCAGTATGTAGTCTTATACAGACCATAGGTTTTGGATCAGACATCATCCAGTGTATGAAGACTTCCCCCTACTTGGCCTAGGGACAGGATATGGCCATTTCACACAGTCCATCCTCCACCTGAGAAATCCCCTCACACAAATTACATATCAAAGCAAGGCAGCCATGAACAGCCAGTCAAAAATGTTTCAACAAGCTGTTAAGCCATCATCAATAACTATGTAATATTGTGTGTAACCCCATCATAAATCATATGGAATATGTTTATATAACCCATTCTCTTCAGTGTCCAGCTTGCATGCACAACCCCCGCCCCCCCCCCCAAAAAAAAAAAAAGAGCCTCCGCCAGTGCCTATAGAACTTGCATCCCACACTACCATGCCACCCCACTCTTTACGCTACCCTTGCCTCATCCATGCATGGCCGAAATGCATCCCGTCCATGCGTGTTCATCCTAATCCCACAGACCACAATGCCAGTTGTCTAGTGTTGATGTCAGTCAACCATGTACACACTGGTATCCACACAGTCCACAGTGCCTGTTGTACTTCTGTTTGTCAGTCACCACATGTACACTGGTGACACACAGCACCACATTCCTGTTGTCTTCTTTTTGAGTTCATTCACCACATGTACACTGTGATTGCCACACAAGACCACAGCCTGTTGTCTTCTGTGACATATCACCACAAGTAACACAGTGTTATCCACACAGACCACATACCTGTTGTCTCTGTTGTCATTCACCACATTACACTAGAGATCCACACAGACCACAGGCCTGTTGTCTAATGTTGTGTCAGTCACCTCATACACACGGTGGGATCCACACAGACCACAGACCGCTGTTGTCAGTCACCACATGTACACTGGTGATCCACACATCCTGTTGTCTTGTGTTGGTGTCGTCACCTCGATACACACAGGCTGGCTCAATGGTTTGTGAAAAGAGTGAACAAAGTCCATCCCCTTGGCCTGTTGTGCTTCACACTTTCAAGGCATGGAACTTCACACACTGTGAATTAGATTCAGCTGAAGTGGGGTAAACCTTTAACTTTTGTCACAAAGACCAAGTCATCTTTGTAAAACCTCTGGGTACACAATCTAAATAATAGGAAATGCAACCAACAGAATATTTGGATTGTGCACCAATCCACACTAAAGATCCAAATCGGTAATAATCAGTCATTACACTTGAATGTTAATGGTGTTTGAGAATCAAGAAGAACATTCTTTCCCTTTTACATGTAAAGTCTTTAAACTGGTTTCTGCCAACTTATTGATAGTTGCTGATTGGTTTTGTCTTGTGCTATATATCAACAGAATATAAATAGATCATATCAAGAACATTTACAAGGAAATCACTTTGTACAAGTAAAATGCAACTTAGTAACCAACCTGGCGTACATTCCTAGCAAGAAAAGGCTGTGTGCTTCGACAGAAATGACACACCAGACTTTGAAAATCCTCAGCTGTTGGAGGTTTGGTGAGAGGGTGACAGCTTCAACGTGACATCATTGAAAAGGTAATTATATTAAGAGAAGGTATCTATTTTCAAAGATGTATGATGAGAGCAATGGTAATCCTCAGAGTCAAGTAACAATATAAAAATGTAATGTAATGGACTTTCAAATCTATATTGGAAAACAAAAATACATTTCTCATCCACAAAAGGAAAAGCAAACAGGCAAGGACATTTACCTTTTGTTATTTTGAAACATTGACACAGAAAAATTGCAGCACTAATACAATATAGAAGCACATACAAATAAAAACATACATGCTTCTAGAAAAATGGTTGGAGACCATTCTGAAAAAATGCATCTTCAACTGGCGCTTATCTTCGAACAGTGTAAGGAGGTCAAAATTGTCTGGGAAGAAATTGTCAGTATGACCTAAGTCCCTCGTAAGGCGATGAGGACCCCTAGTCTCAGAAAGTGAAAGGGAGCCAATTTATCCCTCGTGACCACGGAGCATCAGATTGATGGTGCTGAAGCTCAGTCGCAAGAATAACTGGAACACAGAACGACCCAATCACTTGAAGACAGGAAGTCTTTGGCTTGTTTCTGATGGTCTTGCAGTTAGCACTATGTTGAGATTATTGTCCCCTGGCTGGTTGGAGTGGCGTGTTTGATTGCGTTTCTTAACCTTTCAATTGAGTTATAAAAATCCCGTGTGAAAGTGACCATAGAAGTTGTTGAAAATATTCTGAAGTCCCATTTGGTGAGCAGAGGTTGTAGCTAGCCTATTCATTGGAATGTGTTAGATGCTAACGTGAGGATGAATGCACATAGAGATGAACTCAATTGGATTTTTGTGCACATTGTGATAGAGGCAACGTGGGATGAGATTCCCAAAAAAAATACAAGAACAAACTGGACGTTCAGAAGAAAAGAGATAAAGGGAAAAAGGGCAACGGGGGGAAAAAAGAACACGACAGGGGAAAAAGAAGAGAAGGCTTTGACATTTCAGGGTTGGAAAAAAACTTGTTTGGGGCAGACAGAAATGGAAGCCAGATTTTTAAAACACGGGGGTTTTAAACATAAAAGCCCAAGCGGGGGAAAAAGCCCAAAGGCCCAGTGAAGGACGGAGCCGGGGGGAGAAGACTTCCCCCTTTTAAACCCAAAGTTCAAAACCAGAGGTGGGGGGGGGGGGGGGGGGGGGGGGAAAGGAAAAGAAGAAGATTCAATGTTGAAAGAGTCCCAAGAGAGGGACCACAGAAAAACCAGCCCAGAAACCCGGGTGCCAGAAAAACAAAAGGGCGACCCCATTTTGCGCTTTTGAAAAATGCTTTTTTGGGGGAAATGTGATGTGTGTTGTGTTGTGTGTGTGTGTGTGTGTGTGTGTGTGTGTGTGTGTGTGTGTGGGTGTGTGTGTGTGTGTGTGTGTGTGTGTTTGTGTGTGTGTTGTTTTTGTTGTTTTTTGTTTGTTGTCTTAAATTTTTTATGGGTCTTTTTCCAAAACAAAATTTTTGTATTTAAAAGGGTTTTATCACAACACACCCACACACCCACAACCACACACACACACACACACACACACACCCACAAAATAGTGGGGTGTGTGTGTGTGTGTGTGTGTGTGTGGGTTTTGTGTGTGTGTGTGTTGTGTGCTGTGTGTGTGTGTGTGGTGTGTGTGTGTGTGTGGTGTGTGTGTGTGTGTGTGTGTGGTGTGTTGGGGTTGAGTGCGTGCGTGCTTTTGCATGCGTGCGGTGCGTGCGTGGTGCGTTTTTGCGTGGTGGTGGTGCGTGCGCGTGCTTTGCGTGCGTGCGTGTTTGTGCGTGCGTTTGTGTGTGTGTGTGGGTGTGTGTGGGGGTTTTGTGGGGTGTGTGTGGGGGTGTGTTTTGGTGTGTGTGTGTGTGTGTGGTTGGGGTTTTGTGTGTGTGTGGGTGTGTTGTTTTGTGTGCGACGGGCAGGAAATTTAAACCTTTTATAGCAAAAAATTCGGGATTGGGAAAGTGTTGATCTTTGTGTTTCTTTATTATTTTTGGTGCATTTGGATCTTCATATTTTGTTTACAATAGGAGAAAAAGAAATTATTTCTTGTTCCCAATCGGGGGTTCAAAAGAAAAAGCGGTTCGTGACAACCCATGAGAAAAGAAGGGAAATTGTTTGATGGGTGCTTGGGTGCTTTATTTGCAGAAAAAAACCTAGGGTGTTTACCCCTAAAAAATATATTTCCCCTTAGTTCCTTTTAAAAGCAATACCTCAGGGATTCCTCCCGTCCTGGACATGGTTTGTTAATAGATCAGAGTGCAACGAACATCGCCCAACTTAACGCAAAAGTTTCGGGGACAGTGTTTTCGGGTGTTAAATATTTCCTTCGCCCAAAAACCAAAAAGAAGTCCCACGATGCTGAAAGTTAATGCCACGACTGTAATTACTTCCCCAAATCCCGGGTCCCAGGGGTGGTGTATGGTGTGTGTTTTGGGGGTTTTCCTCTTTTTCTGTTTTACCCGTGAAAAGAGCAGAAGATGGACCCCTCAGACTTGATCTTCGGGCCCTGGCTTAGGGTGGGGAAGGCAAGCACTGGAAAAACCCCCTGATTCATGAGGGTTTAAAAAAGGCTTAGGTGGTATGCGTTTTGCCACGGGCCTGAAAAAAATATTTTCCCTGTTTGAGATTACCCGGGGCCAACAGAAAACTTTCCTTTGGTTTAAAAATTTGATTTGTTAATTTGAATTTTAAAAGGGCTTTTTTTTAAAAAAAAACACATCACATAATTCTGGTTTTTGTGATAGTCCCGTTTTTGGCGGGGGGGCTTTGTTGCGATCTGAAATTTGGTCCCCTTGGTAAAAATAATGATCGTTTTCAGCAGTTATACCCCATGGTTGATTGCGACCCCTGAGAAAAAGATCTGTTTAAGCCCACTACCCGGAAAGCGGTGGGCTCTGGTAAAGGGGTGGGGTGGTGTGGGGTCCCTTTTCACCCGGAAAGGGTTTTTTCCCAAAGGGCATCCCCCATTCACATTCAGCTCGTGGTCTACTCCGGACCCAAATGAAAAAACCCCCCGACTTTTTTTTCTGTCTGTCTGAGGACCCCCCCAACCCTCAAAAGCTGTCAGTGGTTTGTTCAATTGTTTGTGGCTCTTTTTCCCCACTTTCGGGCCCATCGGGGACGGGAACCAAAAACGGGTTTTGGGCCGAGGGAAGAGATGAAACGGGACCCAATGTCCTTTCACCAGTCCTTCCTGCCAGGGTCTGGTGGCTTACACAACAAGGGGTTTAAAGTTGGTCCGACCCAGGGAGTTACCCCATGTTTTTTCCATAAATTAGTGCAGAGTCGGGGTTTGGGAAACTGGCTTCAATAAAAACCAGGGGGGGAAAACAAGAGGCCCGGTACACTTCTTCAGTACTTTTCACATTTTCCAGATTTTAAATCGGTTTACATTCAGGCGGGTTTCCCAAGTGCCGTTCATATCCCAGCAAGCTTCGCAAATGGTCTAACAACACGCTGTTTACAACATAAATAAATTCGTCTACCAGCCCTTTCCGTCCCTCAACGAAAAAAACCATGTAGGTGGTTTCATCAAGGGAAAAGTTCCCACAACTAAAGGGGCCTCATGCAGAATCCGTCATTTGTAAAAATTAAAGGAAGTCCCCCAGATGTTTCCCTCCTGAGCGTTTTTTAGCTCGTCCCGCGTTAAAACTTCATTCTCCAAACACCCGGCAGGTTTCTACTTGTTTGTCCACATAAACAGGTGCCCCAGGGGTTTTTTATTCCAACCTCGATAGAAACTGTACACTTTCTTTTTTTCACATTTTCAGGGGGTATAAAATGTCAGTGATATGTAAATTCACAGTTATCCCCCTTTGTTTTGTTTGCGTGAAGTTTCTTAGGGCTTTTTTTAAGTTTTGGAGGACGTCACCACAAAATACATTAAAATTTTTGGGTTTTTGATTTCAGACAGGACTGTCCAGATGAAATGATGAGGAATTTTTTTCAAATTTTTTATGTGATGGGATTTGTGCCTGACTTAGGGTTTTATTGTGGGTCCCGCATTGCAATGAAAATTTAGACTGTTTGGAACGGGTTCTGGGTGAATTGGTTTTTCCAGAAGAAAGGGGAAATTATTTTTCCAGCGAAAAGAGATGTTCAATGCAAACATTTTTAAAACAAACCCCCAGATGGTAATGGATACTTTTTCTAGGGGAGGGAGGGAAAAGGGGATGAATTTTCCAGGGAAAAAAAAATCAATGCACAAAAAGGTGGTTCCCTTCCTTCCCTTCCCGTCTTACCCCGTTTCAATGGTTTTTTTGACTGGTCTACGGCGAAGATGAAAAAAAAGTGTGAGAGGGGTGGGCTTGCCTGATTATTATCAGTGGGAGAGGAATTCCCCAGTGTGTGGCATTTAAGATCCCTGTGTGACGGATTTGGGACAGTGCCTTTGCAGGTTTATGAGCTGGTGTGTGACGTTTAAACTGTCCTGGGGAGATGCGGTGTCAAGGATGTCCTTTCTGTGTAGAAAATTTGGTTTTCCGGGTGAAAAGCTTTCCCCGCTTCGCTATTTGATGCCGGGGCTCTGGCTTTTTCATTTGGTTTATTTTAAGGGGAAAGTGAAAATTTAAAATCAAACCCGAGTCTGCCCCCATGTTTCTTTAGGTATTTCTGGGTGTAAAAATCAGCAACTTGCGGGTTTCCCCGTTTTTCCCACAACAAAATAAGAAAATTTATTTGGGGATTTTTTCAAACCCGCCAAATTTTTAAAACGGTTATTTTATCAAAAAATCCCTTTTCGAAGATAAAAAAAATATACTTCGAAAAGGTTGTTCCCTATTTTTCTGAAAAGGGGGGCATTTTGGAAAAACATGTATTTGTTTCCCCTAAATGTTTAAGTGTCTATATACTTTCCCATGTTTGAATTTTTTGAAATTTTTCTTTTTCTTCCACAAAGGCAATCGGGGGAGGGGTTTTAAAAAACATGCCCCAGTTGACTGATTGGACCCTTTAAAAGGGGGTCCCCCGTTGGACCCTTTTCCCCTTTTGGGTTTGTTTTCAAAGACCCAAACATTTAAGACGACTTTTTTTTGTCAGACTTTTAGGTCTGCGGGGGGAAATTTTTTAGAAAAATTCAAATGAGGAAAAATTTTTCAACAAATCACGCTATCTGCTTTATGTTTGCAGTTGTACCATCTGATTGTTTTTTCCGTTTTCTTTTGGGGTTTTGTGTGGTTAAACCTTTGGAAATTTATCGTTTGTTTTTTGTTTTTTTTCTGTCACTTTTAGGAGGTTTTTTGGAATGGGAAATTTTTAAGGATCATTGTTCATTTGCATTTAGCGGGAAAATTTTTATGGGGAAACCAAACTGGAGTTGTGTTGATAGCAATGCCACCTTTTATGGAGGTTTAAACCCGCTTTTTGAAAACCCTTGGAAAGAAAAATGTGATTTTCAAGTTTAAAGGTTTTTCTTTCCCTTTTTTCCTGGGAAGTATCAATGTTCACCTTTTGTTCCCAAGTTGGAAACCACAAAACATCCTTTGTGGCCCCAAACCCAACGGGAGACTTAATTTTTCAATTTTAAAAATTGCGTTTGTCGGGAAATTTGGGTTTTGGGGGACTTTTGTTGTCACTAAAAACCCTTTTCCCTTCCCGGGGTGTCACACTGGGGTCTCTTGGCCCGGGCAGGTCTGTGTGCCCGGCCCTATTTTTAACATTACGGGTACGATCAAGGTTTTGTATGGTTAAAAGGAAATTTCAAACCCCCAATTTATTTGTATGGGTTTCTGATGTTTGTTTGTCAATTGCTATATACGTACATTTGCCCACGTACAGAATTGGGACTTAACCCCTTTTAAAAAAGGGCACTTTTTTCGTCGGTCCATCTGGGTTTAAGGGGCTCTGGCCGTTTCCCTGTTTCCTTGTGGGTTAAATTTTGGGGGGATGCCATGATGTCAGCAGCCCCGCGTCACCCCCGTTCCCGAAGACTGTGATGCTATCGTTTGTGTTCATGTTTTCCACTTTCCCCCAGGGCTCCCCCCGTTGTTTTGCCCGGGCTGTGGATCTCACGAGGGCAGCGCACAGGGGGAAAAAATTGCTAAAAATTTTTAAATCACGGCTTTAAATAATCTGCAAAAATAAAAGTGAAAGCGTCGATGTAAAAAACCACAAAAAAAATGGGTTTCCCTGCTTCGTCATAAGAAAAGATGTGAATATCTTCCTTCTCTCGTCCCCCCATTCCCCCACCCCCATCCCTTCCCCTTTCCCCCCTCCCGCCCCCCCCGTTCCCAACAAAATTTGGGTTAAAGGGGGGTGCTGTTTGTTTTAGGCCCCCGCTGACCCCATGGGCCCAAGCCCGGACTGTACCCCCGTCAACATCAGTTTTATAGATAGACAGGAAAAAGGGGACAGTGAGATAGATAGACGTAGACAGACAGTGAATAGATAGGCAATAGGGCCCCGAAAAGATTGTTTGATAGTTTGTTTGATAGTTTGATAGATTTGATAGATAGGGTGATGGATTGATTTGATTAGATAGGGTAGACAAGATAGGTAGAATAGATATATGGAAAAGAGTTTTTTTTTATAGATTAAATTTATTTATCAACAAAAGAGAAGGGCAGGGCCGACAACAAGTAGGGAAAACCCGACGTCAGGGAAAAATAGTTTGATTTGATTGACAGACAGACGGGCAGGGCAGCAGAAGAAAATAGATAGAAGTAAAGGGGAAAATAGGGTAGATAGGTTTGTAGTTTGATAGATTGTAGATAGATAGATAGATAGTTGATTAGATAGTTTAAAGCACAGATTAAAAAAGACAGATTTAGGTCTATTCTGAAAACTGTTTAAACATTTTTCAAGATTGATAGAAAAAACCCAAGGTTTCCTTTTTTTGCTTTTTTATATTTCTAATGGAAAAACTACCCAAAAATGCAGCCTTGATAGGGTTTTTTAAAAGCTTCCCCAACTCATTTCTATCAAAAAAAGGTTAACTTTGTGGACATGAGCAGTCCCCCAGTTTGGTTTTTCCCCGAAGTTTTCCCATCCCCTGCTTTTTTCTGGTTCCCCCAAAGGCCCCCGCTGCAGTGGTGTTTTTCTGTGGGCGGGTTGTCGCCCTTTTTATGTGGGGAAAAGAGGAAAAAAAAGTGGGCCCTTATTTTTTCAAAGGGCTCGGCGGGTGGGTCGTGCGGAGACGTGTGGGTGGTCAGTGTTTGAAGGTCGTGAACGAGTGTGGGGGACTCACCCCGCGAAAATCCCCCTTTGAAGCAAACCTTTTATCGCTGTTTGTCTTGATAGAAACGGGCCCCGCCAGTGGTTTTCGGGGGTTTTTGTTGTTGGGTTTTTGGGTTTTTGTTGTTGTTGTTGTTTTGTTTTTGTTGTTTTGTTTTCTGAGGGGTTCTCAGAAATATTCCCGTAAACTGTGTTTCTTTGAACGTCTTTCATTTCTTTACTGTGTTAGAAAAAAGGAAAAAAAAATAAAAGGGGGGTCCTCTTGTGTTTTGGTTTTTAAATTTGTCGTCGTCGGGCTATATATTCCTTCATTCCCTGGGTTTTCCCCAAACAACCCGTTGACTGTCTGGGGTTTTTTCGTGTAGGGGGAGACTCACACCTTTGGGTTTTACAGAGCGACTTGGCAATTCTTTTTTTTTTTCCCCAAAAAGGGTTATGAAAATGGGCCCCAAGCACTGGGCAAAGGGTTTTTAAAGGGTGTGATGATCAGTCATCAATTTTTTTTTTGTTCTCTTGTTTGTGGGGGAATGCCACCTTTGAGTTTTTCATTTTGGGGCCCGCGGTTTTTTAGAAAAAAGGGGTTTTGTTTGTTTCTTAGGACTGGGGAGGGGTCTTCTGTTCCCCCTTTGGATGACTTCGTTCGTGTGTGTGTGGTGTGTGTGTGTGTGTGGGGGTTTTGTGTGTGTGTGTGGGTGTGTTGTGTGTGGTGTGTGTGTGTGGGTGTGGGGTGTGTGCGAGCGAAGTGTGAGTTTTTCCTTGGGCATGAAATTCTGAAAAGTAAATTAAAAACCCCAAAAAAGCAGTCACCTTCGTATGTTTGGGATTTTAATGTTGACGACTACCCGACCAGTATGTACGGTGTCTGTTGTTCTGCTTTTCTTTTGTCTGTCTGTCTGTCTGTGTGTCTTTGGGTTTTGTCTGTCTGTCTGTTTTGTCTGTCTGTCTCCTTCCATCTATCTTCCTCTATTCTACCTCCCCCTTACACTCCCCCCTCTCTCTCCCTTTCGATGTTGCCTCACTTTTTTCCCACCCTCTATCTCTCTTTTTTCTTATTTTTCTCTCCCCTTCCCCCCCTCTCTCTTTCCCCCCTCCCTCTCGTTGTCTGCCCCCCCCCCCCCACCCTACTCTTTTCTTCTGTCTGTCTGTTGTCTGTCTGTCTGTCTGTGTCTGTTTTGTCTGTCGCGGGCTGTCTGTCTCTCTCCTCTCTCTCTCTCTCTTCTCTCTTCTCTCCCCTTTTCTTCCCCTCTCTCCCCTCTCTCGGCAGACCTTGCCAGCAGCTGTAGAGAAAGTTGTGACTAAGTTTTACATAAGCTGAAAAGGTTTGAAAAAGTCTCTTTCCCAAGGGCATTCGAAACCACCCCCACTCACTGATTTTGGTCAGGAAAGGGCTAAGTGCAACCCGCCCCCGTGGCGTTTGGGACTAGCGTTGCGGACTAATTTTGAGAGGTGTTGGGGTTTGATTCCCCCTCACAGCCATTTTTTTTATATGACTTTTCGGTTTTTTCCAAAGGTTTTTCCGGGGAAGAATTTTAGTTGGGAAAACAAAAGGGGAATAACCCTGACCCCCTATGGTCGCAAAAAGGGAGGGGAAGGGGATTTTGGAAAAAGGCCCCCGGGGGGTTTTTTGTTCAAAAAAAGGGCCAAAATTTTACTGGCCTGAATAACAGTGTGCTCTGGTCAGCTTCACTGGAACACGGCGGCGGTTTCCCTACACGGCCTAGGCATGTTTTGCTTGTTTATCTGGTGCTCTACGTGCTTGTGAAGCATGCCGAAACTGATTCTATCACAGCCACACCATGCTTTAGTAAAGCAAGATTTTAGCATGCCACACATGCAGATGTCAGTTATAAACAATGAAATGCTTCCTACCTGACCTTGTTCTTTCGCCCGTTCGAATCATTTGAAACTGAAGTCACACACACACACACACACACACACACACACACACACACACATTGGAATTTATTTCCACCCGGCAGCTACTTTAACTGGAATGACACACTGACACACACAGACACCCGCGAGTGTGCACACATGTGCGCAAGCACATCCACAAATATGACAACAAAAACAGCATCTCTCTCTCTCTCTCTCTCTCTCTCTCTCTCTCTCTCTCTCTCTCTCTCTCTCTCTCTCTCTCTCTCTCTCTCTCTCTCTCTCTCTCTCTCTCTGTTTATCTCAACTGTAACTGACCTAATCAATTAATTGGCTTTAATTGAGAAGGTTAAAAGATTTAACCGGGAATGCTTGTCACCTCTTAGCATTCGGGATTTTATTGGCTTTGTGGTTTTCGAATTGAGGGAAGTATGTCTGGTTTTTCGGGGAGACATATGCCATGTGTTTTTCCATTATCACCTGCGGTTTTGATTCCTGTGTGCAAGCACAGATCAGACTGATCTAAACATTCTTGAGCAGATCTTTTGATGGGTCGGCTCTTCTTTGTTTTCCGACGACCAAGAAGGCCGGCTGATTGAAAGAATCAACACGATGTACGCTGACTCAAAGAAAGATCTGGATCGAAAGTTTTCCAGATTTCTGACATTCTCTCTATGTCACGAGCAGCATTTTCTTTTGTAGTATAACGTTGAGAATGTGCTGATATGTGTCTCGTTTTTTTCAGTTTATGGTAGCATTTTATGCAGATACACTTGAACTGTTTGCCTTCTTCATCACCAGAAATATCTAGACTGAAATACTGCAACAAATCATTGGAGAAGTCGACACAAAGTCTAGCGTTTAATCCTTTATCTTGTACCTTTCTGAGCACACGATTGCCGCACACACGGCACAACAAATCTACACGTCTTTTGTGTTCACTGAAGTTGTGTTCAAACGCGTCCGCCATTGTTCGTGCTACAAACACGCAGGCGTACGCACGTACAAAAGATCAGAATGAAGTAGGCCTACATGTAAGCAACAAGACTAGCCAATGCAGGGTCAGTCACACACACGCGCGCGCTCATACACGCGCGCGCGCATACACACACACACACACACACACACACACACACACACACACACACACACACACACACACACAGAGCAACACAAAGAGCACAACAGAAGAGAGAGAGAGAGAGAGAGAGAGAGAGAGAGAGAGAGAGAGAGAGAGAGAGAGAGAGAGAGAGAGAGAGAGAGAGAGAGAGAGAGAGAGAGAGAGAGGAAGGAAAGTAATCGCCTGGTGGAATGTCTCGTCTCACACACGTACACGGCTTGC
>CM031627.1:25403427-25405927 GCA_018398815.1 Conus ventricosus
CAAATTTGAACAATTGTTGAAAAAGCTCCACAGAAAAACGTTGACAAACGAATCACAAAACAAAACACGACGTGTTCACTTTAGGTCTTTTCATAGCATACACACTCTGACATGGAAAATGAAGAGCAATCATATCTACCAGTCAGCGAACCCAATTCCCCGGGGCCCCGTTCCCCCCTTTTTTTTGGGGGCCCAAAAACCCTTGGGGGTTTCGGGGGGTTTTTTGCGGCGGTATCTTGGGGGAGTGGAAAGCCGTACAGATGATACGATAGTCGCCCCGTTTTTCTGTTCTTATTAGGGAAAAGATAAATTTTGTTAAATTGAATGAACACAAAAAGGCTTGGGGAAAAGGAGAATCTCGCTCGCCGTCCATGCGTGATCGCATCAAAAAGTCAGGGGTTGCCTCCTCGAGCTTGGGTAAAGTCCGTCCCTTGGAAGCTGTTTCGGGGTCCAGCGGAAACCGAACTACGTGGTAAAAAGAACTTAGCTTTTTCAAACTGATAAGGTACAGGCTTTAAAAAAACATCCCAGAGCAATTGGTGTCGCAATCATAGTCACCGCTTTTACATGATAAATTATAACAGACAGATGTCCCCAAAACACAAATGTTTCTTCGCCTCGTGCCATCATTGACTATATCCAAAGCGTTAACCTCCCAAGATTATTTGATTACTCCTTTTTTCTTTTTAAGGGTGAAAATCCCCCATTTTCGCATCATTTTTATTCAATCTTTATTTTCCCAATTTTATAAAAATTTCAATTTTTAATGCCAATTATCCCCCTTAAAAGAACCTTAACATTGTCAATTCCACCCAAACCCAACCAAACAACATCTTCTAAAAACCAAAAATAATTTATCTTTTTTTATACTTTTTTCCCGATAATTAAAAATTTGGGGGTGGCAACATTACCAAAAGCTTTGGGTTTTCAATCCCCCCCCCGGGGATAGGGGGATGGGGGGCGGGGAAAATGTGAGGGTGGGGTAAGGGGGAAGCAGGAGACGGGCCCTAGCTTTAATGTATCCCTTGTAATGCCCGGATGTACGCTTGGGGAGGGGGGGGGGGGGGTTTTAAATGTCTTCATAATTGCCTCACGCTTACATCAAATTTTTACTCCTCCCCCATCCCTTAAAATCCATCCACCTTAACAACCATACTCAATTTCCTCACAACCATCCCCTTTAAAATCACCCCTAAAAAAAATTCCCTCTTCCAAAAACTCCTTAAAAATCCCCCTTAAATTTGGGTTTTTTTTTTTTTTTTTTTTTTCTTCTTCTTTTTCCCTCTGGGGACCCCCTCTGCGTTGCGGCTGCTTGCATGCTTTTTTTTTTGTGTGTGGGTGTGTTTGTTTGTTTTTTTTTTTTTTGTTTTTTTTTTTTTTTTTTCCCCTCAATTTTAAATCTTGAGTTTTTCTTTTATACCATCTCGCTTTTTAAAACCATATTTATACTTTCCCCTTCATATTTTTTTTTTAAAACAGTTTTCAAAAACCCATCTTTTCATACCTTAAAGGTTTTTCTTAGTGTTAAACACGGTGTTTTTCACTTTTACATTTCCCCCAAATTAAAAACATTGCCCATTCCTTCCTCTTATTCTAAGGGAAATTTTAATCCCTCGGCCCTTTTTGGGGGGGTTTTTCGAACTTCTCCAAGAGGAAACATCCCCCTTGTCAGTAAGTTTCCTTGTCATCCTGTACCTTAGACAGTTTCAGGGAGGGGATCATGAGGTGGATTCCCGCATTCGGAATTTTCCGGAGATTTTATGGGGCGTTTTACCTTCCCCGCTTATTTTCCCCTTAACATTCTAAGGAGGGTTAATTCATTAAAGCAGATTCTTAAAAGGGAAAGGCACTGCAGGCCCACCTAAACAAATTTGAACATTTTTGAAAAAGCCCCACAGAAAAACTTTAAAAAAACGAACAAAAAAAACACGCGTGTTTAAACCTTTTTAGGTCTTCTTCAGGAAAAGAATAAACACTTGGACATAAAATGAACGAGAAAATCACTTATCTTCCACCATTCACGCAAGAGGGCGTAGAATGAAAAAAGGTATGTAGATCGAACGTGTCGTTTTTGTTTGTGATTCGTTGTCACACAAGTACTCCCCACACCCTAAGTGCATACATCAAACGAATGGAAAGTTTTGCCCCAAAAAGACCCCTGTTTTTTTTAAAGAACAAAAAATTATCCCAATAAATCAATGGTTTTCGAAAGGCAGATCCCCCAACAGAAATCTAGTAAACTCCAAACATGTTAATCCAATTCCAAGAAAAAACGATCTTAGTAACTTTTTTTGACTCAGGAAAGCAACAAGCAAGGTAGTATAAAGGCTTTTATAAAACTGAAAACTGATGGAATAAAGGGAAACCCAAAGTAGATCATATAAAAGTTTTCCTTCAAAATAGAATTATTCAAACAAATAGAGCAACATATTCCCCCCCACTAAACACTGAAATGGTCTTCCACAAGAATCCTTTTAAACCCACTCATTTAATATCTAAT
>CM031627.1:25410927-25440927 GCA_018398815.1 Conus ventricosus
GCAGTTGTTGTGTGATATGCAAATTTTCTACAAGGTTTTTTTTTTTTAGAAAAAATAATGGTGTTGACGATTTTTTTTAAAAAATGACATTTGTTTGGTTTGCTTTTGTTTCAAAATAAAATTTAAATATGAAACACACACACCGCGCCCAAAAACCACAACACACACACACCCCACACACAACACCCCACACCAACCCCCAAACACACACACACAAAACCTAACTGTAAAAGTGGACACTGCCGGAATAATGGGAGCAGTGGAAAGGGCTGCTTTGGGGGTGACCCCAGGGGTTTAGACTGAACTGCTGGATTCAAAGCACTTTCTGGATGAGGCGTTTTTGGAAGAGCCGTGGGAGGAGGGCCCGGGCATAAAACAAAAGAAAATATAAGACCCGTATTTACGGAAAGTTTCACCCGTATATGTTGTTTTAAGAAATCAAACCAGCATTTGGGGCCATCCCTTAAATTTGTTCTTTAACTTTCTTTCGCTTTCGCCATGGGGTTTTAAAATATCTAAAAGGGTTGTAGCCGAATTCAAAGGTAAAAAAAATATTGCAAGGGCGCATTTAATTCTCCAGATATAGGACACCCCCCCTTTCCAATTTCCCCACAGCCCCAAAAGGAAACCCGCAATGAGTTGTCAGTGCAAAGGTGATCAATTTACGAGCTATGGCATGTCTTGTGTATTTTTGGGGTGTTTTTCCTTTTTAAAGCATTTTCTTACTGACCAGTAGAAAGCCTGGCCCACAGAAATCAATAAGAACAAACAAAATTAAGCAATCAAAACCCCGGACAGATGGTTTTCCTTTGAATCTGTTCGTCACTGGTAGAGGAAATACATAACCCGTCTGGTTTTAAAACTCCCCGTGGGGTGTACGGGGAGTAAAGGCAGCAAGCCAACACCAGCCAACCCCCAGTTAAAAAGCAGACCGTGGGGCCCATGTTCTTTCAAATTCAAGTAGAAGGAACACAAGACAATAAAGCGATCCAAGTGATAGGGAATAATCAAGCCCACCTGCTGGACAAAAAGACAAAATCCCGCACTAAGGCACACGCTCTTCCATGCATCACGACGAAAATATCTGCAGGAACGTTTCGTCAGCGATTCTATTATGGTTTGTAAAAACCATCAGAAAATCGGCATGGGGGGGGGGACGAAACATTGAAGCCCCCTGAAGAAGTCATGCTCCCACAAACACACGAGCAAAGAAACAAAGACATTCCCGAAATTGCCAGACAAGCCATCAGCACAGAAAACCGGTATGCCCTGACGCAATAAGTTTTTACATGAAGAAATTTTCATCTTTGGGGGATGACAGTGGAAAAAACAAAAATTATGGGAGTATTTACAAAAATAATTTAGTTTTTCGTCGGATGAAACTTGATAAGAAGTCCTTTGAAGATGTCAGGTGAAAATGATTTCATGGACTGCCTTGTGTAGCTCACGCAGCAGGGGTAGGAAACTGAACCCCGTTTTCCCGGGGACGTATGGATGGGAGTGTGGTCAAATTCAATTTTTGCAAGGGAGGGAAAAAGCCAGACTTTTAAAAAACAAACACGGGGGAGTCTTGTTATGACAGTCTATATTTTTAGTACATGTTTTTGGTATATTAAGGCAAATTTCTGCGGATGTATAGGGTTTTTGGCAAGGTAATTCATGCAGATTTTCTAATGAAGAAAAAAGTATGTTGTATGGTGCAGTTTTTGCTGCTGAGGTTAAGGATCCTCAGATTAAAAATTGATTTGGGGCAAATTGAAAAGATAACATTTCACAAGAACCAGTGAAAGATAGACATTATCCTCACCAGCCAAATCATGCCCGGCCAGTGGCATCCAAAGATTCTTTCAGGGAAAAAATTCTGCACGGAAACTTTGAGGACAAAAAAAAATGGAACTTTCAAAACAATTAACGGGACAGGTACATCACCTAGTTCGTCTCATAAATGGGGCAGTGACCAGCCCTCACCAAAGTGGTCACTATGTAAGCTTCTTTGAAAGTCTGATCGATAAAAACTGGACACGTCATCTCTTCCACCCTGTTCATCTTGGGATCTAGCGTCATACATCCCTTGATCGTGGTACCCGGCAGACAGTATCGACTCACACGGCAACGTTTGTACTGCAGGACAGTCTGGGGGAATTTTTTTGGTAAACGGTTTAAAAAGTCTGTGCCTCAAATTAATCAAGAGGGGATGGAAAAGTTGATAAGCGCATCGTTCGATTTTTGAGGTCTTAAATGTTGACACTGATGTTTTATCTATTCATCCTGCAGTGGGGTATCTGATCACAAACCTTTTCATAAGGGACACCGACCCCTATGCATGAGAATTTTCTTCTCAAACTTTTAGGCGACAAAAAGATTCACGTAGAATTTGCAATCGGTTCTGGAATCGCACACCGACTAAAAAAAAGAGCATCGATGCCAACGGCACGGAAAGTGGAGACTCTGCGACGAGGCCAGTTTAGTTCCCGCCCTTTTTCCGTGATTTTCGATCAAATAACAACAAAACGAAGGCCCTGACTACACAGGCCATGGCTTTAAACCACATAAAAAAACGTGTAGATACTGGCCCTCACGGCACACCTCATACAGTGTTTTTCTTTTCCCAAGGAAGTATGTGGTGCCGACAATTCCCTGGATGAAAGATGTTTTTCGTTTTGTTACCATAATTTTCAAGACTGGTATTTCCCTAATCACAACCCCAATTACTCAGCACCGTCATTTCTTCAGGCAAGAATAAAAAAAAGAGATTTTTACCTTTACAGTATAATTTAGGGCAATCGAAAACTATGATAAAGAACTTTCGCTTAAAATCATGCTGTGCCGAACATATTGGGCAAGAGAGATCATTCGAAACCAAAAACTTATTAGTTTCTTATTGTCCAAAACCCCTTTTTTCTTTCTGGTTTTTTAAACACCCAAAAGGATTAATCACATGTGGGACAGTTCAAGGCACCTCGTGCCAAATTCCAACACGGGGAAAAGTTCTCTTCCCGGGCCCATTCCACGAAATGTGTAACAACGGTCACACAATGCCCCCTTCCCTTTGGGCAAATGCTGAAGGGGGAGTGTTTGTTTTTATCTCGTCCATTTCACCCTTCTTCAGGTTTCAGTCCAGGGGGTCTGAAAGCTGGAAAAGGGTTCCATGAGCATTGACCAACCACGGACAGCTTGCCAGGCGTTTTTATTGCAGGGAAGAAGGAAAAGTAAAAATGAAAGCAGTTGTGCTCATATCATTGCTGCAAGTCTCACTTGAAATCCTGATATTTAAATTTTACCTTTAATCTGTGTATTCTGGCAAAATTTCTTGCAACGTGAAAAGGTCCAATACTCGTTTTTTTCCCCTTTTTTTCGACAGACCACTCGAGTGAAATCCTCCCAAATTTGGGGCCCGAGCTGGAAACTGTAACAAGCTGGTCTGGGTGGCACTGTGACAGCACCGCAGAAAGGGAGCGCCCCCTGCCCTTCCCCTTTCTTCCATGGTGACGTAGCCGGGTCACTGGGTCAGGTCGGGCCAAACCCCCTGGGCTCTTCCATTGTTTGATTCCCAATAAGAAAAGGTTTACGTCGGGGGGGGGGTCGGGTTTGGGGTAGAGGAGTGATGGGGGGTGGTGAATCATTTTTTACCTATCCTCTATATAGTTATTGCAATATAGGTGACTGCAGGGGAAAGGCCCCAAAAAAATCTTAAGAAGTGTAGCAAGACTCCGCCAAAAAACATGGGCAAACGAAACCAAAGACAAAAAACCCACGAGTTCGCCTCTTAGGTTTTCAGTCAAGACCCCCTCCTGGCCGTTCGGAAAAATGGGATTTCCATTTTTTTTTTTCGTTCTCCCTTTGGGGTTTTTCAATGGGCCGAAGAAACCACAGAGGACGAAACGCGCGGTCTTGTTTTTTGATTCGTTTGTCATGTGTTTTGGGGGAGTTATTACATACACATTCTAAGATCGAATATCTTATCTTTCCTCACTCCCCCCCCCCCCCTCCCCCCCCCCTTTTTTCCCCCCCCCCCCCCCCCCCCCCCCACCCCACTCGATTGGCATTTCGTCCCCACCCGCGCCACCCTCTGACTTCGCTCTGTTTTAAGCCTCCTCATTCCCTCACTGCCCACCCTCCCCTCCCCAGTCTTTCCCGGTTTGTGTGCGAGCACGCACGCACCTGTCGTCTGTCTGTCTCTTGTCCAGACCCCGGGTAAAGTTTTACCCTGTCAGTGTAAGTACCCACCGTCTGATAAGCGCCCCTTTACAGGTAAAGTTTTCCCTGTCTGTAAACTACCCACGGGTCAGGGGCAAACGCCCCCAGAGTAGCGTCCTATCCCGTCAGGGTTTAAAACGTAACCATGAGAGATAAAAAGATTATTGTTAGGGTAAAGCGTTTGCCCTGGCAGAAAAAAGTCCTACAGGTTTGGGTAAAGGACCTATCATGTGAGGGAAAGGCCCCCTAAATTTAGGTAAAAACCTATAGTCAGGGGAAGGCGTCCATGGGGGGTAAAGTAAAATTTATGCCATGGGAAACGCCCACCATGTCGGGGGAATTTCATTTGTCAAGGTGAAGTGCACACCCGCCGGGGAAAGTATCACCTGTCAGGGTCATGCACCCACCCTGTAAAGGGTAAGCGCCCACAATGACGAGTAAAGTACCTACCTGTCAAAGGTATGCGCCTACCATGCAGGGTTTAAAGTGTCTGCCATGTCAGGGAAAAGTCATACCTACAGGGAAAAATATTTCTGTGACAGATAAAATACACACCAGTCAGGATAAAATGCCCACCATGGATTGTAAAAAACGTATGCTGGGACAGGCCCCCAAAAAGCAAGGGAAAGGTCTATCATGTAGGTAAAACAAACAATGACATAGTAAAGTACGTAGTCTGGTAAAAAGCCCCCCATGGAGGATAAAATCCTTTCTGTCGGGGAAGCGACGCCTGCGTAAAGTACTACCAGCGGGTAAAAGGACCCTGACGGGAAAGTATCTACCCTGACGAGTAAAGTACCCCCCCATAGTCGCACTGGAGCTGCTCATAGGTGAAGGACTCCAGCTGGTCAACTATCTCCTCCTTCACTTCCCAGGTGTCCCCAAGCTGTGCTAGGGTCTGCACGAATGCTGGCTTCTGCTGAAAAACTTTCACTACCTTCACTTTGCCTTTGCCTTTAAAGGCACTGCTTGAGTCACAGCCAGTGAAAGCATGCCGCGACAGAAGAGCGGAGCAGAATGGCTGAGTGAGTCCTCTGGCAAGGTCACTTATGTCTATCAGTCGCTTCTTGTTGCCTTTGCCTGTAGCAAAGAGGAGTGTAACACGATCCAGCTGAGAGGCAAATTCAACAGGATGAAAAACACATCTGTGTCAGGACTCTTCACGCGAATGTACTATCCTTGCTCTTTTCCATACCCAGACTACAGAATGACACATGAGTCTGTGTCCTCTTGGGTAGATGACAAGGAATGCAGCTCCTCTTTGTCAGTCGTTTCACTATCAGTTGATGTCATCTTGAATGCTTTCCCTTCACAGACAAGGACTGTGTTCCTTTCCTGGTGCTTTTCAGCAAAGGAGTCCTTGCTCCAAACAGTCAGTAGCAGTTGAGTGAACTGAACTTTGTTCTCATTGTTGGCCAGGAAGGCTTTCCAATCTGCAGGCCCTTTGTGCTATCTCCTTTCAGGATGCTCTTTCACCACACCCTCTTGTGTTTCGTTCCATCGACTCCAAGGAATAGTCTTGGTACAGCTTCTGGCAGGTCTGGCGAAAGTTTGGAGGGACTTGCTGCATAGCATGGAATGTTGCATTGCCATCGATGATCATTAGAGTTTCATGAACAGGCGGCAAGTAAGCATCCTCAGCCTCTTTTGTCAGATTGTGAAATGCAGTGCTATTGTCAGTCTTTGCCAATAAACCATCTGCTGTCCCCGGGCTGTAGGCAACAGGGGTCAGCTGGTAGGTCATGAGCTCTTTCAGATCCATGTTCAGATCACCAGTCTGAGACTTGACCAGGAGCTGGAAGGCAACATTCCTTGGTGCCTGCACTCAGTCACTTTGTTCTGAGTTGACTTCAGTGTGACTTTCCTCGACATGTCTGCCATAGTTTTCAGCTTGAGCTGCTTGATTGGCTGAAAGAAATGTTCTTTGATTTCTAGTCTGTTATTGATGACACTTTCTGTCTGACTTCTGCCTGCTGTCTCTGCACGTCGGACATCCCTTTCAGTATCACCAGGAACTGAACTGTGGCACCCGATGACAGCATGATCAGCTTCTCCTTTTCATGTACCTCGAATGGGTAGGGAAGTTTTCTACTGCTTCAACTGCTATTGCCACGCTCTTTTCACTGCTGGTGACTTCTGTTGGACGAAGGTCACGGTGCTGAGTGTCCAGATCATTGTCTCTTGACATTTCTGCCATGTCAAATGTCACTTGCATGCATTTTGTTATCTCATGAGTTGTTCTCACCCACTTGTAGTAGGGTGGATAGTTCGATGCAAGCTGTCACTTCCCCACCCCTGCTCTCGGCATTGCACATGGTCTCTTCCATCGTCTTGTCCACAGAACATCGATTCCATTGGATGAACGATCTTGCCACACTGAATGCCCCACGCTTCAGCAGCTCTGTGGCACCTGGGTGTGATACTTAAATGTTGGCAATGAAGAGCCCAAAGAATGTGACATGCCTGGCATAGTTCTGATCTCCAAAGCTTAAGAACAGATCAAGCATCACCAGTAGGCACTGGACATACAGCTCAAAGTCATTAATCTTCACAGCATACAAGAGAGGCGGTACACGCCATATATGATTCGTGTACGTCAGCCAGAATGGGGCGTTTTTTCCATGCGTCCCTCGTCTCACCTCTTCTCTACACTGTTCATAATCTCTGTAGAAGTCCTCCACACTGTTGTCTTCAAGCAGCTGCCTGACAGAGTCATGCACAGAGGATACTGTTGTTGCAGCTGTGGTTTCTTCAGACAGGACAGAAAGATCACTGTCAGTTCCTGCCATGCTCAGGTGCTTTGCCAACATCACACGTTCCAGACATTCAAGTATTGTCTTGTGGCAGTGCAAAGCACGTCATAATGTTTCCCTGTCCTGATGCCTTTCGAGGAACCTGAGCTGATGATCTCTGCTTCCACTGTAATGTCAGACAGACCACTTCCATTCATTTTCTTGCCTATCATTTTGAGATATGCAGGAATGAGGTGAAGGGTGCCAATGAGAATGGTGTGTTTCTCTTACCTCTGAGGCTGGCTCCAGACAAGGGGATAGGCCTTCATGCATGCACCCATATCAAAGGTGGTAATCACATATTCTTGTCCCGCTTCCTGTGTAGCACACCGTGCCTGCCTAAAGCACTCTAGGATGGTTTTGTACTCAGTGATGGGATTTGAAGATCACTGGGTAATAGTCTATTTTAGTTTTCTTTTCAGGCTTTTCTGCCGTCAATGAAAAATACCCAGCCCAACCAGGGATCTCTTGTTCAGCGAAACTGCTGCACAGACGTTTACATACAGTACCATACAGTAATACACTCATGCTTATTCACTTTCAGCACAGCTTGAAGCACGATTCACTTTGTCAAGGTAGAGGGAAGGGAAGGGAGAAGGGGATCAAGAAGTGGAGGGGGGAATCTTACAAAACAGCCTGGAGGAGTGAAATTTCTGATGTTTCATTCACTGTTGATGAAGAGAGAATACAGACAGAATATGCCTTTGAAAATGACAAAGAAAGATGCTTTCCCAACACCTTGAATACTGCATGTTGTGTTGAGTTATCAGGGTAAAGCAACTGCCATATCAGGGAAAAGCGAATGCCATATCAGGGTAAAGCAAATGCCGTATCGGGGTAAAACAAATGCCATATCCGGGTAAAGCAAATGCCATATCAGCGTAAAGCAAAGGCCATATCAGGGTAAAGCAAATGCCACATATGGGTAAAGCAAATGTCATATCAGGGTAAAGCAAATGTCATATCAGGGTAAAGCGAATGCCATATCATGGTCAAGCAAATGCCGTATCAGGCAAAACAATTGCCATATCAGGGTAAAGCAAATGCCATATTAGGGTAAAGCGAATACCATATCAGGGTAAAGCAAATGCATATCAGGGTAAACCAATTGCCATATCATGGTAAAGCAAATGCCATATTGGGGTAAAGCAAATGCATATCAGAGTAAAGCAAATGCCATATCAGGGTAAAGCAAATGCCATATCAGAGTAAAGCAAATGCCATATCAGGGTAAAGCAAATGCCATAATTATCAGGAAAAGCAAATGCCATATCAGGGTAAAGGAAATGCCATATCCAGGTAAAGCAAATGCATATCAGGATAAAGCAAATGCCATATCAGGGTAAAGGAAATGTCATATCGGGGAAAAGCAAACGCCATATCGGGGGAAAGCAAATACCATATCAGGGTAAAGCAAATGCCATATCGGGGGAAGGCAAACGCCATATCAGGGTAAAGCAAGTGCCGTATCAGGGTAAAGCAAATGCCATATCAGGGTAAAGCAAATGCCATATCAGGTAAAGGGAATGCCGTACCAGGGTAAAGCAAATGCCATTTCAGGGTAAACCAAGTGCCGTATCAGGGTAAAGCAAATGCCGTATCAGGGTAAAGCAAATGCCGTATCAGGGTAAAGCAAATGCCATATCAGGGTAAAGCAAATGCCATATCAGGGTAAAGCGATCAATATGTCCAGGTAAAGCAAATGCCATATCAGGGGTAAAGTAAATGTCATATCAGGATAAAGCAAATGCCATATCAGGATAAAGCAAGTGTCGTATCAGGATAAAGCAAGTGTCGTATCAGGATAAAGCCTGTGATGTTGGCAAAGCACCTGAGCATGGCAGGAACTGACAGTGATCTTTCTGTCCTGTCTGAAGAAACCACAGCTGCAACAACAGTATCCTCTGTGCATGACTCTGTCAGGCAGCTGCTTGAAGACAACAGTGTGGAGGACTTCTTCAGAGATTATGAACAGTGTAGAGAAGAGGTGAGACGAGGGACGCATGGAAAAACTCCCCATTCTGGCTGACGTACACGAATCATATATGGCGTGTACCGCCTCTCTTGTATGCTGTGAAGATTAATGACTTTGAGCTGTATGTCCAGTGCCTACTGGTGATGCTTGATCTGTTCTTAAGCTTTGGAGATCAGAACTATGCCAGGCATCTCACATTCTTTGGGCTCTTCATTGCCAACATTAAAGTATCACACCAAGGTGCCACAGAGCTGCTGAAGCGTGGGGCATTCAGTGTGGCAAGATCGTTCATCCAATGGAATCGATGTTCTGTGGACAAGACGATGGAAGAGACCATGTGCAATGCCGAGAGCAGGGGTGGGGCAGTGACAGCTTGCATCGAACTATCCACCCTACTACAAGTGGGTGAGAACAACTCATGAGATAACAAAATGCATGCAAGTGACATTTGACATGGCAGAAATGTCAAGAGACAATGATCTGGACACTCAGCACCGTGACCTTCGTCCAACAGAAGTCACCAGCAGTGAAAAGAGCGTGGCAATAGCAGTTGAAGCAGTAGAAAACTTCCCTACCCATTTGAGGTACATGAAAAGGAGAAGCTGATCATGCTGTCATCGGGTGCCACAGTTCAGTTCCTGGTGATAATGAAAGGGATGTCCGACGTGCAGAGACAGCAGGCAGAAGTCAGACAGAAAGTGTCATCAATAACAGACTAGAAATCAAAGAACATTTCTTTCAGCCAATCAAGCAGCTCAAGCTGAAAACTATGGCAGACATGTCGAGGAAAGTCACACTGAAGTCAACTCAGAACAAAGTGACTGAGTGCAGGCACCAAGGAATGTTGCCTTCCAGCTCCTGGTCAAGTCTCAGACTGGTGATCTGAACATGGATCTGAAAGAGCTCATGACCTACCAGCTGACCCCTGTTGCCTACAGCCCGGGGACAGCAGATGGTTATATGGCAAAGACTGACAATAGCACTGCATTTCACAATCTGACAAAAGAGGCTGAGGATGCTTACTTGCCGCCTGTTCATGAAACTCTAATGATCATCGATGGCAATGCAACATTCCATGCTATGCAGCAAGTCCCTCCAAACTTTCGCCAGACCTGCCAGAAGCTGTACCAAGACTATTCCTTGGAGTCGATGGAACGAAACACAAGAGGGTGTGGTGAAAGAGCATCCTGAAAGGAGATAGCACAAAGGGCCTGCAGATTGGAAAGCCTTCCTGGCCAACGATGAGAACAAAGTTCAGTTCACTCAACTGCTACTGACTGTTTGGAGCAAGGACTCCTTTGCTGAAAAGCACCAGGAAAGGAACACAGTCCTTGTCTGTGAAGGGAAAGCATTCAAGATGACATCAACTGATAGTGAAACGACTGACAAAGAGGAGCTACATTCCTTGTCATCTACCCAAGAGGACACAGACTCATGTGTCTATCAAGGATAGTCCCTGAGGGTATGGAAAAGAGAAAGGGAAATAGTACATTCGCGTGAAGAGTCCTGACACAGATGTGTTTTTCATCATGTTGAACTTTGCCTCTCAGCTGGATCGTGTTACACTCCTCTTTGCTACAGGCAAAGGCAACAAGAAGCGACTGATAGACATAAGTGACCTTGCCAGAGGACTCACTCAGCCATTCTGCTCCGCACTTCTGTCGCTGCATGCTTTCACTGGCTGTGACTCAAGCAGTGCCTTTAAAGGCAAAGGCAAAGTGAAGGTAGTGAAAGTTTTTCAGCAGAAGCCAGCATTCGTGCAGACCCTAGCACAGCTTGGGGACACCTGGGAAGTGAATGAGGAGATAGTTGACAAGCTGGAGTCCTTCACTTGCTGTATCTATGGGAGGGCACGCTTCAGCAAGGTTGATGACTTGAGACACCAAATGCTGAAAGAGAAATGTGGCGAGGAGATCATCACTGCCAGTCAGAATGTAGACCTGGCTACTTTGCCACCATGTCAGAGCAGCTTGAACCAACATGTTCACCGCTGCAATTACCAGGTTGCCATCTGGAAACATGGAGACCAGCCTATGCCAGACATTCCCAGTCCCACAGAAGGCCATGGGTGGAAAATGAACAATGGGTGCTGGAGCCTCTGTGGACAGAAGAGGAAGAAGAGCTGACTCTGCCTCAGGCTCTCCTTGATTACCTGGATGATGTCAGTGACGCGGATGAAGAAGATGAAGAAGGTGGAAAGTGCATCTTACAAAACAGCCTGGACGATACATTGGACTCCTGTTCTGAAGATTCTGATGAAGCTTGAAAGTGAAATTTCTGATGCTTCATTCACTGTTGGTGAAGAGAGAATACCGACGGATTACGTCTTTGAAAATGACCAAGAAGTGTGCTTTCCTGACACCTTGAATACTGTATGTTGTGTTGCACTATATATATTTGTTGAAAGACTGTTAATGCGACATTTTGTTGCACGAGAATACCAGCAATATTAAACTTGTAAGCAACAAAACCATTCTGGACAATTAAGAACATAAACTCCCATCAACGCCAAACAATTTGGGGGGTTGAAAGGCTGCCAAATGGTCGTTTGGTGTCTTGTGGCAAAATCTTGAATTGGGGGTAGGGGAGATAAATGTCAAACTGTGACTTTATGCATGACTCATGTGGTTCCAGGTACAGTCAAAAACTACCAAGAGGCATTGTAGTATATCATGATTCATCAGAACAGTTGATTTTGGCCTTCTGGTTTTGTGGACAACAGTTGACATGACGTTGATGAAGTGATAAGTAAGCAATAAAACTAGCAAAAGCAAAAGCTGATTTCTTGTTCATTTACAGGAGCTATTTCAAGTTAGATTTGAATGGCGCAAGTGAGTGTGTTACAGGATACCCTTACGCCAAGGGCTGTAACTCATGTGCATCCCAACGTTTTGATGGAAACATTTTAGATTCGTGTTGAAGACACTCCAAGAAACATTTTGACACCAGTCATGAAAACCTTTGGGCGGGGGGGGGGGGGGGGGGGGTGCACAGGAGGCCTAGCTGGCTTGTGTCCTTCTTTTTGTGTTTTTCGTCTCCAATGTTCTTAGTCAAGGCTAACGGGACTCGAACATTGCTTGCTCTCAAGGTGAGCAAAGTGATCAGCAGGGGCTGCAAGGGATGTCTGGACACTGAATCCAACTCCAAGCGGACACAGAATAACGCGCGTGAAGGGGTGCATGCGAGGAGCGCGCGTGCGCGCGCGACACAACACACACACACACACACACACACACACACACACACACACACACACACACACACACACACGTGTATAAACATGCGGAGCCTAGGTGCATGCCCTAAACCACTTGACAGTTTGTGACACCTTGCCATGGTGAGCGATTTTACCTTGACATGGTGGGTACTTTATCCTTCCAGGGTGGGCGTTTTACACTGACATGATAGGTACTTTACCCTGCCATGGTGGGCGCTTTACCCTGACATGATAGGTACTTTACCCTGACATGATAGGCACGTCATCCTGCCATGGTGGGCGCTTTACCCTGACATGATAGGCACTTTATCCTGCCATGGTGGGCGCTTTACCCTGACATGATACGTACTTTAACCTCACATAGTGGGCGCTTTACCATGACATGATGAATACTTTACCCTGACATGGTAGGTACTTCACCCTGACATGGTGGGAACTTTACCCTGACATGGTAGGCACTTTATCCTGCCATGGTGGGCACTTTACTCTGTCATGGTAGATACTTTACCCGGTCATGGTGTGCACTTTACCCTGACATGGCAGGTGCTTTACCCTGACATGGTGGGCACTTTACCCTGACATCATAGGTACATTTATATGTCATGATGGGCGCTTGATCCTTACATGGAGAGTGCTTTACCCTGACATGGTGGGAACTTTACCCTTGCATGGTAGGTATTTTACCCTGACATGGTGGGTACTTTACCCTGACATAGTGGGAATTTTACCCTTACATGGTAGGTACTTTACCCTCACATGGTGGGTACTTTACTCTGCCATAGTACATACTTTACCCGGTCATGGTGCACGCTTTACGCTGACATAACAGGTACTTTACCCTGACATGGTGGATACTTTACCCTGGCATGGTAGGTACTTTACCCTGATATGGTAGATACTTTACTCTGTCATAGTAAATAATTTACCCGGTCATGGTGTACGCTTTTCGCTGACATGACAGGTGTTTTACCCTGACATGGTGGGTGCTTTACCCTGACATGGTGGGAATTTTACCCTGACATGGTGGTACTTTTCCCTGACATGGTAGGTATTTTACCCTGACATGGTGGATAGTTTACCCTGACATGGTAGGTACTTTACCCTGACATGGTGGGAATTTTACCCTGACATGATAGGTACTTTTCCCTGCTATGGTGGGGACTTTACTCTGTCATGGTAGATACTTTACCTGGTCATGGTGTGCACTTTACCCTGGCATGGTAGATACTTTACCCAGTCATGGCGTGCACTTCGCCCTGACATGATAGGTATTTTATCTTGCCATGGTGGGCGCTTTTACCACGACATACGTACTTTACCATGTCATGGTGGGTGTTTTACCCTGACATGATAGGCACTTTCCCTTGCTATTGTGGGCACTATACCATGACATACGTATTTTACGATGCCATGGTGGGCGTTTTATCCTGACATGGTGGGTACTTTACTCTGTCACAGTAGATACTTTTCCTGGTCATGGTATGCACGTTACCCTGACATGGCAGACACTTTACCCTGACATGGTAGGCGCATACCTTTGACATGGTAGGTACTTTACTCTGTCATGGTGGGCACTTGATCCTTACATGGTGGGTGCATTACCCGACATGGTAGATACTTTACCCGGTCATGGTGTGCACTTCACCCTGACATGATATGTACTTTACCCTGACATGGTGGGCGCTTTACCATGACATATATACTTTACCATGCCATGGTGGGCTTTTACCCTGACATACGTACTTTACCCTCCCATGGTGGACGCTTTACCCTGACGTGATAGGTACTTTACCTGAATCAGTGGGCGCTTTACCCTCACATGATAGGTCCTTTATCCTGACATGATAGGAACGTTTTTCTGCCATGGCGGGGGCTTTACCCTGACATGATACGTACTTTTATCTCACATGGTTAGCGCTTTACCCTGACAGGATATGGACGCAATTCTGGCAGGCGCCTGACCTGACCCAGTGGGTACTTTACACTGACATGGTAGATACTTTACTCTGTCATAGTGGCCGCTTTATCCTGACATGGTGGATATTTTACATTGACATGGTAGATACTTTACCCGGTCATGGACAGAGAGACAGACAGACAGACAGAGAGTCGCATGCGTGCTCACACACAAACCGGAAGACGTGAGGAGGTGGTGGGTGGGGGCAGTGGAGGGAATGAGGAGGGTTAGAACTGGAACGACGTCATCAGTGATGGCGCTGACAGGGACGAAAAGCCAATCGAGTGGGGGGGGGGGGGGGGGGGGGGGGACGGGGAGGGGGTGAGACTGGAGTCGATGCTGGACTCCATGAAAATAAGATGATTCGATCTTAGAATGTGTATGTAATAACTCCGCCAAACGACATGGACACACGAATCACAAAACAAGACACGACGCGTTTCGTCCTGTGTGGTCTTCTTCAGGCCAGGTGAACAACACCAAGGAGAACGAAACTGAAGAATGAGCAATCACTCATGTTGTGAACATGAAGAATGAGCAATCACTCATGTTGTGAACATGAAGAATGAGCAATCACATCAGAACTGGCTAAAGTGGCGGCAAACTCAAGTATGCATGAGTCAGACAGAACTTGACTCTCATTTTCATATTTGTCAAGATTGATACCTTTCGCCTTATACACTTTAGTTAAAATTGGACAATCTAATAGAAGGTGGTGCACAGAGATGAATTTTCCACAGACACACACAACTTCAGGAGAAAATTTGGTCTTCCATGTGTTCAACATGTAAAGGCAATAGGGTATTATCATAAAGATTGAACAAACCTGACCTAATGAAAAAAAATGTGCAAAACCCACACACACACACCACACACACAAAACCCCCCCCCCCCTTACTTTGCACGTCACACACAAATATTTTTACTTTTCATATACACAGGGGGTTTTTCAACCGCGGGGCGCCCCGCTTTCTGACGGGCGCGGGCGCGCACCCGCGCACCCGCGCGCCACACGCGCGCCGCCCCCAAACCCAGAACTCGGGCTGTTGTTTTGTCAAAGGGGGTTGGGGAACACCCACTCCCGCGGGGGGCGCGTTTACATGGAGTTCCAATGTAATTTTTAATATTGTTTAGCTGTACGCCCTTAAAAAGGTCCATACAACTTTTTGTTTCTCCGCCGGAGTATATGTAAGGGGTTGGGGTGGGGAGTGGGGGGGATAAAGCCCCGCATGTGCCCCCCCCCCCCCTCCTTTTTAAAAGGGAAAAACCGCTGAAAAAAAAACCGACCCAAACTTGGCCAATGGATCGGCGACCAAAGAGGAATGGAGGGGGCCGGGGGGGGGAGGGGGGGGGGGGGGGGGAGGGGGTATGCAAGAAGGGGGGGAAAAAACCGAGAAGCTTAAAAAGGGGGAAAAAAAGCAAATTTGGGGTCAAAAAAAACTCATCGGTGCCAAAGGCTATCCCTTTTTCCCCAAAAGGAATTCAATGTTATGAAAACTAAACATCCATTTCATTTTCAATGTAACACATCCCCCATCCCCCAATTATGTTTCCCCTCAAATTTTTTCACTTTACATAGGGGATAGAGGGTGGTCGCCAACTACACTTTTGCCTCCGGCCCAACAAAAAAAGAAAAGCAGCAATGAAAAAAATCACCATACCCATTATGGGTTTTTTAAAGATAACCCAAGGGAAATACTTCGCCCTTCAAAACTGGATATGGGGGCTACAGAATGCTTGTAAATTTTAACACAACTCAAAAAGACCCTCATAAAATTGGGAAAATACATTTTTCATACAATGGAAAATGCATTCTATCTTTTGGCAATAAAGAAAAAAAAAAAAAAAAAACCCAAACAAACAAACAAAAAAAAAAACTTTACGCCCCCCACAGGGATTTTAACTTTTATCTAGAAAAAAAAGGGGGGGCAAAAAGGGGAAAGGGGGAGGGGGGGAAAAAAAATTTTGGGGTTTTGGTGTTTTTGGGGTGCGGGGCGTGTGCGCGCGCGTGTGCACCCCGGGGCGCGCCGCCCCCGCGCGCACGGAGCGCGGCGAACGGGCGCCCCGGGGGCGCTGCGGACCCCACTCCCCCCTTTTTTTAAAACCTTCAACATCATAATATATCCCCTTTCAATCTCTCTAGTCAATATCATCTTTTTGAAACAAATTTCCCACACCGCCCGGCATGTCTTTTTTCACCATTTCCCATCCATCCGAAATGTGCACCAGCCCCATCTCACCAGCATCGCTCTCTTCAAATTCCCCTTTAGTCCCTCCTGTTATCCTTAATATTCCAGCAAAGTACCCCCCTGACCCCCAGGGGGGAAAAGAGCTGGGGGGCCCGGGACCCATCATGATTTTGCATGGGTACAATGTAAAAACAAATATCACTAAACAACAATAGGCTTTAAACTTGTTTCTAACCGTCGACCATCAGCATAAATTTTTTCCAGTAAGTCCCTGAATTCCCTTTCCAGAAACCCGGCTTTCATGCCCCATCTTTCCAAGTCTTTTAATCAAATATCCCCTGAAACCCCATTACTCTTTATTATCTTTCCATTTTAAAGGGCCAATTGTATTCAAAAACATTAAAAGAAAAGCGGGGGCCCTTTGGGCCCCTGTAGATACAAACAACGAAGGACTTACACCCCGGGGTACAACAAAGGAAGGGGAAAGGACTATAAAAGAAAAAAAAAGAGAAAGGAGCCGGGGGTTTGGGGGTGCGGGGGGAACGGGGAAGAGGAAAGGTTTAAAGGTGAGTGGGGGGAAATGGTCATATGTTCCCCCGGGGTTTTTCCTTGTTTTTTTTCCCTAAATATCCCAAAAATACGGGGTGCCCATGATTTTTTACCCCCGTGTGTGCCCCGATTGGGGGTTGTGTCTTTGCGGGGCACATAGGGTGTCTGCGCGGGGTGCGCGAAACGCACCCGCCCCCCCACGGGCCCCCCGGCGTGTCCGATGCGCTCTGGGTTGCTCATGAGTGTGTCCCGCATGTGGGGCAAACATCGTGTCCCCGCGCGGCCGCGTGCGCGCGCGGGGTGTGTGTGGAAAAAGGGGGACAGCACGGGGGAGAAAAGAAGAACTCGGGTGTGCGTGCGCCTGAAAGCGGGGGGAGGGGGGGGGGAAAGGGGAAAGAGATAATTACAATTTCTTCTGACCAACTTTTTTTGCCCCTTGGGGGGAATTGAAACGGTAAAACCCCCAAACCCAAATAGAAGCCTCCATTATCCACCCCCTACCTCCAATCATCAAAAATTAAAAATCCTTTTTTCCTTCCCCAGTAAAGCATATTCATTCCTTAAATTTCACATTATCAATCCCCTGTCCCTTTACCCGCCCAACATTATCAATCATCTGCCCCACATCAACTATCCCATTAGCAATCATCTGCCCAAACATTCCCTACCCACTTTGGTCAATCATTTGTCCACCTCAAACTTCCCCATTATAAATTTCATCTGCCCACCCCCCAACACCACATTAAAACCTTTCACTATCCACATCAACTACCCAAATTTATCATATTCTTCCACATTATCAATAACCCACCCACAACGTTTTCCCCACATCATCAATTTTTTGTCCACCTCAACTCCCCACTTTATCAATCATCTATCCCATAAAACTACCCAAATTATCATTATCTGCCCACCCCAATACCCCCACATTATACCCCCCATATATCCCATCAACTCCACTTTTATCAATCCTTTTATCCACATCAATTTTCACTTTAAAATCATCTGTCAACATCAATTCTCCACATTGTAAAAAAGCTGCCCAACATCCACTATCCACATTATCCCTCATACCCCACTTTCAACTACCCCCCTTATAAATTCATCTATCCCTTAAACCTATCCACTTTTCCCAATTCATCTACCACATCAACTCCCCACATTACCCAATTCTTGTCCACATAAACTTTCCACATTGTCAAAAAAATTTCCAAATCAACTATCCAATTTTTAAAACCGTCTGTCCATCAACAAATCCACATTATCAATCATCAAACCCACATAAAACTTTCCACTTTTTCCATCTTCGGCCCTTCAATCACTGTCCACATAAACCTATCCACTTTATTAAAATCGTCCATAAAAAACTATCCCTTTATAAATTAAAACCCCACATCAACTTTCCACATTTTTCCTCCCGCCCCATCAACTTTTTTCTTTATCAATCATCGGCCCCCCTAAACTATTCATTTTTATTGAAATCTTCCACTTTCCTTTAAAAAAAATTACCCAATAAATCTGCCCACATCAATATTCACTTTTATCTTTCATCCAACCACATCACCCTTCCCATTTTCCATTTTCTGAACATCAACTACCCTTAAACCCCCCAAACGGTCCCACATCAAAAAAGTCGCATTTTTGGGGACCCACCTGTCCACACCACAAACCACATTAACAATCAATGAATTATCTTCCACATCAACTACCCCCCCCCCATTATCACTCTTTTTGCCCCAAATCCCCTCCACATTTCAATCATCTATCCCTCCTCCTTCACTATATCCTTATCCCCCCGTCAAATGCGCTGTTTAAATTCTGCTATCTACCTCACGCCTCAGCATTTTTTGTCGGCGTGTATATTTAAAACAAATCTGGCGGAAAAACCATCAACTTTTAATTCTGTCAGCATAACCATTAACAAATATCACCCCAAACATTGTCCCTAGGTATCATTTTAACAAAAAACACAACTACACCCAAACAGCATTGTCATCATTCCCTTTCATCAATACGTTCATCCACTCTCCCCTCAGGTTTTACTTTGTTGGCAAACCTCGAAACAGACAACAAAAAATAAGGAAAGTGTGTTGGGGGGGGGGGGGAGGGGGATCCCTTGGTTTTCAATCCATTCAACCCCTAAATACTTGTTAAATGGGGACGGCCGAGGAGCTCAAAAGAGGGCCGCGGTAGGGGGGGGGGGGGGGGGGGGGGGGGTGGAAAGGGGGGGCCCGGTGGCGGGGGAAACCCTGGGGCTTGGGGCTGGGAGAGGAAAAAATTTGGCCCCGAAGCAAAGGGGGGGGGCCGAACGGGAAAAATTTCCCTTTTGGGTTAACCCTCTTTTTTGTTTGAAAGAATGTGGTGGGCCCCCCCCCCCCCGCACAGCAGGGGGGGGGGGGGGGGGGCATGTGTAATTTTTCCCAAAAACATTTTTTTTTTTAATTTTAGAAAGCTCGCGACACATAACATCTGTATCCACAACCCTACGAAGGTAGTTTAAAAAGAAAGTAAGCTTTATTAAAATACGGTTTCGGGGAAAAAAGGTTTAAAATATTTTTAAAAAAAAGGGAAAACTGAACACGCACGGTTTTCCCCATGACCCGTTGTGGGCAAAACACCATATCAAAATGAAAAAAAAAAAAATAGACACAACAACAAAAAAACCCCATCATATCCCAAAAGCAATTATTTGGATATTATTCTACACACAACCCAACACCACCCACCGCACCCCAAACCCCCCCCCCCCCCCCCCCCCCCCCCAAAACACACACCCCCTATGGAAATAAATAAAAAAAAAAAAACCGTTTTCCCGGGGGTTTAAGATAAAAGGGAAAAAAAAGGGAAAGCGAGGGGAGGGAAAAAAAAAACCGTCGTTGCGCCCAAAAATTTGAACTGTACATAATTTAGCATACCTTTAAAGCCCTTTTCTCCTGAAAAGGCAGTCAATGTCCATCTTTTAGTCTATCTTCAGTGGTTTTTTTTTTTTTTTTTTCAGTTTGTTAATATTTTACCATTCGATGACCCGGGGGGGGCCTTTGTTGCAGAATGCGCGCTAGCTGTTTTTTTAAAAGTTTAAAAATTTTGCTTGGTCAAGTCCCCTCCCCCGTTATTCCCCCCTGTTTTTTGTTTTCCGGGGCCCTCAAACCTTCTCCTCTTCCCCCCGGGGGAGAAAAACGAAAGGGTGATGGGGGGTTTGGGCTTCCGCCTTCCGTGGTCATCCCCCCCCGACCGGTTTGGGGTATCTCGAAACCCGCTTTCAGTCACAGGGCGCCAAGTTTACCAGAGAACACATCCAACACTTTTTTACACAGTCCCCCACGGTCTCCCCCGCGTCCCCCGGGTGCCGTACACTCGGGGAAAATTCCCCGAACGGCCCCTGTGTTTCCCCTTTTGTTTATTTCACTCTTAAGGGGGCTGGTCCCTTTTAAACTGTGCCACTGAGCTTTGGGGTCGGGGTTTTTTTGTACGAGGTTTTTGGGAAGCTCTGATGAAATTTGTCCCCCTTTTTTTTTGGCCCCGGCCCTGGGCGGGGCTTTTCTTTGAAAATTCTAGTCTTTGTGTCATTTTTAAGGGTCTCCCGGGCTCTCTATCTTCCTCTCAGCTCTTTTCTAAGCTGCACAAAGTTTCTTTCTCGGCAGTTTTTTTAACGCCCTTTGATTTTCAAACAGGGGATTCTTGAATTGTCTTTTCTTCCACATTGATGCCCAATTTTGTCTCTGTTTTTTTGTATTGTTTTGCTGGGCTTCCCCTCGGGCTGGTTTTTACACACTTGACGACCCGGAAAGGGGGGTTTCCTTTTTCACCTCCTTTGCCCCCAAAAAAAAACCCAAAATAGTAGAAGTCATTTTCGAAGAAGAATCTTTCTGCATTGCACATTTTTAAAATCCCGAAAAAAAATGTGACCTTGTTTAAAATTAATTGTCCCTATCGGAAAAAAATAGAAAGAAGAGCACCACAGCGCCCCGCTCACCTCACCACCCCAACACCCGTCAGTCCCAAATTTTGCCCCCAGGAGTTAAACACTAAAAAGTCCCCACAGGGTTATTTTTTCCGATGAAAAAAAAAAATCAAATATTCAAAAAAAACACAAAGAACTCTCCGGATTCTTTTTTTTTTCCCCCCAAACCCCCAAAAACACTTTGGGGTTTTTAAAAGTCAAGGCAACCCAAAGTTTGACTTTAATAAGTGGGCGGGGCGGGGGAGCTCGGGGCAAAACACGTCCGGGCCGGGGCGGTGAGCGGAAAATAAGTCAATCACTCATGTTGTCGAATTCGGCGCAGGATGGGTTTTTTACTGAAAACCTAAAAGGTCGAAAATCGGCGTGTTTTTTCGTGTGGTTTGTTTGCCATGGGGTTTTTTTCGGAATTTATTGAAAACACGGGATTTCCCTGTTGTTTTGGCGGGGGGGAGTTTTTGTATAATTACAAGATTTTTTTTCGCCCTTTTGCCCGCAAATCCCCCTCATATTGCAACAAAAAAAAAGAGGGTTTTGGGTAGGTCCAAAAAAGATTCACTACGTCCCTATCACTCCCCCATACACAAACCGACCCCCACCCCCACGTAAAAAATTTTCTACATCTGGTGAGTTAAGACAACCTGGAAGAGCCCAGAAGATTGGTCCTGACCATGACCTCAGTGACCTCTGGCTACGTCACCATGAGAAGCGATGGGAATGGCAGCGGCGCTCACCTTCTGCAGGTAGCTGTCACAGTGCCAGCCAGACACACGCTTGTCTACAGTTTCCAGCGTCTGGCACCAGATGTCTACGTCTATGGGTATTTCGAAAAAACGGAGAAATAATCGAGCGTTGGTTTTCTTTAAGCATTGCAAGCAATTTTGCCAGAATACTCAGATTACAGGATGGAAAGTTACATATCAGGATTTCAAGTGAGACTTGCAGCAATGACATGAACACAACATGCTTTCATCTTTACGTTTCCTTCTTCCCTGAAAGTACAGCGCCTGGCAAGCTGTCCAGTGGTTGGTCAACTGCTCAGTGGAACACTATTCCAGCTTTCAGCACCACCTGGACTGCAACTGAAGACAGAGTGTGAATATGGACGAGATGAAACAGAACACTGTCCCTTCAGCAGTGCTGACTGCAAGGGAATGGTGGCATTGTGTGACCGTTGTTACACATTTCTGTGGAATCTGCTGTCCGGAAGAAAACTGTATGATCCGTGTTGGAATTTGGAACGAGGTGCCTTGAACTGTCCCACATGTGTTTATGATCCATATGGTGTTATAACCAGTAAAGCAAAGAGGTTTTGGAGAATGAGGTACCTACATACAGATTTGGTTTGGAATGATCTTTCATTGCCCAATATGTATCGGCATAGTATGCATATTAAGCGAACAGTTCTTTATCATAGTTTTCGAACTACCCATACATTTATACGGTATAAAGGTAAAATCTCTTGTTTTATGCTTAACCTGGAAGAAATGACGGTGCATGAGCTAGGAACTGGTTGTTATAACACAATACCAGTCTGTGCAATTATGGTGAACAAAACTGAACAACACTCTTATCGTCCGAAGGGAATTGTCTTTGCACGCACACACTTTCCTTGGGCAAAAGGACAACACTGTATGACGGTGTGCCGTGACGGCCATGTGATCTACACGTTTCTTTTATGCGGTTCCAAGACACATGGCCTGTGTAGTCATGGACCTTCGTTTTGTTATTATTCTGATCGAAAATCACGTGCAAAAGGCTGGAACGCAACTGGCCTTGTCGCAGGGTCCCCTACATTCACGTGCCGTGATGGCATCGATGCTCTTTCATTTAGTCTGGTGTGCGATTCAAGAACTGACTGTCAAGATTCTAGCGATGAATCATTTTGTCACCTGAAAGTTTGTAGAAAAACTTTCTCATGCACAAGTGGTCAGTGTGTACCTTATGACAAGGTTTGTGATCAGATATCCCACTGTCAGGATAAATCAGATGAAGATCAGTGTCAACATTTCAGACCTCAAAAATCGAATGGAACGCGTATCCAACGTTTTCCATCTCCTGCTATGATTGATTTTGATGGCATCAGACATTTTACTGTATACCAAATGAATTCCAACCAGACGTGTCCTGACAGTCACTATCGTTGCCATGGTGAGTTCGATGACTGTCTGCCGGTGTACACACGATGCAATGGGATGTATGACTGTCTAGATCACCAAGATGAACAGGCGTGTGAAGAGATGACGTGTCCGGGATTTTATCGATGCAGACTTTCAAAGATATGCTTACATAGTGACCACATGTGTGATGGCTGGCCTCACTGTCCATTGTTTGATGACGAACTATGGTGTAATGTGACCTGTCCCGTTAATTGCTTTTGTCAAGTTTACAGTTTTTTGTGTCCTCAAAGTTTCCGTGCAGAATTCTTTCCTGAAATGAGATCTTTGGATGCCACTGGCTCTGGCATGACTCTGGCTGATGTGAGGAGTAATGTCTATCTGATTCATCTGGTTCTTGTGAAATGTTATCTTATCAACTTGCCCCAAATCAGATTGTTGAATCTGAGGATCCTTAACCTCAGCAGCAATAAGCTGCACCATATCAACATGACTTCCTTTCTTCATCTAGAAAATCTACATGAATTATCCTTGTCCAAGAATCTATCACATCAGTCAGTCACGTTGCCTCTAATAGTATCCAAAACAGTATATTCACAATGATGGATCTGTCATATACAAGACTGACCGTGTTTGATTTTAAAAGTCTGTGGCATTTTCCTGCCTTGCAGAAATTGAACTTGACCTTCACTACCATCCATACGTTCACCGGAACGGGTGTTCAGTTCCTACCCTTCTGAGTGAGCTACACATGAAGGGCAGTCCAGTGAAATCATTTTTACCTGACATCTTCAAAGGCCTTGTCTAACTGAGTTTCATCTCAACAATAAGCTATAAGTTATGTTGTGTAGAGATTCTCCCTTATAACTTTGATTCTTCACACTGTCATGCCCCGAAAGATGAAATGTCTTCATGTGAAGACTTATTGAAGTCATGGACATACCGTGGATTTCTGTGGCTGATGGCTTGTCTGGCAATTTCTGGTAACGTCTTCTGTTTCTTTGCTTGTGTGTTTGTGAAGAGCATGACCTCTTCAAGTGGCTTCAATGTCTTCGTCACCAACCTCACGATGGCTGACTTTCTGATGGGTTTTTACATCACCATCATAGGAATCGCTGACGAAGCGTTTCCGTGGCAGATATCTTCGTCATGATGATGCATGGAAGAGCAGTGTGCCCTGTAAGGTGGCTGGATTTCTGTCTTTTATGTCCAGCGAGGTGTCGGCTCTGATTATCTGCAGATAATTATCGTGGCATAGCCTTAACAAGTGTTGTAAGTAAAGTTTATACACACATTTTAACGAAAAGGCTATCCATATGGGCAAAAGAAGAAGAAAAAATTCTTGAAGAGCAGGCAGGTTTCCGAGCAGGGTATAGTACAATTGACCATATTTTCACCCTCTATGCTATTATACAGAAGTCTCTACAAAAGAATTCTAAACTGTACGTTGCATTTATCGATTTCAAAAAAGCGTTTGACTCTGTGAACAGGAATTCACTGTGGGCAGTTTTGAGGAGGAATGGTGTGAATGGCAAAATGTATAGGGCCTTAAGAAGTATTTATGATTCTGTGTTGGCTTGTGTTCGTGACAAATGTTGTTATTCTGATTATTTCAATTGTCCTAGGGGAGTGAGACAAGGTTGCCTACTGAGCCCCATATTGTTTTCCTTTTTCATTAATGAATTAGCTGTAGAATTGTATGTGACTGGAAAGCATGGAATACAATTGATTCCTGGGGCAGCCGAAATCTTTCTTCTCTTGTTTGCAGACGATGTCATACTGTTGTCGAATACAATAATAGGTCTTCAGAACCAGCTTGACAGCTTAAAAAGAGAAGCAGATAGATTACATCTGAGTATTAATCTTAAAAAGACAAACGTAATGGTGTTTAGAAAGGGAGGTCATTTGGCTGCCAGGGAGAGATGGTTCTATGGAGGTAAAGAAGTGATGGTTACAAATTCTACAAATATTTGGGAATGGTTTTTACCACAAAATTAAGTATTGGTAGCAGTTTATTAGACGTCTGTAGAAAAGGGAAGAAGGGGGTAATGGGCATATTGAGATCAGAGAAAATTGAACACCGGGATGTAGATCTGTTTTGGAAACTATTTGACACCAAATGAGCCATATAACCTACGCAGCTGAAGTGTGGGACTGAAGAAGATAGAAAAAAGTTGAAAAAGTGCATACCTTGCAATAAAAGACTTTTAGGTCTTCCCTCCACATTCTATACTTTAGTTTATGGCGAAACAGGAAGATATCCCTCTGTATTCGAATGTCTGTAAAGTGTATTTGACACACAATGCTCCGATATTGAGATTGTTTCGCCTTCGCCTGCAGTCCCTCAATTGCAACTAACAAAAAAGATGGATAGGTCCAAAATGATTCACTCGTCCCTATCACTCCCCATACACAAACCGACCCCCACCCCGACGTAAAACCATTTTCTACATCGGGTTTGAGTTAAGACAACCTGGAAGAGCCAAGAAGATTGGTCCTGACCATGACCTCAGTGACCTCTGGCTACGTCACCATGAGAAGCGATGGGAATGGCAGCGGCGTCACCTTCTGAGGTAGCTGTCACAGTGCCAGCCAGACACACGCTTGTCTACAGTTTCCAGCGTCTGGCACCAGATGTCTACGTCTATGGGTATTTCGAAAAAAACGGAGAAATAATCGAGCGTTGGTTTTCTTTAAGCATTGCAAGCAATTTTGCCAGAATACTCAGATTACAGGATGGAAAGTTACTTTATCAGGATTTCAAGTGAGACTTGCAGCAATGACATGAACACAACATGCTTTCATTTTTACGTTTCCTTCTTCCCTGAAAGTACAGCGCCTGGCAAGCTGTCCAGTGGGTTGGTCAACTGCTCAGTGGAACACTATTCCAGCTTTCAGCACCACCTGGACTGCAACCTGAAGACAGAGTGTGAATATGGACGAGATGAAACAGAACACTGTCCCTTCAGCTGTGCTGACTGCAAGGGAATGGTGGCATTGTGTGACCGTTGTTACACATTTCTGTGGAATCTGCTGTCCGGAAGAAAACTGATATGATCCGTGTTGGAATTTGGAACGAGGTGCCTTGAACTGTCCCACATGTGTTTATGATCCATATGTGTTATAACCAGTAAAGCAAAGAGGTTTTGGAGAATGAGGTACCACATACAGATTTGGTTTGGAATGATCTTTCATTGCCCAATATGTATCGGCATAGTATGCATATTAAGCGAACAGTTTCTTTATCATAGTTTTTCGAACTACCCATACATTTATACGGTATAAAGGTAAAATCTCTTGTTTTATGTTTAAACCCTGGAAGAAATGACGGTGCATGAGCTAGGAACTGGTTGTTATAACACAATACCAGTCTGTGCAATTATGGTGAACAAAACTGAACAACACTCTTATCGTCCGAAGGGAATTGTCTTTGCACGCACACACTTTCCTTGGGCAAAAGGACAACACTGTATGACGGTGTGCCGTGACGGCCATGTGATCTACACGTTTCTTTTATGCGGTTCCAAGACACATGGCCTGTGTAGTCATGGACCTTCGTTTTGTTATTATTCTGATCGAAAATCACGTGCAAAGGCTGGAACGCAACTGGCCTTGTCGCAGGTCCCCTACATTCACGTGCCGTGATGGCATCGATGCTCTTTCATTTAGTCTGGTGTGCGATTCAGAACTGACTGTCAAGATTCTAGCGATGAATCATTTTGTCACCTGAAAGTTTGTAGAAAAAACTTTCTCATGCACAAGTGGTCAGTGTGTACCTTATGACAAGGTTTGTGATCAGATATCCCACTGTCAGGATAAATCAGATGAGATCAGTGTCAACATTTCAGACCTCAAAAATCGAATGGAACGCGTATCCAACGTTTTCCATCTCCTGCTAAGATTGATTTTGATGGCATCAGACATTTTCTGTATACCAATAAATTTCCCAAACCCAGACGTGTCCTGACAGTCACTATCGTTGCCATGGTGAGTTCGATGACTGTCTGCCGGTGTACACACGATGCAATGGGATGTATGACTGTCTAGATCACCAAGATGAACAGGCGTGTGAAGAGATGACGTGTCGGGATTTTATCGATGCAGACTTTCAAAGATATGCTTACATAGTGACCACATGTGTGATGGCTGGCCTCACTGTCCATTGTTTGATGACGAACTATGGTGTAATGTGACCTGTCCCGTTAATTGCTTTGTCAAGTTTACAGTTTTTTGTTGTCCTCAAAGTTTCCGTGCAGAATTCTTTCCTGAAATGAGATCTTTGGATGCCACTGGCTCTGCATGACTCTGGCTGATGTGAGGAGTAATGTCTATCTGATTCATCTGGTTCTTGTGAAATGTTATCTTATCAACTTGCCCCAAATCAGATTGTTGAATCTGAGGATCCTTAACCTCAGCAGCAATAAGCTGCCCCATATCAACATGACTTCCTTTCTTCATCTAGAAAATCTACATGAATTATCCTTGTCCAAGAATCCTATCACATCAGTCAGTCACGTTGCCTCTAATAGTATCCAAAACAGTATATTCACAATGATGGATCTGTCATATACAAGACTGACCGTGTTTGATTTTAAAAGTCTGTGGCATTTTCCTGCCTTGCAGAAATTGAACTTGACCTTCACTACCATCCATACGTTCACCGGAAGGGGTGTTCAGTTCCTACCCCTTCTGAGTGAGCTACACATGAAGGGCAGTCCAGTGAAATCATTTTTACCTGACATCTTCAAAGGCCTTGTCTAACTGAGTTTCATCTCAACAATAAGCTATAAGTTATGGTTGTTTTAAGATACTCCTTATAACTTTGATTCTTCACACTGTCATGCCCCGAAAGATGAAATGTCTTCATGTGAAGACTATTGAAGTCATGGACATACCGTGGATTTCTGTGGCTGATGGCTGTCTGGCAATTTCTGGTAACGTCTTCTGTTTCTTTGCTTGTGTGTTTGTGAAGAGCATGACCTCTTCAAGTGGCTTCAATGTCTTCGTCACCAACCTCACGATGCTGACTTTCTGATGGGTTTTTACATCACCATCATAGGAATCGCTGACGAAGCGTTCCGTGGCAGATATCTTCGTCATGATGATGCATGGAAGAGCAGTGTGCCCTGTAAGGTGGCTGGATTTCTGTCTTTTATGTCCAGCGAGGTGTCGGCTCTGATTATCTGCCTGATCACTTGGATCGCTTTATTGTCTTGTGCTTTCCATTCAGTACCTTGAGATTTGAAAGAACATCGGCCGTCACGGTCTGTCTGTTAATCTGGCTGGTTGGCTGGTGTCTGGCATTGCTGCCTTTACTCCCCGTGACATCACACTGGGAGTTTTTACAGCCAGACAGGGATCTGTATTCCTCTACCAGTGACGAGACAAGAGTTCAAAGGAAAACTCTATTCTTTCAGCGTGCTGATTGTCTTCAATTTGTTCTGTTTCTTATTAATTTCTGTCGGCCAGGCATTTGTCTACTGGTCAGTACAGAAAAATGCGTTAAAAGAGAACACGACACACATATCACAAGACATGACCATAGCTCGTCGGTTGATCACCATTGCAATGAGAGACTTCATGTGCTGGTTTCCTATTGGGCTGTGCGGAATATTGGCACTGGGTGGTGTTCCTATATCTGGAGAAGTGAATGTCGCCTTGCAATATTTGTTTTACCTTTGAATTCGGCTATCAATCCCTTTATGTACACTTTCAACACCATGGCAGAAAAGCGAAAGAAAGTCAAAGAGACTAAATTGTTAAAATGGATGGGGTCAAATGCTGGTTAATGTCATCATAACAATATATACTGGTGAAACTTTCCTGTCAATACAGGTCTTATATGTTCGTTTATTATATGCACAAGGCCTATCCACCCCCTCCCCACAATTGCTACTCTCTCCATCCCAGCATCAGGCCTACCATCCCTCCTCACAATTGCTACTCTCTCCATCCCAGTAGCATCCTTCCACCTGCTCTTCCCCAAACGTCTCATCCAGAAATGTGCTGTTGAAATCCTATCAGTTCAGGAATAAACCGCCATGAGGTCACCACAAGAGGAGGCGCTCCACTGCTGCCATATCATTCCGGCGATGTCCACTGCTTCCAGTTATGTGTGTGTGTGTGTGTGTGTGTGTGTGTGTGTGTGTGTGTGTGTGTGTGTGTGTGTGTGTGTGTGTGTATGTGTGTGTGTGTGTGTGTGTGGGGTGTATGCGTGTGTCTGTGAGTGTGTGTGTGTGTGTGTGTGTGTGTGTGTTGTGTGTGTGTGGTGTGTGTGTGTGGTGTTGTGTGTGTGTGTGTGTGTGTGTGTGTGTTTCAATAGTTCCATTTATTTTGATGACAAAGCAAACCCAAACAAAATGTCACTTTTTTTTTAAATCGTCAACACCATATGTTTGTTCATTAAAAAAAAAAACATGTGTAGGCAAATTTGCATATCACACCACAACTGTCATTTCTAGAAGACAACAACCAGAGAATTTGCATAGAATCATGGATCATTTCAAAGAACAGCTGGCTGCGATGAAGTCCATGACATGGAGAAACAAGACAATCAAACTGTTTTTGTTTGGGGATTATGATTTTCTGCTCAAGCTGTATGGTCTGTCAGGGTGCTCAGGGGACACACCCCTGTCTATACTGCACAGCATCAAAAAGCCAGATACAGTCTCCACCCCATTGTAATGAAGGCAACATCACACAGTGCAGCTTACAGTGCATCAGGAGATATTACAAAAATACAGAATTTCAAAAGGAAAATTGACAAGCTTCACAATAATGTCATCTGAAAAACCATCATTGACATTACACTCAGTCATGTAGCACCTCCCTATCTGCACATTATTCTGGGAGTGGTAAAAAAGCACCATGACCTGCTGGAATGTGAGTGTCATTCTCTGGATAAAGAAATTGCAGAATCATTTGCAGCTGAGGAAAAACAGGTGGAGACAAAGTCAGCCTTTTCTGACTTTGTTGACAAAATGAAACTTAATGAATCTTTAGAGGAAGGGAAAAGGCAACTAGAATCACGACTGGTATCTAATGGGCCT
>CM031627.1:25445927-25452679 GCA_018398815.1 Conus ventricosus
CAGGAGATAGTCTGCAGGGGAAGGACTAAAGAGAGATGTGGAGAGAGAGAGTTGCTAACTAATGAAGAAGAAAAGAAAGAAAAGAAAAAAAAGAAAAAGAAAAGCAACCATGTCATTTGATAGGGCAGACTGGAAGAGAGAGAGAGTGCATGCGTTAATGCAGGAAGAAAGAAAGGAGACAGATCGATGTTGATAGTCACTGTTCCATCTGAACGGGGGTTCGACTCATACTTGGCCAGCGCCACTTTCATCGGCAGTCCAACCTGACCAACGCCAGCGGTCTGACTGACCAGTGCCAGCAGTCCAGCCTGACCGATGCCAGCAGTCTACTTGACCGGTGCCAGCAGTTGTGTCGTGTTGTGAAGTGACAGTGAAAAGAAAAAAAATGGGAAAGAAAAGACAGTGATTCGTGAATAGTTAAGATCACCTGGCCAGGTAAAGTAGAAATCTATTTATACCCGGGTTAGTTAGTGATGTTTTAGATAAATGATTTTGTGAAGTTCAGGAAAGAGAGAATGTTTTTATTTCATTTGATTCCATATGCATTGATGTTTCGTTCTATGATCATGTGTAGTAAAGTTATAGACTTTTACTAGTGGTTTGATGTGACGAATGCATGATATATGAATGAGATTGTAAGCAAGCTGTGAGTGTGTTTGGGCTGTGCGCTAGTCCTTCCTCCACTGACATCACCCGAGGTTGACAATTTATTGGCGAGCCTGCCAGGATATTTGGCCCATTTATATAATTGTTCAACTTCTCAGAGAGGGAAGCTGGGTGGGATTCAAGTATTGTAATCCTAAGACAAGGGGTTGTCTTACTGTATGTTCCCAAGATAGTTAAATACTAGGCTTGGCATTGCTTCCAAGATAGTTAATACTAGGCTTGGCATTTCAGCCCCAGAGTACTTATTTCGCACAGATTGCTATTAATTCGCTCTCATAGTTGGGTTAGGCGCTGGGCGTCTTATAAAAACTAATTACGTTGTCCCAAGCTAATATTATCATTCATAGGATTGTGCTATTACGTCACTCGTGTCGGTAACCACCAGTTTGGCTGTCGTAGTAATAAAATCTTGTTCAAAAAAAAAAAAAAAAGGAGATATAATGGCGGAAGAAAAGAACACCCCTATTGAACAACTTGTGAGCGTCGCTCGTGATTTAGGCTATTCGGGAGAAGAGTTGCGAGCATTCGTTGAAACCAGCAAAAGATGGAAAGGGATGAACGCGCGGAAAGACGCCGTGTTGCCGTAGAGATAGCATTAGCAGAGCAGGAAAGGACTAAAGCTAGCGCAACGCAGGAAACAGAAAGAATAAGGGAGGCGCAGGAAACAGAAAGAATGAAGCAGGAAACAGAAAGAATAAGGGAGGCGCAGGAAACAGAAAGAATGAAGCAGGAAACGGAAAGATTAAAGGTTCAATTAGGTTAAGAGAAAGTGAGAATACAGAGGGAGACACCGAGGATGGGAGTTCAGTTTCCAGTGACTCTGTGCGCAGTTACGCTCCCGACCAAGTTGCCCAAATTCTCTGAAGGAACCGATTCAATTGATGCATACTCAGTTGGTTCGAAACGTTTGCGACCAGTCAGGGTTGGCCTCCAGAAGAGTGGGCAGTCATTTTGTCGGCGTTACTGACGGGTAAGGCATTACAAATTTTCACTGCGTTGCCAGCAGAACAACAGTCTGATTTCGGCGCTGTGAAGGAATCATTGATGAAAGGATTTGACCTCACAGAGGAGGAGTTCAGGAAGAAATTTCGTTCAGCTAAATTACAAGCAGGTGAGACGTACACTCAGTTTGGTGCACGTTTAGAATCACTATTTTGATAAATGGTTAGAGTTGAGCGGTACGAAGAAGGAGTTCGCTGAATTGAAAGAGCTAGTTATGAAGGAACAGATTTTGTCAGGTTGGGCCCTGAGTTACCATACATTTGAAAGAGAGACAGCCAGAGACAGCAGGGAGTTGTTGAAGTTCGCAGAGGTGTATATAGAGGCACGTTTGGGCACGAAGGTGCAGGAGAAACAGGGCCAGGCACAGGTGAGAAGAGTGCAAGGAGACTAGGGGAGTTTCCTGCAAAGTCTGCAAACCCAGTGGTGGGCAGAAGGAAGGGCAAAGGGACATTAGGTGTTTCATTTGTCACAAGAAGGGACATGTGGCGAGGGATTGTCGCATGAGGTTCCAGAAGGCAGCAGCTTGCAAGAGGTGGATAAGGGTCGTCAAGGGAAGCGACCTGCAGTGGAACCAAAAGGGATTCAGTCTGAAGAGGGTGGAGTGCAGCCTATGGCTAGCACTGGACAGCAGTCAGTGTCAGGGATGGAGGGCACTAGGCTGAGTGGTTCGTTACCAGTGGAAGAAGGGTGGATTGGCCAGCAGAGGGTGAAAGTGTTACGAGACACTGGTTGTTCATGCGGGGTAGTACGAACAACGCTGGTCGATAAGGGGATTTGACAGGGCAAATCCAGACTGTACTCTAATCGATGGCCTGTGAGGGAGTTTCCAGTTGCTAAGATAGAAGTACGTACCCTTACTTCTCAGGCGAGTTGTCTGCGTTGGTGATGGAGAAACCCCTTCATGATTTGATCATTGTGAAATATTCCAGGGGCAAGGGATCCAGGGGATCCTGAGTTGTTGACTGCTACAAGGGCAGCAGTTCAAACACGGAGCAAGAAGGAGGAAAGGTTGATAAACCGTTAGTCGTTCCGGCAAGGAAGTCAGGCATAGATGTGTCGCCTGATGAGTTTAGGGCAGCGCAGGAACAAGACCCTTCGCTCGTGAAGTCTTGGGAGTTGGCAAGAGGTGGAGAGAAACGGAGGTTAGAGGAGGTGAGACAGAATTTCTGTGAAAGGCGGGCTGTTGTACCGAGTGTTCACCAAGGGGAAGACAGGTAAGGTGACCACTCAGTTAGAGGTACCAGGCAGGTTATCGTGACACTGTCATGTCAGTGGGTCACGAGTCGCTCATGGCGGGTCATCTCGGCACCAGCAAAACAGCTGACGAATCTTTGATGACTTTCATTGGCCAGGGGCAATGGCAGACATTAAAGCGGTTCTGCATGTCATGTGATGTGTGTCAAAGGTCAGCCACAAGAGGGGTGAAGAGGAAGGCGCCTCTTAAACATCCCCCTTTAATTGACACATCATTCAGGAGAGTGGCCGTCGATATGATTGGCCCAATCTCGCCTGTTCCAAAGGTGGGCACAGGTATGAGACATGCAGTTTGCAAAGGAAAGTTTGCAGGAAGCTAGGGTCGTTCCGAAGAAGCAATATGACAGGAAGATGAGGAAGCAATCCCCCAAGGTGGGAGATCAAGTCCTGTTACTGCTTCCCACGGATCACAACAAGCTGCTGATGCATTGGAAGGGACATTCACCATCACTGAAAGAGTAGATCGGGATTACCGAATTGATGTGAATGGGAAACCAAAACTTTTCCATGCAAATTTCCTCCGCAAAATATCAGCGTGAGACTCAGCACATAGGCGCAGCAGCAATCATTGATGAGGTGAAGGAGACCAGCAGAGAAGGGGAGATTTTGTTGCCTGAGTTTCCAGGAGAAGAGTCATACAGGGACGTGTCACTGTATGAAGGGCTAGACAGTAGGATGATGAGGAGTTATTGACGGGTTTGGAAGGCGTTGTGAATTTCATGGATGACATTCTGATAGCATCCGAGACATGGGAGGAGCATATGAGGCAGTAGGAGCAGTTTTAGAGAGGTTGGACAAGCCAATCTCACAGCCAGACCAACAAAGTGCCAGGTTGGTTTTCCAAGCCTGGAGTTCCTAGGTTTTGTTGTCGGAGGCGACACAAAGCAGCCAGAAAGGGGAAAGGTGGAGAAGATGATGAATTCAGAGAGACCAAAGACCAAAACAGAGTAGGAGTCTGCTAGGTTTTATTGGGTTCTACAGGGAGTTTGTTCCAAATTTCGCAGCAATCACGAGTCTCTCAGTGATTTGATCAAGGCAGGGAAACCGGCAGTGGTCGAGTGGTCAGACGCTGCAGAGCAAGCACTGCAGACGGTGCTGGAAAGACTAGGTTCCCGTCCCATCTTGAAGCTACCTGATATGTCTAAACCATTTCTGTTGCGTACAGATGCATCAGGTGGTGGGATAGGTGCGGTATTGTTGCAGGAGCATGAAAGGGGTCGAGTTCCCTGTGAGGTATGCTAGCAGGAAGTTGACAAAGTGTGAAGAAGGGTACGCAACGGTGGAGAAGGAGTGTTTAGCTGTCGTGTGGGCCGTGCAGAAGTTCCACAAATACTTGTATGGGAAAGAGTTCGTGATGAGAGACAGTCACCAACCACTCAAAATTTCTGCAGGAGGCACAGCTGAAAAACAGCAGGGTTCTGCGGTGGGCAATGGCACTGCAGCCCTACAGGTATCGAGTGCAGTACATTCCAGGTCGACAGAATGTCGGAGCTGACTATTTAAGCCGTGTAGTCTAGCAAGCTGCAACTCAGAGGAAGTCAGTCATATCCGGGGTGCTTTGTTGATAATATGTGTTGATTACAGTTATGTTGATTGGATATGGGTTCATTCCCAGTTGGCTATGGTTCATATTTTTTTTTGTGTGAGACTTGTTCATATTTTCTTTGTGAGACTTGTTCACGTGAATAGTAGTTATGCTTTGAGCATACAGTCGCTCGTGTAGTGATGCATTGTTTGCGAGGAGTGAGGATGGAGGTTCCTCAGTGAAGTGTCATGGATCGTGATCATACTTATTGTGCTTTTCATAGGGATTGTGAAGAGAAGATGTGGCAAATCCGCAGGTAGGGGAATTGCATAAGTGCGCACAGAGGTCGTTATAAAATGAATTGAAATAACGCAAGAGCGCACGTCAATGATAACTCATTGGAGTGGTATTCACTAATGATATATTTTATAATTTATAAACGTTGGTTGTAAAGTTTTTTTTTTAAACTTTGCACGTGTAGCTGTGTGTCAGAAAAATTCGGTTGTTGTTTTTTTTTGTACCGTGGTTTTGAGACGATGCGGTGCATAGTCTTTTGCAAGGGGGAAATTGTCACGGTCAAAAATAGAACAACCAAGTCGTGGTCCAGGTTGTTTGGACATAAGCTCTAACTCAAATATTCTGGGCGCCACGTAGACGGGCCATGGTTCGGATCCAGCCAATTAAGCATAGGGGAGAGGCTCCACAGAGACGGTCTGTCGGCAGACGGGACTAAGCAGCTTTGACGACGCCTCGATGTCTAGCGAGACGAGTCGTAGCGCCTGGCTCAGGCTCATCTAGCCAATTTGTGGAACCAGCGCCTTGTTAGTCGGACGTCGCAGGTTAAAGCAGGAAGGGAGAGGGAGAAGGTAGTGTGTGTGGTGGGGGCGAAATCTAGCTAATCAATATAATGACCAATTGATCACCACAGAGAGTGAGGCGTGTAGGCGTGGCTGTCATGATTTGAATATCCAATGGAATTAGAGGGTGATAACTTCGGGTACGGGGCGGTAAAAATACTGACCAATGGTACTCGCCCTTGGACAGATGAGTTGCAAGATAAGAAGGATGTGAGAGTGAGAGAACGAGGGGGGAGAACGAACAGAGAGAGAGAGAGAGGTTCGGAGTGGAAGCTCTGCAGGAGAGGGGCAGAGAGAGAGATGAGGGGAGGAGAGGAGAGAACCAAGTTGAGAGATTAGCAGGAGATAGTCTGCAGGGGAAGGACTAAAAGAGAGATGTGGATAGAGAGAGTTGCTAACTAATGAAGAAGAAAGAAAGAAAAGAAAAAAAAAAAGAAAAGAAAGGCAACCATGTCCATTTGATAGGGCAGACTGGAAGAGAGAGAGAGTGCATGCGTTAATGCAGGAAGAAAGAAAGGAGAACAGATCGATGTTGATAGTCACTGTTCCATCTGAACCGGGGGTTCGACCTCATACTTGGCCAGCGCCACTTTCATCGGCAGTCCAACCTGACCAACGCCAGCGGTCTGACCTGACCAGTGCCAGCAGTCCAGCCTGACCGATGCCAGCAGTCTAACTTGACCGGTGCCAGCAGTTGTGTCGTGTTGTGAAAGTGACAGTGAAAAGAAAAACAAAAAGGGAAAGAAAAAGACAGTGATTCGTGAATAGTTAAGATCACCTGGCCAGGTAAAGTAGAAATCTATTTATACCGGGTTAGTTAGTGATGTTTTAGATAAATGATTTTGTGAAGTTCAGGAAAGAGAGAATGTTTTATTTCATTTGATTCCATATGCATTGATGTTTCGTTCTATGATCATGTGTAGTAAAGTTATAGACTTTACTAGTGGTTTGATGTGACGAATGCATGATATATGAATGAGATTGTAAGCAAGCTGTGAGTGTGTTTGGGCTGTGCGCTAGTCCTTCCTCACTGACATCACCCGAGGTTGACAGTGTGTGTGTGTGTGTGTGTGTGTGTGTGTGTGTGTGTGTGTAAACATCCTATGATTTATGTTTTTGTACTGCGTGTGTGTGTGTGTGTGTGTGAGTGTGTGTGTGTGTGTGTGTGTGTGTGTGTGTGTGTGTGTGTGTGTGTGTGTCTGAGTATGTGTGTGTGTGTGTGTGTGTGTGTGTGTGTGTGGTGTGTGTGTGTGTGTGTGTGTGTGTGTGTGTGTGTGGAAAGAGTACCACACAAAAATGCAAACTCTGTCAGGTATCATAACTCTTCCACATTGCTTATGTACTCTGGGGAAAAAAAAGAAAGGGGGAAAGGGCGCATGTCCACCAGTTTTCATACATGTGTGTAATTTAATCTGTATGTGTTCATGTGATTGTGTTGTGATATACTG
>CM031627.1:25453679-25464651 GCA_018398815.1 Conus ventricosus
GAAGACAATAAGCGATCAAAGTGACAGGCAGAAAATCAGACCCGGACCTCGCTGGACAACAAGACAGAAACCCAGCTACCTCAGGGCACACTGCTCTTCCATGCATCATCATGACGAAGATATCTGCCACGGAACGTTTCGTCAGCGATTCCTATGAGGGTTTTATGTAAAAACCCATCAGAAAGTCAGCCATAGTGAGGTTGGTGACGAAGACATTGAAGCCAGTTGAAGAAGTTCATGCTCCTCACAAACACACGAGCAAAGAAACAGAAGACATTACCAGAAATGACCAGACAAGCCATCAGCCACAGAAATCCACGGTATGTCCATGACTGCAATAAGTCTTCACATGAAGAAATTTCATCTTTCGGGGCATGACAGTGTGAAGAATCAAAGTTATAAGGGAGTATCTCAACACAACATAACTTATAGTTTATTGTTGAGATGAAACTCAGGTAGACAAGGCCTTTGAAGATGTCAGGTGGAAATGATTTCACTGGACTGCCCTTCATGTGTAGCTCACTCAGCAGGGGTAGGAACTGAACACCCGTTCCGGTGACCGTTATGGATGGTAGTGAAGGTCAAGTTCAATTTCTGCAAGGCAGGAAAATGCCACAGACTTTTAAAATCAAACCGGTCAGTCTTGTATATGACAGATCTATCATTGTGAATATACTGTTTTGGATACTATTAGAGGCAACGTGACTGACTGATGTGATAGGATTCTTGGACAAGGATAATTCATGTAGATTTTCTAGATGAAGAAAGGAAGTCATGTTGATATGGTGCAGCTTATTGCTGCTGAGGTTAAGGATCCTCAGATTCAGCAATCTGATTTGGGGCAAGTTGATAAGATAACATTTCCACAGAGACCAGATGATCAGATAGACATTACTCCTCACATCAGCCAGAGTCATGCCAGAGCCAGTGGCATCCAGAGATCTCATTTCAGGAAAGATTCTGCCACGGAAACTTTGAGGACACAAAAACTGTGAACTTGACAAAAGCAATTAACGGGACAGGTCACATGACACCATAGTTCGTCATCAAACAATGGACAGTGAGGCCAGCCATCACACATGTGGTCACTATGTAAGCATATCTTTGAAAGTCTGCATTGATAAAATCCTGGACACCGTCATCTCTTCACACGCCTGTTCATCTTTGTGATCTATGACAGTCATACATCCCATTGCATCGTGTGTTATACTGGCAGACAGTCATCGAACTCACCACGGCAACGATGTGACTGTCAGGACACGTCTGGTTGGAATTCATTTGGTATACAGTAAAATATCTGATGCCATCAAAATTAATCATAGCAGGGGATGGAAAACGTTTGGATAAACAATTTCTTCGATCTTGAGGTCTGAAATGTTGACACTGATGTTCATCTGATTCATCCTGACAGTGGGATATCTGATCACAAACCTGTCATAAGGTACACACTGACACTAGTGCATGAGAATGTTCTTCTACAAAACTTTCAGGCGACAAAATGATTCATCGTTTAGAATCTTGACAATCGGTTCTGGAATCGCACACCAGACTAAAAGAAAGAGCATCGATTGCCATCACGGCACGTGAATGTAGGAGACTCTGCGACGAGGCTAGTTGAGTTCCAGCCTTTTGCACGTGATTTTCGATCAGAATAACAACAAAACGAAGGTCCATGACTACACAGGCCATGTGTCTTGAAACCACATAAAAGAAACGTGTAGATCACATGGCCGTCACGGCACACCGTCATACAGTGTTGTTCTTTTGCCAAGGAAAGTAGTGCGTGCCAAGACCAATTCCCTCGGACGATAGAGTGTTGTTCAGTTTTGTTCACCATAATTTCACAGACTGGTATTCCGTCATCACAACCAGAAATTGACTTATGCACCGTCATTCTTTCCAGGTCAAGAATAAAACAAGAGATTTTGCCTTTATTCAGTATAGATGTATGGGTAGATCGAAAACTATGTAATGAACTGTTCGCTTAATATGCATACTATGCCGATACATATTGGGCAATGAGAGATCATTCGAAACCAAATCTGTATGTAGGAAATTCATTCTCCAAAACTCTTTGCTTTACTGATTATAAAACCATAATGGATCATAAACACACGTGGGACAGTTCAAGGCACCTCGTGCCAAATTCCAACACGGATCATACAGTTTTTCTTCTGTTCCGCAGATTCCACAGAAATGTGTAACAACGGTCACACAATGCCACCATTCCCTTGCAGTCAGCACTGCTGAAGGGACAGTGTTCTGTTTCATCTCGTCCATCTTCACACTCTGTCTTCAGGTTGCAGTCCAGGTGGTGCTGAAAGCTGGAATTAGTGTTCCACTGAACAGTTGACCAACCCACTGGACAGCTTGCCAGGCGCTGTACTTTCAGGGAAGAAGGAAAAGTAAAAATGAAAGCATGTTGTGTCATATCATTGCTGCAAGTCTTACTTGAAATCTTGGTATGTAACTTTCCATCCTGTAATCTGAGTATTCTGGCAAAATTGCTTGCATTGTCGTAATAATACAAAGCCGCGATTGTTCTCCGTTTTCTTCGACATAGACGATGAGAACGTTCACATTGGTGCCAGACGCTTGAACTGTAGACAAGCGTGTGTCTGGCTGGCACTGTGACAGCAACCTGCAGAAGGTGAGCGCCGCTGCCATTCCCATTGCTTCTCATGGTGACGTAGCCAGAGGTCACTGAGGTCATGATCAGGACCAAACCTCTGGGCTCTTCCAGGTAATCTTGACTCACCAGATATAGAAAAAGGTTTACGTCGGGGTGGGGGGTCGGTTGGTGTATGGGGGAGTGATAGGGGACGTGGTGGAATCATTTTGGACCTTCCATTCTTATATAGTTTGCAATATGAGGCGACTGCAGGCGAAAGGCGAAACAAATCTTAAGAAGTGCATGCAATGACTCCGCCAAACAACATGGACAAACGAACCACACGACAAAACACGACGAGTTTCGACCTCTTAGGTTTTCAGTCAAGACCCATCCTGCGCCGAATTCGACAACATGAGTGATTGCTCATTCTTCATTTTTGTTCTCCTTGGTGTTGTTCATCTGGCCTGAAGAAGACCACAGAGGACGAAACGCGTCGTGTCTTGTTTTGTGATTCGTTTGTCCATGTCGTTTGGTTATTTGGTTATTACACACACTTTCTAAGATCTATTCATCTTTGTTCATGGAGTCCAGCATCGTCTCCAATTTCACCCACTCCCGTCTGGACACCCCCCCCCCCCCCCCCCCCCCCCCCCCCCCCCCCCCCCCCCCCCCAATTACTTTAATGAGGGAAAGAATTTTAACCTGCACTTTTTTTCCCACATATTATTGTTCAGCATTTTATTTATATATTATTATATATATACTATATATTTTTATATTTATATAATATATAAATAATATAGTTAAAAACCAGTTAAAAGGGGAATTTTTAAAGTTTTAATTGTTTTAATAAGTTGCTCCCAAGGGGTTGAGCATTTAAAAAAAATTTTTTTAGGCATTTTAATATACTGATCTCTTCTCTCTCTTCTCTCTCTCCCTCTCTCTCTCTCTCTCTCTCTTCTATATATATTTTATTTTATATAATAAAAATTATTATATTATATAAAAATAAAATTTATATTTGCCCTCGCCCCCCCCATAAAATTAAATCCAAAAGCCCCCAAAATGGTTTTTTCAAATTTTCCCAACAAATGTTTATTGTAGAGGACCCCTTTGGGAACCCACAATTTCTTTAAACCCACGTGTGATTTCTCGGTCGAATTTCTTAGCAGACGCAGAAAAAATTTCCTTCTCTACGAATTCAGATTTTGGGTTTGGTATCGACTGCGCAGAAACTTGGTTACATCTCAACGAACTTAGTCGATCGGCCGCCCCGTACTGTGGGTTACTAAAGCCGTTATTAAATACAACCTCGGAAACGTTAGATGGGGCAGAGGTGGGATACCCAAATGGCTTTAAAACCTCCGAAATTTTTGATTCTCAAAAGAGCAGGGGCCCGACGTGGAGAAAAAGATTTTTACGTTACCGAGCAAAAGACACTTTCGATGTTCAAACTAGGCTTTGATCTACAGTATGGGCCCCGTGTGAAAGATCTATCAACTTTCAGGTGAGAAGGGGATGCTACTTTGAAGGTTTGATCGAAAGTTAAATGGTTTTTTACCCCGAACGTTAATGGGACCCAAAAAACGTGCAGTTTTTTCTCAACGTTGCAACTACCAGGTGAAACATTGAAACTACATTCGTCTTTGTTGAACTCGCTGAAAAACGCAGTTTTTCCTAAAAAAGATTCAGCAATTCGTGACCGACTTTTTGTTGGATGGCAGACGAGATTTGTTGAAAAGCTTCAGTTACACCCTGATTTACACTAAAAAGCAGCAGTTGACATGGAAAGGCAACATGAACAATTTAAAGCTCAATTTTGGAGCAGCAAAACCCCGGTTTGTTGATGCTGTAAAAAAACTGGACGAAAAAAATTTTTTGCAGGTCGGGTCAGCCCATAGGAAAGGGCTCGTACATGACCAAGGCGCCTACAAGACAGGAGCAAGATTTAGTGACCATCAGACCCAAAACCCGAACACCAGTATCAAAAGGTGACAGATGTGGCGGGGAAACCCTCACGGGAAACCCTTTGAATCCCCGCAAAAGGGAAAAATTTGCAACCATTGTGGGAAAAGGGGAATCATTTTGCCACATTTAGTAAAAATTTTGACCCTTTCTATGGTGGAAAATTCTTTGGCAGAAAAACCATGCACTACAAGAACTGTGGCGTTCACATCTTCCTGGGATCTGGGGAAAAATAGTGAAAAACCCTGGTACACTTTTTAAAAATTAAAAGGGGGGGAAAAAGTCCCAAATTCAAAATGATACGGGAGCTGACGTTTCCATCATTTCCTTCATCAGTAAACAAAACTGGCCCAAAGCTGAAAGAACGAAAACGAAAAAGCTTCCTGAACTCCCCTGGCGGAATCAGAAATCCCTGGCGTTTGTACAATGTAGACATGAAGAAGGTGTGAGTATGCTCTACGTCTGTTTGTTGTGGATGGTGAACAGAAAATTTTTGGTGGGGAAAGCAGCAAGGATCTGAACCTTGTCAAAAAAAAAAAAAGCGATGACAAGCACTTGAATTCTTGTTTTGGAGATTTGGGAAAACATGAAATGCAAACCAGGGGGAAAATCAAGATAAAGGAGGGTGGGGCCCTTTCAGCGCAAACAGCAAGAAGAGTGCCCTTTCCCAGCAAGAAAAAGTGGATGAAATCGAGCGCATGAAAGAAAAGGTTTGTCATTAAGAATTAATGATGCAACGTTTGGGTGTGCTGGCTGGCCCAGTCATGAAACGAAATGGAAAAATTCGGATCTGCAGGATTTCAAAGTTTAAAAATGAAAATGTCAAAACGAGAGCGTTCGTATCCAAAACATTGACGACATGCTACAAAACTGTCAGGGAACTTTTTCAGCAAACTTGATGCTATTCAGGTTTTGGCAAACCCCGCTTGACGAAGAGTTGCAAAATTGCCCGACTTTCTCACCCATTTGGTCGGTATCTATAAGAGATACCTTTTGGTTTTCATCGGCACCGGAAATTTTTCAAAAAAACAATGGGGAAGTCCTAAAAAATGAAAAAATGTGTTTGCTACTTTGATGACTTTGGTGTTCAGCAAAGGGATGACAAATCGATGAAAACACTTTTGGACAGCGTCATAAAGGGGGATCGTCGCTCATTTTAAAATGAAGAAGAAAAAACTGAAACTGCCAAAGAATGAAATTGAGTTTCTTGGGGATTGATTAGTAAAGATGGTGTACAACCCGAGCCCGCAAAGGTTTCAGCCATCAAGAACAGGAAAATCCACAGATGTCACCGAGCTGAGAAGAATTGGGAAAGTCAACTACTGGGGGAGATTCTTCCAAATTAAAAATTCTTCGACCGATGACGAGTTGCTGGAAAGCAAGAAAAGTATGGGCATGGGGTGAACCCCAAATCAACTGCGTTCAAAAAAAGTCAAAAAAGAAATGCAAAACTGCCAACACTCGCTTTCTTTGACTTGACAAAGCCAAAATCTGTGAGTTCTGAGCGAGCAGCATGGCATTGGAGGTGTTCTGCTCCGGGCATGAAGAGTTATGAAGCCTGTTGCTACTGTCCGAACATTGCAGGGCCCGGCGCAGGGACGCGCAAAAAAGAAAAAAAAATGTTTGGCCGCGGTTTTGGGCCCTGCGAAAAAATTTGAAAGAACCCGATGGGCCCGGGAAAAAATTCACTAGAGCAGATCATAAACCCCTGATACCCCCTTTTCAAACAAAGGGCCTTCAGAGGGCCACTCAGATGCCAAAGACTGATAATGGGCTGATGCGCTTCAATGTGAAAGAAAATTTTACCGGAAAGAAATATCGTAGCGACGCACTGTCGAAGTCACAAAACGAAAAAAAAAAGGGGCAAGCAAAAGCAGCGATGATACACGCCCTTGAAGCACACTTGCCTGGTGAAATCAAGTTGGCCAGCGTCAGACAAACGTTTGAAGAAATTGAGAAAAGACACAAGAGATGAAATTTTTGAAAGCGCTTTGTACACGTCAGGATGGGCCGTGTACAGAAACCAAGTCAGCCTGAATCAAGATTTATGCAAAGGAAAAGAATTGAAGGGTTATGAGGGATCTTGATCGAGGCACAAAAATCGTAATACCGCATCAAGAGAAAGGAAATAAAGGAAATTCCTGTGGTCATCAAGGAAACACAAAAAGCAGAGAAAGGGGAAAAATCTTTTGTTTGGGGGCCTGGAATTGGGGGGAAAAAAAAAAAGTCCAGCGAGTCCCAAAAGTGCAAAATTTTTGAAGGGAAAAAAAAAACCAAGCCAAAACTGTGAACCTCTAAAAAACCCAAAATGGTACCCGACAGGCTTTCCAAAAGGGTTTGGGCAGCATTTTTGAATTCAAGGGTGCACAATATCTTGTGGGTTTAGTGACTATTTCTCAAGATCATTGAAATTGCCATTACAGACTGCAAACTCTTTTTCCCTGTCCAGTCCCTGAAAAATATATTCGCTCGTCACGGGAAACCCCGAAAAAACTATCCCAGACATGGCAGACAATTTGTGTCATCGAATTCAAATCTTTGCTGACAAGGGAATTTTTTTCACATGACAATAGTCCCTTTCTTTTCCACAAACAAATGGACAAGCAGAAAGTGCAGTACAAACTGCCAAAGCATTTTGCGCAAGAGGTCCATTCCTTGCACTTTTCATTTTCGTTTATGCTACAGCTCCCAAATCAATCGTCCCGCTGAACTAGCAATGGGAAGAAAAAAAAGGCAACTCTTCCAGTTCTCCCCGCAAACCCGGGGCCGCGCAAGTCAACAAGAAAAAACCTGAAAGAAATGGTGGAAGGCAAAAAAAAAAGAAACAAGAAGTACTTTGACAGAAAACATGGGCAAAAAAACTTCCCGAAAATTTAACCCGGTGACATTGTGCTCAAAACAGGCCAGAGTGGCCCAAAGACAAAACCAGCCACAGTGGTGAAAAAAAAATGGCCCCGATATCCTTGTGCGAAAAAGCATCAGGGGACAGTTAGAAGGAAAAGAAAACACCACGCTTGTTCGGGGCATACAGACAAAGGTTTCGCAGGAGGGGAAAATCCCCCCTACAACTGAACCGGGAAAAAAAGCTAGAAGCTGGCCCTACGACGTCTACAGGATTACCAGTCGTCACGCTAATCCCACGTTTACGTTTGACCAGCCCGAGCAGCCCCGGCTAGGCCTACACCAGAACCCCCAAAGGGAGCGACAGGAATTCGCTTGGAGACCCCAGTCAACAGGAAAATCATGTCCTGAACGGAAAAAGGTCCCAAGGGCGGATCAAGGATTGTTCCACTCCGCAAAGACGAGTCGGGAAGATCGTCAAACCCCCACCGTTTTAAAGACTTTTTTTAATAAATTTTGAAGACCCATGACTGAGTGTTTTTGCTGAGGGGTTTTGACGAAGATCAGTTTAGATTTTATCCCCATAAATCAGTTTTCTAAGTTTAAAGTTTGTGTTAAGTTGTAGTTTTCCTTCTTCGTGTTTGATTAATTTTTATAATAAAAAAGAGACAAAACACATTTTTTTACCTGCTTCAATCGCAGACGATTTGTGTACATGATAAACTTTGGACCAAGTAGCCTATTTTCCCTTAAAAAGGGGGGAATGTGATGATATTTAGGGCGAATTTCTTAGCAGACGACAGAATAAATTTCCCTTCATACGATCTCACGTAGTTGGGTTGGTTCGACATGCGCAGAAACTTTGGGTTCTCCAACGAATATGTCGTCTGGCAGACTACGATGGGTTTTGAAGCCCTTAAATTTAAAACAACCCCGGGAACACGTTAGACCACCAACCCCAAAAAAAAACATTTATGTAAGACACCATATGAGTCAAACAATAAATGATTTATCTAGTTTGGAACTCGTCAGAATTCTCAAAAAAAATTGGGGAAAGAAAAAAAATTACTCAGGAAAAGTTTTCTTCTGCATAGATCCACATCAAGAACCAAAATCGGGACTCTAGTCACTCAACATTTAACCGCCAAACCCCAAACCCCCAGCTAACATGAAAAACATGGTGATGAAAGGTTTTTTTGACAGCCACACGTAAGAATTTGTAGGGAAAATTTTGGTAAGAAAATTGAAAACTCTCCATCCTTTCGGACTAAAACTCATACAATAATGTTATGTTCTACGCTGCTTGACTCCTTTTGCCTCCCCCTACCACCACCCCCCCCCTTTCCCCTACACACAACCACACACACACACACACACACACACACACACACACACACACACACACACACACACAACACACACACACACACACACACACACACAAACTCCACACACATACACACACCCCCACACACACACACACACACACACACACACCACACACACACACACACACAACACCCACACACACACACAACACACACACACAAACTCACTCACACTAACACACTCTCATATCGCTGTCACGACCGACCTCTGGAGGTCTGCCCTGACAGGATCGGTCTAGATGGGAGTGAAGGGAGTGACTGGCCTCGCACGCCTCGCAAGAGACCACCACAAGAAGATCACGTTTACAATACCCCAATTATTCACACCAACACACACATAGTCACAATAAGCATTTTAACACACACAACATGCACAATCACAATTAAGCCTTTCAACACACACAACAAAACACATAGTCACAAACAGCATTTCACCGCACCCCAACTAACCATAATCCAAATAATCATTTCCAACACCCATTCCCTTCCGTGCTTCTTTGGGTTTCCCCCCAACACCTTGTCTCTCCAAAGTCATCTGAGCGTACCGTGTCGACTCAGGTGCCCCAAACCGGGTCTGTTCCCGAACGAGTCTTTCAATGCTGACACTCTCAACACACACACCCAAATTGCACGACACAGAGCGAACCCACACTGGTGACATGGGCTGTAGGAAGTCGAGGACCGTGGGGAACGCATCCGTGGGACGAGGCGTTGTCGCTGAAGGTCCCCGGACAGGAGGTTAGGGTCATCCAGCGCGGTCCACACGCCCCCTCCACTGCACGGCCCCAACAGCGCAAGCTTCGGGTGAAACCCCGGGAGGAGAGAACACGGAACTGGAAGGAAAGAAGGATACCCCTGGGTCGAGGCGGGTTTTCGCTTTAAGGTCCCGCCAAGGGGTTGGGGTCATCCAGCGTGGTCCACGTGCTCCTCACACTGCGTGGCCCCCCAACCCGCGCAAGCCTCGGGTGACGCCCCGGGAGGAGAGAGAAAACGGAACTGGAAGGAAAGAAGAAAGGGTACTGGAACCCCGCAGTCAGTACGGTCTGAAATTTGCTGCTTAACCTAACAGCCACTCGCATTTGGTGGGCGGGAGGAGGTGTTTGTGAATACATTAGTAACACCAACTCAACCCCAGACCTGAGCTAAACAGTAAACAAACCAAATGAGGAATGTTCGCTAAAGGTCTCCTCACACGAAGCAGGTAAGAGATTTCATTAACAAAACAATTTAAAATTTTTCATCCTTCCCTCACTCACGTTCAACATTTTCCTTTCTTAGGAACTGAACTAATACAGGAACCATTGCGTTTATAAACTGCCACCCAATTGCAATAATCATAATTTAATGGCACGATTATCCCACATTTTAATAAACATTTCAAAAATAAAAATTCTCCAAACACGCATCCAAACGACTAATCACGGTACGCACGCTCGCAAACCAAAAACTCGTTCCCCTTGCAAACACGAACAGACGGTGGCCGAAAAAATAAGAGACCGGCGATTGTGACAGGGGTGGACGAGCGAGACCAAGCAAGTACCAACCTGAATTTACCAGGTTCTCCCCCATCCCCCCCGACTACCGCATCACCAGATGCATAAAAAGGAGAAAAGACTTTTGGATTTTAATTTTGACTGGCCAGGTTAAAGATTGAAATTTCCAGAAAAAGTGGTCTCAAACAATATTTTTTTATAATTTTGAAAAACAAAAGGAAATTGCGCAAAGAGGGAAAAACTAGCCAGCTAAAAAAAAAAAAAAAACCCACGGGAAAAATGGTAGCTGGTAAACTTCAGTTTTAAAACAGTTTAAAATGGATTTAAAATGGATTAAAAAACTACCCTTCAAACTTGTTTCGAGCAAGTGCTCTCCTCAGAGTATCTATATACACACACACACACACACACACACACACAACACACAACACACACACACACACACACACACCACACACACACACACAAACACCCCCACACACACACACACACACACACACCACACACACACATATATATATATATATATGTGTGTGTGTGGTGTGTGTGATGTGTGTGTGTGTGTGTGTGTGTGTGTGTGTGTGTGTGTGTGTGTGTGTGTGTGTGTGTGTGTGTTGTGTGTGTTAGGTCTTCAATTTAACGGCTTACCATTATGTGATATTGAGCGAAGA
>CM031627.1:25465651-25478151 GCA_018398815.1 Conus ventricosus
AACAAAGTTCAGAATTTGAACACAAAACAAACAAGTCAATTCACCCACAACACACACACACACACAACACACACACACACACACCACACACACCCACACACACACAACACACACCACCACACACACACACACGTGTACTCTATCTATCTCTCTTTAACCACACACCACACCACACACACACACACCCCACACACACACACACACACACACAACACACACACACACACTGTCTGAGTGCATAAACAGTGAACAGAAGCATTTTACTGTTTCTTCTTAACTGTACACTGCTTCTGCCTGGCCAGTGTCATCAACCCTTGAAACAGGGGGGGGGGGGGGGGGGGGGGGGGAGACAATAGCCATGTGTTTTGACATCATGATACGTAATTTCTCCTCCTCTGTTTTCAGCCCCCACGCTCGCCTCTTTAGCAGACTGATAACTGCACGTGTTTCCTCCCCCCCTTGTTCCCCATGCACAGCCAGTCCAAAATGGTGAAGACGGAAGAAAGGAACACAATGGATTTCTAAGATATGCTGCTTTGGGATGAATCGAAACTGAGGGAATTCTCTTCTACAGAAAGACTGTATTCTCTGATGTCACTGTCCAGCGTGTCGATGTCACTCAGTCATGGGTTTTTGACGTGAGATTTTTGTGTGGAAGTGCGAGAATAATGTACTCAGCATTTTTGAATCGATTAGATACACTCCTACCTCTGACTAGGATGGTTTTCTCTTGAGTAAGCTCAGCTGTTTTGCTGACAACACTTTCACAGACATGTTAAAATTGTCTCTGGCTTCAAATATTTGTTGCAGTGGTTGCCTATGAATGATTGCCGTGGTAGGACTGCTTGTGGATTTTTTTGCTGATGCAGGGCAACAACTAAATGCTGTGTGACAGGACCAGACAAGCGTGGAAGGTCAAACTGTGATTTCCTCTCAGCTGTTTCTTCTTCTTTCTCATATACCTGCTCCATCAGCTCTAGTTGCTCTTGCTGGAACACACCCAGAGGTGTTTTGTCATCTTTCAGGCTCATTAGATACCAGTCGTGATTCTAGTTGCTTTTTCTTCCTCTAAAGATTCATTAAGTTTCAATTTGTCAACAAAGTCAGATAAGGCTGACTTTGTCTCACCTGTTTTTCCTCAGCTGCAAGTGATTCTGCAATTTCTTTATCCAGAGAATGACACTCACCTTCCAGCAGGTCATGGTGCTTTTTTACCACTCCCAGAAGAATGTGCAGATAGGGAGGTGCTACATGACTGAGTGTAATGTCAATGATGGTCTTTCTGATGACATTATTGTGAAGCTTGTCAATTTTCCCTTTTTGAATTTTTTGTATTTTTTGTAATATCTCCTGATGCACTGTAAGCTGCGCTGTGTGATGTTGCCTTCATTACAATGAGGTGGAGTGTGTATCTGGCTTTTTGATGCTTGGAGTATAGACAGGGGTGTGTCCCCTGAGCACCTGGCAGACCATACAGCTTGAGCAGAAAATCAAAATCCCCAAAATAAAACAGTTTGATTGTCTTGTTTCTCCATGTCATGAACTTCATCGCAGCCAGCTGTTCTTTAAAAGGATCAATGATTCTATGCAAATTCTCTGGGTTGTTATCTTCTAGAAATGACAGTTGTGGTGTGATATGCAAATTTGCCTACAGTGTTTTTTTTTTTAATGAACAAGCATATGGCGTTGACGAATTTTTAAAACAAAAGTGACATTTTGTTTAGGTTTGCTTTTGTCATCAAAATAAATGGAACTATTGAAACAACACACACTCACAGACACACGCATAGACACACACACACACCACACACACACACACACACACACAACACACACACACACACACCACACCACCCCACACACACACACACACACACAACACCACTCACAGACACACACACACACACACACACACACACACATACACACAACACACACACACACACACACACACACACACACACACACACACACACACACCACACACACACACATAACTGGAAGCAGTGGACATCGCCGGAATGATATGGCAGCAGTGGAGCGCTCCTCTTGTGGGTGACATGGCGGTTTATGACTGAACTGATAGGATTTCAACAGCACATTTCTGGATGAGGCGTTTGGGGAATGAGCAGTGTGGGAGGAATGCTACTGGGGATGGAGAGAGTAGCAATTGTGAGGAGGGGGTGGATAGGCCTGGTGCTGGGGATGGAGAGAGTAGCAATTGTGAGGAGGGGTTGGATAGGCCTGGTGCATAAAACAAACGAACATATAAGACCTGTATTGACAGGAAAATTTCACCAGTGTGTATTGTTATGATGATATTAAACCAGCATTTGACCCCATCCATTTCAACAATTTAGTTTCTTTGACTTTCTTTCGCTTTTCTGCCATGGTGTTGAAAGTATACATAAAGGGATTGATAGCCGAATTCAAAGGTAAAACAATATTGCAAGGGCGACATTCACTTCTCCAGATATAGAAACATCAGCCAGTCCCAAAACATTCCACACAGCCCAATAGGAAACCAGCACATGAAGTCTGTCAGTGCAATGGTGATCAACCGACGAGCTATGGTCATGTCTTGTGATATTTGTGTCGTGTTCTCTTTTTAACGCATTTTTCTGTACTGACCAGTAGACAAATGCCGGGCCCGACAGAAATCAATAAGAACAGAACAAAATTGAAGACAATCAGCACGCTGACAGAATAGAGTTTTCCTTTGAACTCTTGTCTCGTCATTTGGTGAGGAATACAGATCCCTGTCGGGCTGTAAAAACTCCCAGTGTGATGTCACGGGGAGTAAAGGCAGCAATGCCAGACACCAGCCAACCAGCCAGATTAACAGACAGACCGTGGCGGCCGATGTTCTTTCAAATCTCAAGGTAACTGAATGGAAAGCACAAGACAATAAAGCGATCCAAAGTGATTAAGCAGATAATCAGAGCCAACACCTCGCTGGACAATAAAGACAGAAATCCACCCACCCTACAGGGCAAACTGCTCTTCCATGCATCATCATGACGAAGATATCTGCCACGGAACGTTTCGTCAGCGATTCCTATGATGGTTATGTAAAAACCCATCAGAAAGTCAGCCATCGTGAGGTTGGTGACGAAGACATTGAAGCCACTTGAAGAGGTCATGCTCCTCACAAACACACGAGCAAAGAAACAGAAGACATTACCAGAAATTGCCAGACAAGCCATCAGCCACAGAAATCACGGTATGTCCATGACTGCAATAAATCTTCACATGAAGAAATTTCATCTTTCGGGGCATGACAGTGTGAAGAATCAAAGTTATAAGGGAGTATCTCTACACAACATAACTTATTAGTTTTTCGTCGAGATGAAACTTAGATAGAGAAGTCCTTTGAAGATGTCAGGTGGAAATGATTTCACTGGACTGTCCTTCATGTGTAGCTCACGCAGCAGGGGTAGGAATGAACACCCGTTCCGGTGACCATATGGATGGTAGTGATGGTCAAGTTCAATTTCTGCAAGGCAGGAAAATGCCACAGACTTTTAAAATCAAACACGGTCAGTCTTGTATATGACAGATCTATCATTGTGAGTACACTGTTTTGGATACTATTAGAGGCAACGTGACTGACTGATGTGATAGGATTCTTGGACAAGGATAATTCATGCAGATTTTCTAGATGAAGAAAGGAAGTCATGTTGATATGGTGCAGCTTATTGCTGCTGAGGTTAAGGATCCCCAGATTCAATAATCTGATTTGGGGCAAGTTGATAAGATAACATTTCACAAGAACCAGATGAATCAGATAGACATTGCTCCTCACATCAGTCAGAGTCATGCCAGAGCCAGTGGCATCTAAATATCTCATTTCAGGAAAGAATTCTGCACGGAAACTTTGAGGACACAAAAACTGTGAACTTGACAGAGGCAATTAACGGGACAGGTCACATTACACCATAGTTCGTCATCAAACAATGGACAGTGAGGCCAGCCATCACACATGTGGTCATATGTAAGCATATCTTTGAAAGTCTGCATCGATAAAATCCTGGACACGTCATCTCTTCACACGCCTGTTCATCTTGGTGATCTAGACAGTCATGCATCCCATTGGGATCGTGTGTACACCGGCAGACAGTCATCGAACTCACCACGGCAACGATAGTGACTGTCAGGACACGTCTGGCTGGAATTCATTTGGTATACAATAAAATATCTGACGCCATCAAATTAACCATAGCAGGGGACGGAAAACGTTGGATAAGCAATCTATTCGATTTTTGAGGTCTGAAATGTTGACACTGATCTTCATCTGATTCATCCTGACAGTGGGATATCTGATCACAAACCTTGTCATAAGGTAAACACTGACCACTTGTGCATGAGAAACTTCTTCTACAAACTTTCAGGCGACAAAATGATTCATCGCTAGAATCTTGACAGTCAGTTCTTGAATCGCACACCAGACTAAATGAAAGAGTATCGATGCCATCACGGCACGTGAATGTAGGGGACTCTGCGACAAGGCCAGTTGAGTTCCAGCCTTTTGCACGTGTTTTCGATCAGAATAACAACAAAACGAAGGTCCATGACTACACAGGCCACGTGTCTTGGAACCACATAAAAAAACGTGTAGATCACATGGCCGTCACGGCACACCGTCATACAGTGTTGTCTTTTGCCCAAGGAAAGTGTGTGCGTGCCCAAAACAATTCCCCTCGGACGATTAAGAGTGTTGTTCAGTTTTGTTCACCATGATTTCACAGACTGGTATATAGTTATAACAACCAATTGGTGGCTGTTGCACCGTCATTTCTTCCAGGTCAAGTATAAAACAAGAGATTTTTCCGTTATACGGTTTAAATGCAAAGTAATCATAATATCCAAACAAATGATAATGAACTGTTCGCTTAATATGCATGCTATGCCGATACATACTGGGGAATGAGAGATCATTCCTAATCAAATCTGTTATAGGAAATTCATTTTCCAAAACCTCTTTGCTTTACTGGTTATAACACCATATGGATCATAAATCATGTGGGACAGTTCAAGGCACCTCGTGCCAAATTCCAACACGGATCATACAGTTTTCTTCCGTGTGTGTGTGTGTGTGTGTGTGTGTGTGTGTGTTGTGTGTGTGTGTGTGTGTGTGTGTGTGTGTGTGTGTGTGTGTGTGTGTGTGTGTGTGTGTGTGTGTGTGTGTGTGTGTGTGTGTGTGTGTGTGTGTGTGTGGTGGTGTAGCTCCTATGTATATCACTCTGTTACAGTTTTGTCACTATCACTGTCGTCCATGTTGTGTTAAACTACAGTGCTGTCATCACTGTTCCCTGTCATATTCTGTGTGTGTTGTCTGGAATGAACACTTCGTTGTTGCGTGACTCATCGTTTTGACATGCACGCTGCGCACAGTGTTTCTTGCGTTATGTCGGTCGTCAGAGCACCCTGTGGGATTTCACTGGGTTCGACACTCTCTGGTGCCATGGCCCTTTGAGAGACATTGACGGCATTCTGTGTCCTGTCTGTCGATGCTTGAGGCAGAGACTGGCTGTGAGGGGACCAATCTTGCACAGTGTTTTAGGGGTTCATTGGGAATTTCTCCATAGTGGAATCATCTCCCTGTTTTCCAGTAAGTCAGTTTTTCTTCTATATCTCTGTCACGCTCTAGAATCAGTTTTCAGGGAGGTGGGACTCCTGACTGCTCGATGGACTATAACAGCATCTCGTCAGAACGTTCCCAATGACGAGTTTACCCGCTGGCGATTGATCCTCTCTCTGTCGCTTGACTTGCTGCTGATCGGATCTTTGACGAGGAAGGATCAAGGCTTGCATTGAAAGATAGATCTACTTGCAAGGTAAGGCGACTGCAGGCGCAAATCTAAACAAATGTGAACAATTGTTGAAAAAGCTCTGCCGAAAAACATTGACAAACGAATCACAAAACAAAACACGACGCGTTTCGACCTATTAGGTCTACTTCAGGTAAGCTATACAACACTCAGGACATCGCAAATGAACGAGCAATCACTTCTCTCCACCAGTTCAGCGCAAGATGGGCGTAGAATGAAAACGAGGCTCATAATAGATCGAAACGCGTCGTGTTTTGTCTTGTGATTCGTTTGTCACACACAAGTACCGCCCACTAGCCCTAATGTCGCATACATGCAAACTAATGGAAGGAATTATTCTAAACAGATCACTATATAGTTGTAATAAACATCAAATTATCTCTATAAATCAAGCTGGTGTTCAGAAAGGCAGATCACCAACAGAACATCTAGTGAAACGCACAACACATGTTAAACAACAATTCGCAAGACCAAAAAAAAAGATCTTGTCAACTTTCTTTGACATAAGGAAAGCATACAAACAAGTGTGGTATGAACGACATTCTATATAAACTGAAAACTGTTGGAATAAATCGAACCATGTATGATTGTCAACCTCGGGGTATGTCAGTGGAGGAAGGACTAGCGCACAGCCCAAACACACTCACAGCTTGCTTACAATCTCATTCATATATCATGCATTCATCACATCAAACCACTAGTAAAGTCTTAACTTAGAGCACTACACATTATCATTAGAAACAAACATCAATGAGCATGGAGTCAAACCAAATAAAATATCTCTTCTCCTTGAACTTTCACAAACCGTTCATTCTAAATCATCATAAATAACCCGGTATAAAAAGATTTTTCTACTTTACCTGCCAGGTGATTTTAAATACTAATCACGTATCACTGCGTTTCTTTTCTTTTTTTCTTGTTTCTTTTCCACCGTCACTTTCACAAGCACAACATCAACTGCTGGCACAGGTCAGGTTGACCGCCCGGCACTGGTTGGTGGACTGCTGGCACGGGCGTTGGCCTGTGGTTTCTGCTTGACGAAGTGACGCTGCCGAGGTATGAGGTTCGAACCCTGGTTATCAGATTGATCAGTGACTATCAACATCGATCTGTCTCCTTTCTTTCTTCCCTGCATTAACGCATTTGCACTCTCTCTCTCTCTTTCTAGTCTCTCTATCAAATGGACATGGTTGCTTTTCTTTCTTTTCCTTTTCTCTTTTCTTTTTTGGCTCTTCAACAGTTAGCAACATCTCTCTCTCGTCCACATCGCTCCTTAGTCCTTCCTCTGCAGACTCTATCTGGTGCTAATGCCTTAACTGGGTATCCTCTTCTCTCCCCACTCATCTCTCTGCCTTTTATCTCGAGTCAGAGCCTACTCTCAGAACCTCTCTCACCTCTCTCTGTCTTTCCGTCCCTGCATCCTCACTCACAGCATTCCTATCTTAATCCTCATGCTCATCTGTCAAAGGGTGAGTAACCATTGCGGTCAGTATTTCCCGCCTTAACTGAGGTTTGCCTCCCATAAATTTCATTGGACGTGTAACTCAAAAAGGGTGTGTGCATCACATCTTACCAAACCCCGCCTCTCTCTGTGTGGTCATGGTCATTTAATTAATTAGCTTGATTTCACCCCCACCACACAATACCTTTCCCCTTCCTACCTTCAACCTGCGACAATCCGAACTAACTATGGGCGCTGTCGCAAATTGGCTGGATGAGTCGACCCAGGCGCCGAGACGTCCGCCACGCGACTTAGTCCTGTCTGGGAAATGATGCTGTCCTCCGTGAGAACACAAATACCCCTTGCCGTACATAATTAGCTAGGCGACGCATGACCGTCTGCTTGGGCCCAAGATGTTTCGTTGACTTAGTCCATAACTGGCCGCACTGACACACGAATCGTTTTTTCTATTTTTGGTCCGTGACAATATCCCCCTGCAAAAAGACTATGCTCAGCATTCCTCAAAACAACGGTACAAAAAAGACAACAACGAATTGCTGACACCAGAGCTAACGTGCAAAGTTTTGCAAAAGTTTTTTACAACAAACGTTTAACAAATTATAAAATATATCATTAGTGAATAATCACCCAAAGAGTATCAACGACGTGCGCTTTTGCCTTATTTTTTTCAAATCATTTCTGATAACCCTCTGTGCGCACCCTATGCAATCCCCTTACCTCGGATTTGCCACATCTTCTCCTTCACAACTACTATGAAAGCACAATCTAATATGACAACGATCAATACACCTCCACTGAGGAATCTCCATCCTCACTACACAACGTGGCTTTACTAACAAAGTGACGTATCTCAAACTAACTGCATTTACATGAACAAGTCTCACAAAGAAAATATGAACCATAGCAAAGGGAATAACCCATATCCACTCAACATTACTGTAATCAACGCATATTATTAACAAGTAGCTATGGGCCCCGGACATGACTGACTCCTCTGAGTGTACTTGCTAACTAACACGACTTAAATAGTCAGCTCCTCATTCTGTCGACCTGGAAGTACTGAACTCGATACCATGTAGGGGGGCTCATGGCCATTGCCCACGCAGAACCCTGCTGTTTTTCACTGCGCCCTCCCTGCAGGAATGTGAGTGGTTGTGATCATCTCTATCACGAACTCCTGCCCATACAAGTATTTGTGAAATTTCTGCATGGCCCACACAACAGCCAAACACTCCTTCTTTTCCTCGTACCCTTTTTCACTTTCGTCACTTCCGCTCGCAACTTCACGGGAAACTCGCCCTTTTTCGTGTTCCGCAACAATACTGCACCTACTCCACCCCCTGATCACTGTCCGCAAAAAAAATGGTTTGGACATACCGGGAAGCTTCAAGAGGGAGGGGAACCAGTTTTTTCAGCACGTCCATCTTGCCTGCACGTCCTGACCACTCGACCACTGCCGGTTTCCCGCCGACCAAACACTGAAGGACTCGTGATTGCGCCAAATTTGGTACAAATTCCCTGTAAAACCAAAAAAACCTAGCAGACTCCTGCTTCTGTTTTGGTCTTTGTCCTCGAATTCACATTTTCTCCCCCTTTTCCCCTTTTCGGGCGTTTTTGTGTCGCCTCCAAAAACAAAACCTAGAACTCCATTTGGAAACCAATCGGGCACTTTTTTGGGTCTGGCTGGAGTTTGGCTTGTCTCAACCTCCAAAAAACGCCCTAGCTGCCTCACATCTCCTCCCATGCCAAAAGCTTCAAAGTCACCCGAAACACTACCCCTTTCCCAAAAACCCGTCAAAACCCTCAAATCCGAGAGAAAACTGCAGGTGCTTTGACCATACCGAAAGGAATCTCGCCACTGGATACCCCCCATAGGAGGGGAGAAGCGTGATTTCCCTTTGAGCCCTCCCAAAGGGCATTTCCCAAATAACCCTTGCCAATCTACCTTAAAATACTTGCTTTTGTTGGGGCGACCTAGCGAAGAGTCCCCACTTTGGGTAGCTTCTCATCACCTGGTGACACTGGTTCAACGTCTATAGCAACACAAAATCTTGCCACCTGATTTTTTCCTCACTAAGACCGGTGCACTATACAGTTTTGGACGTTCAATCACCCCAAGGCCAACATCTTTTTTACCCCTCCTCGACCACTTTTTTGGGGGCATAGGGGCCGGGGGTAGGGTTTCACTGTAGGTTTTTTGCGATTTAACTCCCCTACAGTCCTAAGTTCCTGCCGTTTTATCATCAGGCGCACATAGTTTTAGGACCCCCCGCCCCCGTTTTCCCGCTACCCTTTGGGTGAACCCGTAAAACACCCGCCTTCACCAAAATTCATCTCACCCCCTAACCACCTTTTCTCTCCACCCTTCCCAACTCCCAATTTCACGAGCAAAGGGCTTTTTCCCCCTGCCCTAAACTCATCGGGCGACACATCTTCCCGTTTCCTTTGCTGGAACACTAACGTCTTCAACCTTTTCCTCCCTTTTTGCTCCTGTTTGAACGCGCCCCCTAGCAGTCAACAACTCAGGAACCCCGGGTCCCTTCACCTGGAATATTTTCCCAAGATCAAATCATAAAGGGGTTTTTCCTCACCACGCGACAAACCCCTGAAAAAAAGGGTACGTACTTTTATCTTACAAAGGGAACCCTCCTGCCCTGATTTGAGTACAGGTCTGGGTTTTCCCTTCAAAACCCCTTTTTTTCGCCCGCGTTTTCTTTAAATACACCACAAAACAACCATTCCGTAACCTTTTTACCCTCTGCTGGCCAAACCCCCCCTTTTTCCACTGGAATAATCCCACCTAGTGCCCTCCACCCCACACTGCGCTGTCCAGGCTAGCCATAGCCGACTCCCCCCTTTAGATTGGGTCCCTTTTGGGTTTCCCCTGCAGTCGTTTCCCCCCCGGCGACCCTTTTTCCACCTTTAAAAGGCGCGCCTTCTGGAACCTCATGCACAATCCCTCGCCACAGCCCTTTTTGGACAATGAAACACCTATTGTCCCTTGTCCCCTTTCTGCCCCACCACTGGGGTTTTCGACTTTTCAGAAACTCCCCTATTCCTTCACTCCTCCCCCTGTCCACACCTTTTTTTTCCTGCACCTTTTGCCCAAACTGCCCCCGACACCTCTGCTAACTTCGCAACCTCCTGCCCTGGGTGTCTCTCTTTCAAAGTATAGTTAACTCGGGCTGCAACCGACAAAATCTGTCTTTCTAAACCCCTCTTTCAATTCACAAAATCCTTTTTCGTACCACTCAACTCTAACCACTTCTCCAAATAGTGACTAAACGCGCCCCAAACTGAGTGTACTTTTCACCTGCTTGTAACCACTGAACGAAATTTCTTTCTAAACCCCCTCCCTGGAGTCAAACCCTTCATAAAGATTCCTTCCACCCCAAAACAATTTTTGGTTTGCTGGTAAGCATGAAAATCGAATCCTTTACCCGCTAGCGCTGAAAAATGCTGCCCACTCTTCTAAAGGGGCCAACCCTGACTGGAGCAAATTTTCAAAACGATGATGTACGCCAATCAAATCTGTTTTCCTTTCCGAGCTTTTGGGGCAACTTGGGTGGGGGGCAAACTGCGCACAGGGCCGGGAAACTGAACTACCATCATCGGGGGTCTCCCTCTTTTTTCTCACTTTTTTCTAACTCTAATTAAAATTTTTTAATCTTTCGCCGCTTTCCCTAGCCTTTAATCTTTCTTTTTCCTGGCTTCGCACCTGATTACCTGAACCTAATTTTTTCGCCTGCCAACTTCGTTTCCCATTTCTAGCACACAGCGCTTTCCCCCGCTCTCCTTTTCCATCTTTTGTTGGGTTTTCAAGAATGCTCGCAACTTTTCCCCGGACCTAAATCACAGCGACGCTCACAAGTTGTTCAATGGGTTTTTCTTTCCCCCCAATAATTTTTTTTTTTTTTGAACAAGATTTTATTACTACACGCCAAACGGGTGGACCGACACATGACGAATAAAAAAAACGATGAATAAAATATAAGCGGGGACAACGTAATAGTTTTATAAACGCCAAAGGCCCGACCCAACAGAACAATTAAGGCAATCTTCAAAAAATACTCGGGGCGAACCAACCCAGTTTAACTATCTTGAACATGCCAAGCTATTTTTTAACATTTTGGAAACATACAGAAGACCTACCTTGTCTTGGGATTACAATATTTGAATCCCACCCATTTTCCTCTCGAAATTGAACAATTTAATAAAGGCCAAAACCTCAGCTCGCCTAAATTGTCAACCTCGGGGTATTCTGGGGGGGACTACGCACAGCCCAAACACCCTCACAGCTTGCTTACAAAACTCATTCATATATCAGCATTCGTCCACATCAAAAACCCCAAAAAAACATAACTTTACTACACATACTAGAAACAAACATCAATGCGCCCTGGGGCAAACAAAATAAAACATTCTCTCTTTCCCTTTAACTTCACAAAAACCCTTTTATCTAAAACACATAACAACCGTAAAAAAGATTTCTACTTACCTGTCAGGTGATTTTAAAAATTTACGAATCACGTCTTTTCTTTCTTTTTTTTCTTTTTTTCTTTTTACCGTCACTTTTACAAGCACAACCAACGGGACTGGGCAGGTTTTGGGCCGCCGCACTGGCAGGTTACTGCTGGCACTGGCTTGGGCCGTGGGTCGCTTGACAAGTACCTGCCCGTTGAGGTCAACCCTGGTTCAGATTTTAACAGTGACTATCGACATCGATCTGTTTTTTCCTTTCTTTTTTTCCTGCATTAACACTTGCCTCCTTCCTCGCTTCTATCGCTCATCAAAGGACATGGTTGCCCTTTTCTTTTTTTTTCTTTTCCCTTACAGTTAGCAATCTCTCCCTCCACACTCCCTTTTCCCCCTTTCCCTGCAAAATCTATCTGGGGGCTAAGCCTAATGGTTTTTCCCTTTTCCTCCTCCACTCTCTCCGCCTTTTTCTCTCGAGCAAGCCACTCTCAGAACCTCTCCCCTCTCTCGTCTTCCCCCCCCATCCTCACTCACGCATTCCTACTTTTCCCATCTCATCTGTAAAAGGGGGAGTACCAGGGCATATTTTCCCGCCTTTAAACTAGGTTCCCCCTATAATTTCATTTGGGCGTGTAAACAACATCACTTACCCGCCTTTCCTGGGTGGGGAAGGGGCATTTAATTAAATTTCTTGATTTACACCCCACCCACAAACCTTTTCCCCCCACTTT
>CM031627.1:25483151-25498611 GCA_018398815.1 Conus ventricosus
AACCAAGTATTGCCAGACTGTTAAGTGCGTATGTCGTGGGGATCTTTCAGTTCAACATGTGATTTTTGATTGTGAACTAACGAAACCCTTTTGAATGGTGTTATACCAAGTGCTGACACTGGGCATGTTAATGTGTTTGACTTTTTAGATTCGTTGCCAGTTGTTTTCTCTTGTTAAATTAACGAGTAACCTTTTGGGAAGTCCATTAAGGAACATTTTACAATCATAATCGTAAGTTAGATATTTTAGTTATTTTTATCTAATTTTTCATAGTTACTGTCCTACAATTCATCTATGCTTTATTTGTGTTCCATGTAACCACATCGTCCTCTTTTCTTTTATAATAATAGTCTAAAATTGTAAACAATATGTTATTTAGACGTCTGCATCACCTATATGTGTGACGAGACGTAAAACAGAATTCCTTCCTCACACACACACACACACACACACACACACACACACACACACACACACCACACACACACACAAAACACGCACGCACACACACAACATGCACGCACGCCACACACACGAGCGCAGAGAGAGAGAGAGAGAGAGAGAGAGAGAGAGACGGAAGGAGAGAGAGAGAGAGAGAGAGAGTGAGGGAGAGGAGAGAGAGTGAGAGGAGAGAGAGTTCAGAAACAACACAAGAAAGGTATACGATTTACATGCACACAATGTAATATAGTACAAGTGCAGAAACAGAACAATGTACAGAATTTGCCCACACACACACACACACCCACACACACACACACAACACACACACACACACACACACACAACACACACTACACACACAACACACACACACACACACCACACACACACACACACACACACAAACACACACACACACACACACACACCACGTGTACTCTATCTATCTCTCTTTAACACTCATACACACCACACACACACACACCCCCACACACACACCACACACACACACACACACACACACACACACACACACACACACACCACACACTGTCTGAGTGCATATACAGTGAACAGAAGCATTTTACTGTTTCTTCTTAACTGTACACTGCTTCTGCCTGGCCAGTGTCATCAATCCTTGAAACAGGGGGGGGGGGGGGGGGGGGGGGGGGGGGGGGGGGGGGGGGGGGGGGGAGACAATAGCCATGTGTTTGACATCATGATACGTAATTTCTCCTCCTCTGTTTTCAGACCCCACGCTCGCCTCTTTAGCAGACTGATAACTGCACGTGTTTCCTCGCCCCCTTGTTCCCCATGCACAGCCAGTCCAAAATGGTGAAGACGGAAGAAAGGAACACAATGGATTTCGAAGATATGCTGCTTTGGGATGAATCGAAACTAGGGGAATTCTCTTCTACAGAAAGACATGTATTCTCTGATGTCACTGTCCAGCGTGTCGATGTCACTCAGTCATGGGTTTTTGACGTGAGATTTTTGTGTGGAAGTGCGAGAATAATGTACTCAAGCATTTTGAATCGATTAGATTACACTCCTACCTGACTAGGATGGTTTTCTCTTGAGTAAGCGTTTTGCTGACAACACTTTCACAGACATGTTCAATTGTCTCTGGCTTCAAATATTTGTTGCAGTGGTTGCCTATGAATGATTGCCGTGGTAGGACTGCTTGTGGATTTTTTGCTGATGCAGGGGCAACAATAAATGCTGGTGACAGGACCAGACAAGCGTGGAAGGTCAAACTGTGATTTCCTCTCAGCTGTTTCTTCTTCTTTTTCATATACCTGCTCCATCAGCTCTAGTTGCTCTTGCTGGAACACACCCAGAGGTGTTTTGTCATCTTCAGGCTCATTAGATACCAGTCGTGATTCTAGTTGCCTTTTTCCTTCCTCTAAAGATTCATTAAGTTTCAATTTGTCAACAAAGTCAGATAAGGCTGAACTTTGTCTCCACCTGTTTTTCCTCAGCTGCAAGTGATTCTGACAATTTCTTTATCCAGAGAATGACACTCACCTTCCAGCAGGTCATGGTGCTTTTTTACCACTCCCAGAAGAATGTGCAGATAGGGAGGTGCTACATGACTGAGTGTAATGTCAATGATGGTCTTTCTGATTGACATTATTGTGAAGCTTGTCAATTTTCCTTTTGAATTTTTTGTATTTTTTGTAATATCTCCTGATGCACTGTAAGCTGCGCTGTGTGATGTTGCCTTCATTACAATGAGGTGGAGTGTGTGTATCTGGCTTTTTGATGCTGTGCAGTATAGACAGGGGTGTGTCCCCTGAGCACCTGGCAGACCATACAGCTTGAGCAAATCATAATCCCCAAACATAAAACAGTTTGATTGTCTTGTTTCTCCATGTCATGGACTTCATCGCAGCCAGCTGTTCTTTAAAAGGATCCATGATTCCATGCAAATTCTCTGGGTTGTTATCTTCTAGAAATGACAGTTGTGGTGTGATATGCAAATTTGCCTACACGTGTTTTTTTTTTTAAAATGAACAAGCATATGGCGTGTTGACGAATTTTTAAACAAAAGTGACATTTGTTTAGGTTTGCTTTTGTCATCAAAATAAATGGAACTATTGAAACACACACACACACTCACAGACACACGCATAGACACACACACACACACACACACACACACACACACACACACACACACACACACACACACACACACCACACACACACACACACACACACACACACACACACACACACATACACACACACACACACACACACACACACACACACACACACACACACACACACACACACACACACACATAACATGGAAGCAGTGGACATCGCCGGAATGACATGGCAGCAGTGGAGCGCCTCCTCTTGTGGCTGACATGGCGGTTTATTGACTGAACTGATAGGATTTCAACAGCACATTTCTGGATGAGGCGTTTGGGGAATGAGCAGTGTGGAGGGAATGCTACTGGGGATGGAGAGAGTAGCAATTGTGAGGAGTGGGTGGATAGGCCTGGTGCTGGGGATGGAGAGAGTAGCAATTGTGAGGAGGGGTTGGATTGGCCTGGTGCATAAAACAAACGAACATATAAGACCTGTATTGACAGGAAAATTTCACCAGTGTGTATTGTTATGATGATATTAAACCAGCATTTGACCCCATCCATTTCAACAATTTAGTTTCTTTGACTTTCTTTCGCTTTTCTGCCATGGTGTTGAAGTATACATAAAGGGATTGATAGCCGAATTCAAAGGTAAAACAAATATTGCAAGGGCGACATTCACTTCTCCAGATATAGAAACATCAGCAGTGCCAACATTCCACACAGCCCAATAGGAAACCAACACATGAAGTCTGTCAGTGCAATGGTGATCAACCGACGAGCTATGGTCATGTCTTGTGATATTTGTGTCGTGTTCTCTTTTAACGCATTTTTCTGTACTGACCAGTAGACAAATGCCTGGCCGACAGAAATCAATAAGAACAGAACAAAATTGAAGACAATCAGCACGCTGACAGAATAGAGTTTTCCTTGAACTCTTGTCTCGTCACTGGTAGAGGAATACAGATCCTGTCTGGCTGTAAAACTCCCAGTGTGATGTCACGGGGAGTAAAGGCAGCAATGCCAGACACCAGCCAACCAGCCAGATTAACAGACAGACCGTGGCGGCCGATGTTCTTTCAATCTCAGGTACTGAATGGAAAGCACAAGACAATAAAGCGATCCAAGTGATCAGGCAGATAATCAGAGCCGACAACCTCGCTGGACAACAAAGACAGAAATCCAGCCACCTTACAGGGCACACTGCTCTTCCATGCATCATCATGACGAAGATATGTGCCACGGAAACGTTTCGTCAGCCGATGCCTATGATGGTGATGTAAAAACCCATCAGAAAGTCGGCCATCGTGAGGTTGGTGACGAAGACATTGAAGCCAGTTGAAGAAGTCATGCTCCTCACCAAACACACGAGCAAAGAAACAGAAGACATTACCAGAAATTACCAGACAAGCCATCAGCCACAGAAATCCACGGTATGTCCATGACTGCAATAAATCTTCACATGAAGAAATTTCATCTTTCGGGGCATGACAGTGTGATAGAATCAAAGTTATGTAGGGAGTATCTCTACACAACATAACTTATAGTTTATCGTCGAGATGAACTTAGATAGAGAAGTCCTTTGAAATGTCAGGTGAAAAGATTTCATGGAGGGCCCTTCATGTGAGCTCGTCAGCGGGGTAGGAACTGAACCCCCCCTTTCCGGGACCGTATGGATGGTAGTGAGGTCAAGTTAAATTTCTGCAAGGCGGGAAAATGCCACAGACTTTTAAAATAAAAACACAGCGTCTTGTATAGCAGATCTATCATTGTGAGTACACGTTTTGGATCTACTAGAGGCAACGCGACGACTGATGGATAGGATTTTTGGACAAGGATAATTCATGCAGTTTTTTCTAATGAAAAAAGGGAAAGTCATGTTGTATGGTAAAGCTTATTGCTGCTGATTTTAAGGACATAAAAATTTCAATAATTGTTTGGGGGGAAAGTTGATAAGAAAATTTTCACAAGAACCAGAAAACGATAGACATTGCCCTCACACAGTCAGAGTTGCGAGCCGGCATCCAAAACTCTTCGGGAAAAATTCGCAGGGAAACTTGGGGACACAAAAAATGTGAACTTGACAAAGGAAATTAAGGGGACAGGTCCAATACCCCATAGTTCGTCACAAACAATGGACAGTGAGGCCACCCATCACACTGTGGTCACTATTAAGCATTCTTTAAAAAGTCGCATCGATAAAACCCCGGCACGTCATCTTTTTTCACACGCCGTTCATCTTGGGACAGCAGTTAGCATCCCTTGCATCGTGGTAACCGGCAGACAGCACAAACCCCCAGGGCAAGATAGTGATGTAGGACACTCTTTTGGGAAATTCATTGGTATACAGAAAATGTCTGATGCCATAAAAATCAATCATAGCGGGAGATGGAAAACTTGGAAAGCCTTCCATTCCTTTTTTGAGGTCTGAAATTTGACCGATCTTCATTGTTCACCCTGACAGTGGGATTTGATCAAAAACCTTGTCAAAAGGGTAAACCTGACCCACTTTGATAAAAGTTTTTCTACAAACTTTCAGCGCAAAAGATTCATCGCAAATTTTGACAGTCAGTTCTTAAATCGCACACCAGACAAATAAAGAGCATCGATGCCACACGGCACTGAATGTAGGGACTCTACCGGGGCCATTGTGTTCCACCTTTTGCAGTGATTTTGGATCAGAATAATAAAAAAAACAAGGCCCCATGACTACACACCCATGGTCTTGGAACCGCATAAAGAAGGTGTAAATCACGTGGCCGCACGACAACCGTCTACAGTGTTTTCTTTTGCCCAAGGAAAGTGTGTGCTGCCAAGAATTTCCCCTCGGACGAAAGAGGTTGTTCATTTTTGTTCACCATGATTTCAAAACTGGTATTTTCTTATAAGAAGAAATTTGACTGTCGCACCGTCTTTTTTTTTTCATCAAAAAAAACAAGAGATTTTCCCTTCACCAAAATTTTTGTACGGGAAATTTAAAAAAAATTGATAAAGAACTTTCGCTTTTTTGCATATATGCCGTACATAGGGGCAATGAAAGACATCCAAACCAAATCTGTTTTAGGTCTCTTCTCCAAACCTTTTTGCTTTCTTTTTTAAAAACACCAATGGCAAAAACACAGTGGGCAGTTCAAGGCACCTCGTGCCAAATTTCCCAAAACGGATCATACGTTTTCTTCCGGGGCAGCAGATTCCACGAAATTTAACAACGGCACACAAGCCACCATTCCTTGCAGCGCACTGCTGAAGGGACGTGTTCGTTTCTCTCGTCCTCTCACACTCTTCTTTAGGGTTTCAATCCATGTGGTGCTGAAAGCTGAAAAAGGGGCCACGGACAGTTGACCAACCCACTGGCAGCTTTCCCCGGGGCTTACTTTCAGGAAAAAGGAAAAGTAAAAATGAAAGCATGTTGTGCTCATTCATTGCTGCAAATCTTTCTTGAAATCTTGGTATGTAACTTCCCCTCCCGTAACTGAGTATTCTGCAAAATTGCTTGCAATGTCGGGAAAAATACCAAGCCCCATTTTTCCTCCGTTTTTTTTCGACAGACCCATAAAATGACATCGTTCACATCTGGGCCAACCTGGAAATGTAGACAAGCGTGTGTCTTTGGTGGGACGTGAAGCTACCGCAAAGGGGGAGCGCCGCCCATTCCCCTTGCTTCCTGGGGACTAGCCAGAGGGCACTGAGGTCATGATCAGGACCAAGCCCGGATTCTTCCGGAGTTTGACCACCCAAAAAAAAATGGTTAACGTCGGGGGGGGGTCGGGTTTGGGTTTTGGAGGGGTGATAGGGGGGGGTGGGATATCGGATCTATCCTCTATATGTTAGTTCAAATGTGAGGGACTGCAGGGGAAGGGGAAACAAAACTTGATAAATGTAAGCAAAAGGGAAACCGCCAAACAACATGGACAAACCCAACCACAAGACAAAAACCGGTTTCGACCTCTTAGGTTTTCAGTCAAGACCCCTCCGCGCCCAATTGGACAAAAAGGATTGCCTTCTTTTTGTTCACAACTGAGGATTGCTCATTCTTCATGTTTCACAACAGAGTGTTGCTCATTTTTCATGTTTCCCAAAATGGTGATTTCTCATTCTTTAGTTCACAAAAAGAGTGATTGCTATTCTTATGTTCACAACATGAGTTGCTCATTTTCATGTTCACAAAAAATGAGGATTCCCCATTCTTCATGTTACAACATAAAATGATTGCCATTCTTTATGTTAAACTGAGTGGGTTTCTCATTCTTATGTTCACACATGGTGATTTTTCCCTTCTTCAGTTCACAACTAGGATTGCTCATTCTTCATGTTTTTTTTTTTATTTTTTTTTTTTTTTTTTATTTTTTTTTTTTTTTTTTTTTTTTTGTTTTTTTTTTTTAAATTTTTTTTTTTTTTTTTCCAACTGGTGATTGCTCCCTTCTTCAGTTCACAACATGATGATTTCTCATTCTTCATGTTCACACATGAGTGAATGCTTTTTTTTTCATGTTCACCCAAAAATAGTGATTGCCATTTTTCAGTTCACAAAATAGTTTTAAAATTTTCTCATTCTTCATGTTCAACTGGGAAATTTCTCATTCTTTAGTTTACAAATGAGTGATTGCTCTTCTTCATTTCACAACAGAGTGATTGCTCTTCTTCAGTTCCAAAAAGAGTGATTTCTCATTCTCATTTCGTTTCCTTGGTGTTGTAACACCTGGGGTGAAGAACCCCACAGGGGGAAAACGCGCCGCTGTTTTTTTTTGATTCGTGGGGCCCCTTGTTTGGGTTTTTTGGTTATTACACAATTTCTAAGATCTATTCTCTTATGTTTATGGAGTCCAGCACCGCCCAATTTCAAACCCCCTCCCCGGCCCCCCCCCCCCCCCCCCCCCCCCCCCCCCCCCCCCCCCCCCCCCCCCCCCCCCCCCCCCCCCCCCCCCCCATTACTTTAATGATGGAAGAATTTTTACCTGCACTTGTTTTCCCACACTACTTAATTGTTCAGCATTATTATTATTTTAAAATATATTATAATTATATATATAATATAAAATATATATATATTATATATATATATATATATTTTTATATTTTATATATATATAATAATATATAATATATTATATATATGTCACGACCGACCCTGGAGGTTGCCCTGACAGGATCGGTCTAGATGGGAGTGAAGGGAATGGCTGACCTCGCACGCCGCAAGAGCCCACACGAGAAAAATTACGTACAACACCCATTTATTCACACCAGCAAAATAAGCTTTCCCAAAACACACACAACATGCACAATCAAAATCAAGCACCCCAACGCAACAACATGCACAATCCAATCAAGCACTCCAACACCCACAACATGCATGATTATAAATAAACTTTTCACCATACGAGTACCAATCACAATTACAGCATTCCAGCACATAGGGACATATACACAATTATAAAGAAACATTTCCAGCATCGATCCCTTCTACACCATGGAGTGCGTCCACACCCTGCCTCTGTCAAGTCTACTGGGAGCACCCTGTCGCACTAGGTGCTCCGAACCGGGTCGGTTCTCGCAGGGAGGGCGCTCAAAGCCGACACCCTCGACTCACAAGCAGGCAGTGAAGAGGTTTTTCCCCGGGGGGGGGGGGGGGGGGAAACGTGGCGCTGTTACTGGAGGTCCTGGACGGGGGTCAGGGCCCGGGCCAGTCAAGATGGCGGGCTCCTCTACCCGTCCGCGGTCCGGACCAGGGCGTGGCCTCGACCAGCGCGTGGCACCATCCGTCCGCGGTCCCAGCCAGAGTGTGGCCTCAACCAGCACGTGGCACCATCCAGTCCGTGGTCTCAGCCAGAGCGTGGCCTCAACCAGCACGTGGCACCATCCCGTCCGTGGTTCAGCCAGAGCGTGGCCTCAACAGCACGTGGCCCATCCATCCGTATCCGGGTGAAGCCCCCCAAAGGGGGGGGGGGAAAACGTAGCTGGGAGGAGAGGAGAAAGGGAGGGAAAGGAAGAAGGAAGGAGGAAGGAGAAGGGTACTGGAACCCCGCCGTCAGTACAGTCTGACCCATGCTGTCAAATCTTAACAGCCACCCCGCATGATGGGGAGGGAAGTCTATTAAATGCACCAATAATCCCAGCTCAAACCAGGGCCTGAGCATAACACAGTAAACCTCGAATCAGGAATGTTACTAGGGTCTTCTCACACGACGCAGGTAAAAGACTGCATTTAAAACAAGGTTAAAAACAAATATGAATTATCTTCACCTTCTCTCACTCACGTTTTAAAATCTGCCTTCCTTAGGAAATAACCAACACAGCGACCATCGCTTTATAACTGCCACCACATTTGCAAATAATAATTCAAAGGCATAATTGTCACATTTTATAGCCACATTTCAAAAAAACACAAATCTCCAACCATGCATCCCCAACGACAAATCATGCGTACGCACGCTCGCAACATAAAACTCGTTCTCCCTGCACACACAAACGCGGTGGCCGAAGGATAAGAGTCCGGTGAATGTGACAGGGGCGGACGAGCGAGACCCAAACAAGTACAAACCCTGAATCACCAGGTTCTCTCCCATCCCCCCCGAAATACCGCAACACCAGATGCATAACCAGGGGAAAGAATTTTGGAAATAATTTAGAATGGCCAGGTTAAAGATTGAATTAACCAGAGAAAAGGTCTCACACAATATTTCTTTTACAATTTTGCAAACAAAAGAAAACTGCGCAAAAGAGAAGAATAAGACGGCTAACAACAACAAACCAAAACAAACAAACCACGAAACTGATGCTTACCAGCTACCCGTGGGTGACCCGAAGAGGCGGGTCAAACGACTCTCTCTGCCCTCTGTCCAGTCGAGAGGACAGAGGCACAGGTGCGGAAAAAGAAGAAGTGATGTCCCCCTCCTACAGGCCGACTGCAGGAATTGAAAGTACCGACTGTACTTTCGATGATACGGTGAAGAACCAAGACCGGAGCAGGCGCTCCCAGAGACATCTTCCGCTCGAGTGAAGAGCTAACCTCCCTCAGCAATGGCGGCCAACATGCCATGCTGCGTCACAGAGTGAGCATACTTCAAACTAAAAGAAATGAAGCACGTGCGACAGGTAAAAAGACAGGCGAGAGGCCGATAGACAGCAAGTTCGAGAGAAAGGTACCAGCCACCGTGAACCTACAGGATGAATAGCACGGGCAGTGGAATAAGAGAGAGAGAGAGAGAAAGCAAACCGAAGTTGAGCTGAACTACACCAAGGTGCAACCGCACCACAAGCCACATTAAGGGACGGATACACGACAACAGCAACGACAATAAACAAATGAATAATTCCGCCACCCTGGATGGGTCAAACGTCGTAGGCCTCGTGACAAACTCGTGACATATATATATATATATATAATATATATTATTATATTATAATTATATATATATTTATAATATTTATATATATATATATATATATATATATATATATATATATATATATTGCCCTCAGCCCTTCCCATCAAATTAAATCCTAAAGACCCTATGGTTTTTTCAAATGTTCCAACAAATGTATTACTTGTAGAGAGTACGCCATGGAATCCACAAATTTTATTAGCCACCAGACCGAAGAAACATTTACTGTAAGACACCATATTGACTGTCAAATTAATAACATCATTTATCTAATGTTCTGCGAACCCCTGTCAGAATTCCCCAATACATTGGTGAAAGAAAAAAAATTCACTCAGAAAACGTTTCTATCTGCATAATCTCACATCAAGGACAACATCGGGACTTAGTCACGCAACATTTCAACCTGCCAACCAACCCTAGCTAACATGACATGCATGGTGATAAAAAAAGTTTTTTTTTCTGACAGCCACACGCACAGAATTTGTAGGGAAAATTTCTGGATAAGAAAATTGAAAACTCTCCATCCTTCGGACTCACTCACTACAATAACTGTTCATGTTCTACGTTTGCTTGACTCCTTTTGCCTCCCCCTACCACTACCAACACACACACACACACACACACACACACACACACACACACACACACACACACACACACACACACACACACCACACACACACACCCCAAAACACACACACACACACACTCACTCACACTAACACACTCTCATATACGCACACACTCCCACACGTGCGTGACACCGCACGCTTTTACACACACTTACTCAGTCCCTCTTCACTTACTACAAGGGTCCCTTTGCTCCCCTTCCATTTGAAAGATTTGCCTGGTACGTGCAATCGTTTTTCCTTTTTTAGCTTCTGGTTTTAAGACAGTGAATTTTATTCACGTTCTTTTTATGCATGTATAAATGTTGTATGACTCCCCGGGCCCAGTCAACTAAACCCTGAGGAAGGCATTAAAGCCGAAAATTTTGGAAAATTTCTTTTTATCTTGTCTGTTGTGGTTTTTAAACTCTCTGTTTAAAGAAAAAAAAAAAAAAAAAAATAATATATAAATATATAAAATATATATATATATATATATTTTTTTTTTTAAACAGAGTTTTTTAAACTCTCAGAGAATGTAAATATGTTTGTTCAAGCTCACCCATGTTATTCTGCCCAAAAAACCCCTTTTTCACATACAAATCACGCCCATCTCATATCATTTTTGGGACCAAATTTAACACCTTTTCACAAACAAAATTAACACCTCAAAACCTCTAAAAATCGACGTAACTAGTGCTTGAAACGGAGGTTTCCGTGCAGAATAACATGGGCGATCGTGAACAAACATATTTACCTTCTCTCCCCGGAGCATAAAATGAACTAAAAGGGTTGACAGTCATACTCCAGACTGGCACCGCAAAATCGATAAAGTCGACAGACTGCTGCACATGCGACACAGGTGTTAATCATCGTGCGATGGGCCGCGTGTCGCGCGTGCACGCTCAACAGGAAGTATGACATCATTTCTTCGTGGCTTTTTCATTATACAGCGCAACTAGATTATTCTAGAACATTCGATGTATGACGCATAAGCTTAGCACATGTCTCCCACGGGGTAAACCTCTTATCAAATCAAGTGCGGGGCTTAAATCACGTGACATTCGAGGGTATGCGCATAGCAAAGCTGTCCTGTCATTTTTACTTTGGGGCCCGTGCTGTGTAGACGTGCGAGAAAAGTGGATGTACTGTTTCAGACGTGTGAGAGAAGTGATTTTACCAGAAATATTTATGTCTCAAGACAGCATTTCTTCAGATTTAGAGAGAGAAATTATGGAATCGCAAGTTGCTCATCAAAAGCTATTAGATTTCTCAACACAGCCATCAATTTTAATTCTACCTGACATGGATCAAGCTTCTACTTTTCAACAAGCTCAAAATCTCCCATTACCACCCCCAACACCAACGAATTGTGGACTGAAGAAGAAATGATTATTTTGCGGGAGAATCAACACTACTTCAAAAAATGATAGAAATAATTGAAAAAGCAAAAACAAAAGGGAACCCAGAATTGCCAAAGAAGCCTAAAAGAAATATTGAGCAATTGTTCAAAGAAAAGAAAGGGACCAAGAAAAGGGAAAAGAACCTTCAACACCGCAAGAATTACATGACTATCTTGTGGCAAATCGGGTGACATTCATCAGCTATTTCAAGAGAAACGTTTTGGGAAAGCCTTTTTCACAAACACAACTGAAAATGAAATTGTTAACAGGCTGCAAAAGAGCGTGAAAAATGTGAAGAAGCAGGATGCTCAAACAATCATGATCTACGTTCAATTTGGGCATTTTTTGAATCTTTGCAAAAATGGCATGAAGTGGAAAGAAAAGGTGGGAGAATAAAAGAAACTTGGGCTCAATGGCTTAAAGAGAAATGTGGATATTCTGACGATCATGCACGCAAATTGCGCCCCTGTTGCCAATGGTTTCTTTATGGGGATTTGGGGGTTTTACATTGTTGGGCTTTCAATCAGTTTCATTTCCAGCAATTTAAAACAAATTCACGCCATGCTGCAAGTCCCTGAATTTGGAGAATATTGGAAACAACCTCTCAGTCTACCTCCCACAACTGCCCTGCAAGCCTCTCAGTGAACGCCACAAACGCATGACGTGGGTCTAAAAATAGTACCGGTTTTGCAAACCGCCGACTGGGTTGAGCTTGCCCACGCTCCCACTTACCTGCTTTCCCGGCTGTCTATTCAGACGGCCGCTGAGAGAACTTTGAAGAGATCTTGTGATTATTGATTCAGGACCTGATAAGCGATTTTTGTGGCTGTCCTCGAATTTACGTCGTTCAAGTGAGAACCACAAAAGCCCCTTCACATTTCCCCTGCAATCACCATCCTGTCTATTGTGTGAATGATTCTCGTGTGTGCGTGTGTGATTCAGATCATGTTTATAGCACAAAAACAAGAGAAACTAATTATTTTTTTTATTTAAAAATTTTTTTTGAGTTTAAAAATGAACCCCCACGTAGTTATAAGCTTACAGAAATATGATGATTTTGGTTGGGGGATTAATCTGGAGTTGATAAAGAAGTGGTAAAGGACATGTTTGATGAATTTATAAACAGAACTTTTTGAAAGCTTAACTATTCGAAAAAGCGGGATTGAAAGTCGTTAGTATAATCCCAAAGTCCCTTGGGCTAAACCAATTATAAAGCTTTTTGCTATTTTACTTGATAATATTGCCCCCCAAGATGCTGACCGCATGTGTATGATGATCTTGAGGGGTAACTGTTACCTTTAAACTTGATCAGTCTTTACGATTAGAAAAGACTATGAATAGAGCTGAATTTACAAGAGAAACTGATTAATTAAAATTTTTTTTAAATTTTTGATTTTTTTATTTTGGGTTTAAAAAATGATGCCCCAAGACATTTAAAAAGCTTACTGATATGCTTTTCGAGTTGGATTGGAAAGTGAGAGAGAAGATTAAAAAACAAGTTTGAAGAATCAATTACTAATCTTTTTAATCACATAAAGATTCGAGAAAACGTGAAGCAGGTCTCAGTGAAATACCAGATTCTTATCCCAACCAAACTAAAATTTTTTTGGTATTTAATTGATTATATGGTTCTGATCTTATGGATTTTAAAATAACTTTTCTATACTCCTGAAAAGTAATTATTTACTTTAAAGAAGATTAGGTTTTACGATTAAAAAAGACTATTAATAACAGCTGAATTTACAACTATTTTTTATTTATTTTAGATTAAAAAACAAATGGCTACCGAACTCAGCGAATCTGATTTAAAGAATTGTAATGAACTATTTGACGAAAACAATGAAATTATTAAACATTGATTTTAGTGAATTTGGTTTTGGAATGAATAGACAATATAATAAAAGATAATAGTGAACTATTTAACGAAGCAATCAAAGTGATAAACATTGACTGTATGATTCAGAAAAGCTAAAATATTGGCGGGCGTTATTGTAAGGTTAACGTGTCTTGAAGTGTTGCGACACTTGGTGAAGAATAAAACGTGTTTACTTACTTTTATTTACATTTATTTTTTTTTTAAATTACGTAAAATTTTTGAGTTAAAAAAAGAGCCTCACAAGTAAATTCGAGGATGGAAAACTATATACGATGGAAGAAATATTTGACAGCAGTGAACAATTAAGCAATATGTTTAGTGAATTAGACATGGACATCATTAACCCCCCAAACGTTCATGAAAGCGTAGCACATGCCATCTCTAAAATCCCAAGTCTCTTCAACGCGAACCGCCAGTAAAAGTGTTGTTTGGGAGTTCTGATTGATTATATAAGCCTGATGATACTAACATGGAAGTCTGGGTTTCAACTAAACAGAAAGAGTAATCAGCTACATGACTTTAACTCTAATTGGGCTGATTACTGCTTACACAGTTTAACCATGCAAGTGAGGAGGCAAAGTTAAGGGGTTCTGGCTGGTCTGAAGGGACAGTCCTTGAAATCAAATTAAGACAAACAAAGTTCTATCCTATAGTTGGCAATTCTTACCTTCCTCTCCCCAAAAAAGTTTGTTTTAAACGAGCAGTCTTAAACATAAAAAATTCTGACAACATGTGTTTTATGGTGTGTTTTAGCACATTTAAATCCTGTTAAAAAGAACGCAGAAAGAGTTTCCAATTATGAACAATATAAGCAAGAGCTGAACTTTGAAAACATAACCTTCCCAGTAAGCAAGAAAGCTATTTCAGTTTGAAGAGCAAAACAAAACCAATCACCGTAAACGTATACAAATGGTCTGTAGAAGTGATCTAGTGCCTCTGTCACGAGTTTGCACGAGGCCTACGACGTTCGGAAACCCCCCTAGGGTGGCGGAATTACTTATTTGTTTATTGTCGTTGCTGTTGTCGTGTATCCGTCCCTTAGTGTGGCTTGTGGTGCGGTTGCACCTTGGTGTAGTTCAGCTCAACTTCGGTTTGCTTTCTCTCCCCTCTCTCTCTAATTCCACCGCCCCTGCAAATTTACCTGCATGTTTACGGGTGGCCGGTAACCTTTTCTCTCGAACTTTCTGTCTACCCGGCCCTCTCGCCTGTCCCTTTTTACCTGGGCGCACGTGCTTTATTTCTTTTAGTTTGAAGTATGCTCACTCTGTGACGTAGCGTGGGATGTTGGGCCCCCATTGCTGAGGGAGGTTAGCTCTTCACTCGAGCGGAAGATTTTCTCTGCGAGCGCCTGCTCCAGTCTTGGTTCTTCCCCTATCATCGAGAGTACAGTCAGTACTTTCAATTCCTGCAGTCGGGCCCGTAGGAGAGGGACATCACTTCTTCTGTTTCCGCTTCTTCGCCTCTGTCCCTTCGACTGGACAGAGGGTAGAGAGAGTCTTTGACCCCCTCTTCGGGTCACCCACGGGTGCTGTAGCATCAGTTTCGTGGTCTGTGTGTTTGGTTGTTGTTGTTAGCCGGGTAGTCTTCCTTTGCGCAATTTCTTTTGTTTCGAATGTAAGAGAAAAGGCCCAATCAATTTTCTGGT
>CM031627.1:25499611-25522524 GCA_018398815.1 Conus ventricosus
TTTAAAATTGGTCAAAAATGATATGTGGGGGCGGATTTGTATGTGAAAAATGGGGTTTTCGTGAAAAATAGATGGGTGGGTCTTAAAACCCGAAATTTTACTTTTCTCTGTAAGCGTGTTCCGTCACTTTTGGGTACGGAAGGGGGGGAAAAAGGAGACGTCAATGAGAATTTTTTTGTTGGGTAAATCGGGACCCTCGTAACTCCCCCATTTAGAGTAGGGGAGGCATTAACTTTTTTTTAAAAAATTGTTATGTAAATTTTTGTTATCATTTTCCCCGAAAGGGGGAGTGAGCGTTACAGTCACCGCGATTTCCATTTTCTTTTGTATGAAAAGGACGTAACTTTCGGTATTTTCTCTTTGGGCCTTTAGGAAAGTTTAACTAAAACATTTATCTTAAACGTTTCACTGTTTTCATTTGGCGACAGAGTACAGTTCGATTATTCGCTGGTGTGGCCGGGCATAGGTGAAATTCCCCGCTTATCATAAATTAAATGCTGTTTGAATTTTTCCCTTCTTGACCCATCTTTCCGATGGGATAGTAAAATTTCGACTTGGGAATTTTTTTTAGTGACTTTTAACGCTGTAAAAAATAAGAATTGATATTGAAAGAAAAAGTTTTGAATAAGGTAAACAGGTTTGTATTTTAAAACCTGAAATTTCCATTGATAATCTTTAAGCATTTGTTTCTCCCATAGCTATTAACGTTTTTAGGAAAATTGGGGGAAAGTTTTAAATCATCAAAGTACGATAAAAGTTTACTAATAAATTTTTAATACGTCCGACATTAAAGAGAGAAAAAAACGAGAGAGGAGAGGGGGGAGAGAGAGGGGAGAGGAGGGAAGAGGGGGAAAAGGGGAGAAGGGGAGAGAGAGAGAGTTCAAAATAAAATACGTGCCAAGAATAAAAGCAGGGTTTAAACTAGTTGCAAAGTCAACAAAACGGCCCTTTGCTGTCCGAGTTAGCAATTTTAAAATACAGATTGGTCAGTTTTTAAAACCAGCTTCAGTACATCAAGGGATTCTCCCACGGGGCCTTTTCACAAAGTTGCGTGAAAACGGGGGGTTTTGGGTAGAAGTTCGGGTAGTGATGCGGGGGGGCCCCTTTAAAAAGTTTTTTTCGGCGCCCAAGAACGCGTCTCAGGTGTCGCCCCAGGTTTTCCCCCGCAGGACACTGGTCCCTCTGCTGTTGGATGAATCCCGCTTTCTTCGCCCTTGGTTTGCAGTTGCCATGGTTGACGAAAGAGTTTCTTTCCTCCAAACAGCAGTGGGAAAAAGCATTGAATATTTCCCGTTTTGGTTTCCATCTCGTATCTGTAGGGGCCCGGGGTTTTGCTGACAACGATTTTCGTTTTGGGATGTTGGAAGATTGACTCGAGGAATGGGCCCCGAAGATTTTGCTGCAAATTTTGGGGGTAGATTTTTTAAATTTCATTGCTCCACTTGGATGCAATGGCTTTGGCGATTTTTTTGAAAAAAAAAAACAGAAGCTCTTGCTTACAAGATCTTTCGAGTGACCCTTAAAGGAAAGTGCATCAAACCCCATAAAAGGGCCGTTGTCGTGTAACTCCTTTTTAGCACTGAATCGTGTGGGAAAAGTGCCCTCGGCAGCTTGTTCTTGTTTGGTCCCTTGCTTTTGGTTTTTTCAAACTGGGTCACAGATTTTACGGGTCATTTTTTTGAATGTACGCGAGTTCTTTTCTTTAGATGTTTTTGACATTTTTTTGCTGGCCTAATGGAAATTTTTGATTAATAAACCCCGCGAGTGGTTGCTGGATGACTGAAGTCTCTGGTTTTTCATGTTTGCGTAGGATTGACGGCGCGGAATTTCCCAGGGGCAGCTTTGTTGTTGCCGCAGTCCTTCGCGACCGATTTTGGTTGCAAGGTCTTCAGTTAATTTCTTTACACGTTTTCAAGAACAAAACTCGAACAAAAATTTCGGGCGATTTTAGATTTAAAATAATACTTGCTGGTCTTCCGTTTCGTTTTGGTTTTTTACGAGCCTTTGGTGTTGCTCCGGGCCTGATGTTTTTTCTTGAGGGGTCTCGGTCTTTTTTCTTTGCCACGGACGCCTTCTTCGTTTTTTTTTTCGATGTTTTTCATGTCTTTCGTTTTGAGTTTTTTGCCCGACCCCCGGGGTTTTCCGATCTTTCATTTGTCTGTTGATGTAGTATTGCTAAAATTTGGACGCGGGTTTCAGTTCCCTGCAGTTGTCCGCCCATCTTAAAGGAAAGTCAAGATGGTGTGAAAAAAAAGGGGGGGGGGGGGGGGGGGGGGACCAAACCCCACCAAAAAACCCACAAAAAAAAACAAAGGGAAAGGAGGATGCGTTTTTGGGGAGTGTAAGGGGTGTAAGTTTTAAAGTGTACTAAGGAATCTAATATAACCCTCCACCCACCTTTTATCAAAAAGTTTAACTTGAACAAAAAATTTGAAACTGTAAAAATCACAAATGCAAAGATAAAATTAAGTGAAAAACCAATAAACTTTTAGAAAAGATTCGAGTAGCAAAATTGTTTAGTATACTAGATGCGATAAGGAGTCGATCCATCAAAACCCTCAATATCTGATCTATTGAAAAGCTCTTTTGTTTGGACAATGAAACAGTAAAATGTTTTACACTTTTGAATCCCCCCACTAATTTGATTCTTTGCAAAATTTTGTTTTTTAAAGAAAATTAAAAGAAGCCTAGGGGTTAGACTTTAACTCCCTGGATGAGAAATAAATCTTTTGTATGATGTTTCCCATTGTTTTTTTCAATACTTGATTTCAATTGTTTTCAAAAATAATGTCCGAGTTCCTCAGGGGTTTTTTTCGCCTTTATGAGATGTTTTATTTTTGATAGAGAAAAAATTCTGTCAGTCTGGAACATTTATTGTTATGTGCCCCTGGTTTTGTGTCCTTTTTGGCAACTTTGTTATTGTTCATTTGCCCCCATTTTTTCCACAAGAGAAGGACCCACAAAAATAATATTAATGCCTTTTTGGGAAAAAAGGTGTATTGGATTAATTTATTTTTAGGGCTAATCGTACACTTTTTTTTTTAAAGGGCTTAATACATTCAATGGTTTTGAAACAGCGCATTTTTACGTTTTGACGTTATTTTTGGGGAAAAATTTAAATGAAATCAAAGATTTGAGTTATAGCAAGTAATTTTGCACATTAAAGACAGATTTTACAAGATGAAATAAATTTTCTATTTTTAAACTGGAAATTTTTTGAAAGTGCTCCCCTGCTTTTTTCATCATCGGCCATTGTGGGAAAATTTTTTTAAAGGGTGGGTTTTATTATTTTCTAAGTGAGTGTAAAACAAAATTTTTTCAAAATTTTTGGGGAAAAATCCTTTTTTAGTTAAAATTTTTGTAGTCAATGTCAAAAGGGAACTTTTTTTGACCCCTTTTGGAAGGGGTTTTAAAAAGTAGGTTTTCCGGGGGGGATTTTTTTTTTTTTTTGTTCTTTTAGAGATTGAGGAAAATGAACAGAAGATTTTGTGGATTGTATAATTGTGAGTTTTTCCCAAAATCCCTTTTCCGAATCTAAAAAAATACCTCTTCTGGAAAAAATGTTTTTTTGAGAACTTTTAAGATGAATTTTAAGTAGAAACTTTTTAATTTCAGATAGGGTAAACCTACTTCGTTGTTTGTCCCTAGTTTTCGTATGTGTGGGTCCCCTAGGGGAATTTTGAAGGCTTTGCAATCGTGTCTTAGTTTATTTAGGTATTTGGTGCATTAAAATCTTCCGAGTATGTAAGTCGTGGGGTAAAGGGCAGTTGCTGAAAAAGTTAAAAGTTTTTTGTCTTGCCCCCCCGGTTTTTTTACTGCAATTTTTTAAAGGAAATTCAGACTTTTTCTTGCTTTTTTTAAAATATGGAAATTGAGTATTCCAGTTAGTTTTTTATTAGGATTACACCTAAAAATTTAACGCTTTTAACATGTTTAAAAAAGGCCGTCTTGTGAAAATGGAAGTTATTTGGTCATTTCCCGAATTAAAAAGCATCAAATTTTGTTTTTTAGGGGGAAAGGAAGCCGTTTTTTGTGTAAAAATTTTATGATTTTTTTTGTCGTGTTGGTATTTCGTTACTTTTCTCAAGACATATTCGTCAGCAAATTTGGGTAAAATCTGTATCTTTAGAAAGCCTTTTGGGTGGATCAGAAAAACAAATTAAAAAAATTGGAGAAAATTACCGATCCTTTGGGGTAAGAAATTTTTAAGGTCTTGGGTTAGAATAGGTATTTCCCACTCTTTTTTGAATATGCCTACGAGAAGAAAACATTGAATATATTTTGAATGTTTTCATTAATACCCAAAATTTCCTTTAAATTTTTTAAAAAAAAAGCGTTGTGCCTATTGTTATAGGCTTTTGTAAATTTAAAAAACTTGCAAGTACGTTTTTACGGTGCAAAATGTGGGTTTTCATGTTGTGGTCTGACAAATGGTTTTTTATTTATATTGCCTGTCGAAATGGCTTGGTTGTTGTTGTTGTATGTTTTTTTAACGAGAACAGTCTTTTTAAAACAATCTTTTTTCCTCAATTTATTGTTTTTGTTTTTAATTTCAATGGTCGATACTATTCTGAGTGGTTTCCCTTCTTGTGAATAGGAAAATTGAAACTTCCAAATTTTGGGGATGTTCCATCTGTCCCAAAATTTTTTAAAAAAATGAAAGCAAAAAAAATATCTGTTTTGGGAAGATGCTTAAAATTTTATTAGAAATGGGGTTGGCCCACTGATTTTTTTTTATCAAAACATAAAAAATTTTTTGATTCCTGCAATGTTATTGAGGTTTTAGACAATGTCTTTATGGCTGTGGCATTTTTTTTTTTTTTTTTTCTTAATTTTTACGGTGTTTTTTAGTTGTAAGTTGTCATGCTCTGTTTTGTCGAAAGCTATCAAAAAATGGGCATCCTTTCATCAAAATGAGACCAATTGATGGAATACTTTTTTGAATTGTTTATTCGTGATATTGGTCACTGCGTTTAAGTTTAGTTAATTGACCCCATTTTTCAATTTGTTTTATTTATATATTTTTTTTGAGTGTCCAGTAGCTTTTTGATATTTAATTTTGGGAACTTTACAATGAGGTATTACATTGTTTGTTTGTCTATGTTTTGTGTATGCAATTTTTCGTGAAAAAAGGGGCTTTAAACTTTTTCACTTAGGATATGTTTTCTCTTTTAGGAAATACATTTTTTATTCAGTCTGCTCCTTTTTAGCTTGATAAAGTCCATTCCCCAGACATACCAAAATGCTTGAACAATTAATAGTGGGAATAATCAACTAGCCAGCAAAAGTACTGTTTTTGCAAATTGGGATTGAGGGGGGAGTGGTTCTACATCTTGGAATATTAATTTGTTCTTCAAAAAAAATGTTACAGAATGAAAATTTATTCCTTACAGTTTTAGAATAGGTACTATGGAATCTTTTGAGGGATACATTTGTTTTGCAGGTCTCGATCCTTTCCAGTATGGCATTCGGGAATGATCAGGGAGACCAAAACAAGTGGTTGTGTTGCTCCCGGGAACCAAACAGAGACACACCACAGCCTTTAAACTTGAATGTCTACCACATGAGGCGAAACAATCAATAAGTCGGGACAAATACAAGACGAAAATCTAATCAACAAACAAATCATAGAGGAAAATAAAAAGTTCTGTAAAACTAAAGAAAAATTAAATGCAAAATAATAACAAAATTATAGAGGACAAATACTTAGAGCCTACTCTAGGATATCAACCAAAGATGCAAGACGACATCAAAAGACAAATACATAGACGAACAACTAATAAATACAAATACTAACCTACAATTTAATAAAGCAAAATACATAATGAAATGGTAGGAACAGTAAACATAAACAAGAAACAAGTGGTAAGTTTTAGTCCAGACAGGAAACTAACAGATAATCTTAATAAGATCCAGCAATTTAAAACTCTAATAAAGTCAGACAAATACATAGAAGAACAATCTAATAGTGGGGGAAAAACAAGCGCAGGCCAACAACTAAACTGTCTGGCAAAGATTTGGACTTGAGGGGAGGGGAGAGGGGAGTTTGAAGATGGAGAAAACTGGGAAAATGAAATTTAAAAAAAAAATAAATTAAAAAAAAAATGTTACAGATATGAAAACTCTTCTCTAGCTGCATAAGGGAACCATCACAATCCCTTTTGAAGGCAGATATATTTGTATTGCCTGCTCCGAGGCCTTTCGCCCGCTGGATCGGGACTCATTATTAGATTGTTCGTCTATGTATTTGTCTGACTTTATTAGATTGTTCGTCTATGTATTTGTCTGACTTTATTCAAGTTTAAAAGGCTGTGCCAGTCTTGAATAAAAGTTACTCTGGTTAGGTTTCCTTATGGGAGCAAAACATACCCCACTTGTTTACTGTTTATCGTTTACTGTTCCCTACCTCATTTCATTTCCGATTTTGCTTTGATTAAATTGAGGTTATTTGTATTTGTTTCTGTCCGTCTGTGTGTTTGTCTTTTGATCTCCCTTGCATCTTTGGGTGGATCCTCAGGCGTAGGCTCAAAGACTGTCCCCTACATTTTATATTATTTCCATAATGTCTTTAGTTTTACAGCAACTTTTTTTCCTCCCCACACTTTCGTTTGGTTGCATTTACTACTCTTCGCTGGCTGCTCTGAGGGTGCTATTGGATTTGTTTTGCACCCATGGTGGTGAGAACACCACAGTATTATGGACTGTGGTGTGTCTCTATTTGACGCCGGGAGCGCAGACACAACCAGCCGTGTCTCCCTGATGAGTCCCGATCCAGCGGGCGAAAGGCCTCGGAGCAGGCAAAACAAATATATCTGCCTTCAAAAGGATTGCGATGGTTCCCTTATGCAGCTAGAGAAGAGTTTTCATATTGTAATTTTTTTTTTTTTTTTTTTTTTTTTTAAATTTCATTTTCCCAGTTTCTCCATCTTCAAACTCCCCTCTCCCTCCCCTCAAGTCAAATCTTTGCCAGACAGTTTTAGTTGTTGGCCTGCGCTTGTTTTCCCCCACTATTAGATTTGTTTTTCTTTTATTTGTATTAGTCTGACTTTTATTCGTTTTTCTGATTTATTAATGGCTTGTGCCGTCTTGAGTTTAAAAGGTTACTTGGTTAGGTTTCCTTATGGGAGCAAAACATACCCCACTTGTTTACTGTAATGACAATAGGTAGATAGTCACTATTTAATGTGTCATTAAAAGTTTGCCAATCACCATCTCAGTCCCCGTCTCTGTCTGTCTATCTTTCTGTCTATCTGCCTCTCTCTCTCTCTCTCTCTCTCTCTCTCTCTCTCTCTCTCTCTCTCTCTCTCTCTCACACACACCACGCACGCACGCACGCACGCACGCACGCACGCACGCACGCACACACACACACACACACACACACACACACACACCGATATAACATCAACACGAGATAGATAGATAGATAATAGATAAATAGATAGATAGATAGATAGAAGATAAAAATGTAGATAGATGTATTCAAATGCATACATACATACATACATACATACATACATAACATACATACATACATACATACAGAGACAGACCGACAGACGGAGAGTCGCGTGTGTGCTCGCACACAGACCGGAAGACGTGAGGAGGTGGAGGGTGGGGACAGTGGAGGGAATGAGGAGGCTTAGGACTAGAACGAAGTCAGCAGTGGTGGTACTGGCAGGGATGAAATGCCAATCGAGTGGGAGTGGGGGGGGGGGGGGGGGGGCTGGAGTCGATGCTGGACTCCATGAAGATAAGATGAACGATCTTAAAAAGGTGTATGAAATTAACACCGCCAAGGGGAAATGGACACACGAATCACAAAAAAAGGACACGACGCGTTTCGCCCTCTGTGGTCTTTTCGCCCAAAATAAAACAAACCAAGGAGAAGGGAAAATGAAGAATGACCCCAATCACTCATGTTGTCGAATTCGGCCAAAAGGATGGGTCTTAAATAAAAACCAAAAGGGGTCGAAATCGGGTGTTATGTCTTGTGGTTCGTTTGCCTGGTTTTTTGGGCCCGGAAATTTTCTTTTGCATCCCTTTAATCAAGATTTGTTTCGCCTTTCCCCTTTGCAGTCCCCTTTCTTTTTGGGAACTAACTATATAAGAGGGGATGGGGTCCTAAATGATTAAAAGTCCCTTTCACTCCCTTCATACCCCAAACCCAAACCCCCACCCCGCCCGAAAAACCATTTTCTTTATTGGTGAATCAAGACTACCGGAAAAAACCCAGAGGCTTGGTTTTTGACCTTGACTTCGGGTGCCTTGGTTTCGTCCCCATGGGGGGGAAAGAAAAGGGGGAAGGGCCCACCCGGGGCCGCTCCCTTCTCCCGGTAGCTGTCCGGTGCCAGCCAGACACAGTTGTTCATTTTTTTTTTCGGTTTCTGGCACCAGGGGTCGACGATGTCAGGTTTTATGGGTAGTGAAGAAAAGGGAAAAAAAAAATTTCGAGCGTTGGTTTTTCTTCAGGTTGAAAGCACTTTTTGCCAAAATTACTCAGATTACAGGAGGGGAAAGTTACTTTACCAACTTTTTAAATGTGAGAATGCAGAAAAGGAATGGGAAAAACATGTTTTAATCTGAACTTTTCCTTCTTCCCTGAAAGTACAGGCCTGGAAAGCTGCCCAGTGGGTTGGTCACTGCTCCGGGAAAACACTATTCGTTTTTCACCACCACGGGGGAATGAACCTGAACCCCGGGTGTAAAGATGGACGAGAGGGAAACAGAACACTGTCCCTTTCAGCAGTGTAAGGCAGGGGAATGGTGGATTGTGTGAGTTGTTACCCATTTCTGTGGAATTTGCGGTATGAAAGGGGTTTGTTGATAAATGTTGGAATTTGACACGGGTTTCCCTTAAATTGTCCCACATGTGTTTAGGTCCTTTTGGGTTTTTAATAATCAGTAAAGCAAAGAGGTTTTGGGAAAAAGCATTACCTCATAAGTTTTGGGTTTTGGGGAATGATTTTCATTGCCAGTAGGGACCCGGCCTTTAGTATGTTTATTAAGCAAAACAGTTCATTTTCATACTTTTGGTATGACTACTTTATGGGTTTAAATGTGTATAAAGGAAAAAATCTCTTTTTTTGAAACTTGACGGGAAGAAAGAGGGTTGAGGAGTACTAATTTGTGTTATAACCAAAAATACTAATCTGTAAAATCGTGGTAAACCCAAAAATGAACAACCCCATTATCGTCCGGGGGGAATTGTCTTGGGCACGAAACCATTTTCCCTTTGGGGCAAAAGGAAAACACTGTATGAGGGTTTGTGCCTGACGGCCATGTGATCTACACGTTTCTTTTATGGGGTTTCCCAAAGGGAAAACACAGGGGCCTTTTGTAGTCTGGCCCTTGTGTTGTTGTTATTCTGATCGAAAATCTCGTGAAAAAAGGGCTGGAACTCAAGGGCCGGGTCACGAATCCCTACTTTCACGTCCCGGGTGATGGCATCGTTGCCCCTTTCTTGTAGTTTGGTGTGGGGTTTCCAGAAACTGACTGTAAGGGTTTTCTAGGGGAAAAATTTTTTTTTGCGCCTGAAATTTTTGTAGAAGTACTTTCTCTGCAAAAGTGGTCAGTGTGAAACCTTTGAAAAGGTTTTTTATCAGTTTATTACTTTCAGGATAAAATCGATGAAATCAGTGTAAAACATTTCAGACATAAAGAATCAAAATAGTTTTCTTATCCAACGTTTTCCATCCCTGTTTGTTTAAATTTTTTGTGGCATCAAAAATTTTTTCCCGTTTACCAAATAAATTTCCCAACCCACGTGTCCTGACAGTAAATATCGTTGCCGTGGGGGAGTTCGTTTGACGGTCTCCCGGGTTGTAACACGATGCAATGGGATTTATGACTGTATGGATACCAAGGCCCCCAGGCGTGGAAGGGGATGAGGGTGCCCAGGATTTTATCGATGAGCTTTCAATGCTTTTGCTTACTAGTGCCCACTGTGTGATGGTGGCCTCATGTCCATTGTTTGAGCGAACTAGGGTTTGTAATCTGACCTGCCCCATTTAATTGCTTTTGTAAATTTAACAGTTTTTTGTGCCCTCAAAGTTTCCGTGCAAAATTTTTCCCTGAAATGAGTTTTTGGTGCCACTGGCTCTGGCATGCTCTGGCGATTTCGGGAAAAGTAATGTCTATCTAAATTCTTTGGGTTTCTTGTAAAAGGTTTTTCTTATAAAAATTCCCCCAAACCCAGATTATTGAATCTGGGGACCCTTAACCTCAGCAGAAATAAGACTGCACCATATCAAAATGACTTCCTTTCTTATTGAAAATTTTCTTAAAATTATCCTTGTCCAAGAATCTATCACCAGCCCATTTCACGTTCCCTCTAATGTACCCCAAAAACAGTATATTCACAATGATGGATCTTTTTATTTAAAAAGACTGCTTTTGTTTGTTTTTTAAAAGTTGGTGGCTTTTTCCTCCCTTGAAAAAAATTTTGAATTTGCCTTCACTACCACCCCTTCGGTCACCGGAAGGGTTTTCAGTTCCCCCCCTCCCTGAGGAGCTACACATGAAGGGAGCCCATTTGAAACCCATTTCCACCTGACATTTTAAAAAGGACTTCTCTATCAAAGTTTAATCCGACAAAAAAATAAAAGTTAGGTTGTGTAGGATACCCCCTTATAACTTTGATTCTTCCACGGGTCATCCCCCGAAAGATGAAATTTTTTCATGTGAAGCCCTTTTTTTGCAGTAAGGAAAATTTCCGTGGATTTCTGTGGTGATGGCTTGTCTGGAAATTTTTCTGGAAATGTCTTTTTGTTTCTTTGCTCGTGTTTTGTGAGGAGCATGACTTCTTCAAGTGGCTTAAAATGTTTCGTCCCCCAAACCCCCAACATGGCTAAATTTTTGTTGGGTTTTTACATAATTTTATAGGAATCGCGGGACGAAACGTTCCGTGGCAGATATCTTTCGTCATGAGGATGAGGGAGGGGCATTTGTCCCTGTAAGGGGGGTGGTTTTCTGTCTTTTTTCTCCCGGGGTTTGTCGGACTCATTTCTCCCTGATAAATTTGGTTCGTTTTTTATTGTCTTGGGGCTTTCCATTCAGAAACTTGAGATTTGAAAAAAACATCAGCCGTCCCCGGTTGTCTTTTTAATTGGCGGGTTTTGGCTGGTGTCGGGGCCTTGCCCCTTTTCCCCCGTGAATCACACTGGGGGGGTTTTCAGCCGGGACAGGGATTGTTTTCCTTCCCAGTGACGGGGGGGGGGGGGAAAAAAGAGTTCAAAGGAAAACTTATTTTTTTCCGGTGCTGATTGTCTTCAATTTTTTTTCTGTTTTATTGATTTCTGTGGGGCCCGGGCTTTTGTCTATGGTCGTAAAAAAAAAATGCGTTTTTTAAAAAAGGGCACGACACAAAAATCACAAAAACATGACCATAAACTCGTCGGGGGTTTATCACCCTTGCACTGACAGACTTATGTGCTGGTTTCCTATTGGGGGGTTTGTGGGGAAAATTGGCACTGGGTTTGGGGTTCCCATATCGGAGGGAAATTTAATGTCGCCCCTTTCAAAATTTGTTTTCCTTTGAATTCGGCTATCAATCCCTTTATGTTCACTTTCAACACCATGGCAGAAAAGCGAAAAGAAAATCAAAGAGACTAAAAATTTTTAAAATGGTGGGAGTCAAATGCTGGTTTAAAATTTTTCTTTAAAAACCTTTATGGTGAAATGTCCTGGGCAATAAAAAAAAGGGTTTTTTAAAAATTTTTTTTGTTTTTTTTTGCACCCGGCCTATCCAAAACCCCCCTCCCAAATTTCTTTCTCTTCCATCCCCAGCCCCCAGGCCTATTTCCCCCCTCCTCACAATTGGTACTCTCTCCCTCCCCCGTAGCATTTTTCCACAAGCTCATTCCCCCAAAAGGCCCCATCCCGGGAATTTTGCTGTTGAAATCCCATCAGTTCAGGGCAAAACCGTTTGTCACCCCCAAGAGGAGGCGGGTCCATGTGCCATTCATTCCGGGGGATGTCCCCCTGCTTCCCGTTATTTTTGTGTGTGTGTGTGTGTGGTTTGTGTGTGTGTGTGTGTGTGTGTGTGTGTGTGTTTTGTGTGTGTGTGTGTGTTGGGTTTGTGTGAGTGTTGTGTGTGGTGTATGTTTTGTGTTTGTGTGTGTGTGTGTGTGGTGTGTGTGTTTTGTGTGTGTGTGTGTGTTTTTTTTGTGTTTTGGGTGTGTGTGTGGTCTATTTCGTGTGTTTGGAGTGTGTTTTGGTGTTTAATTTGTTCCATTTTTTTTGATGACAAAAAGCAAAAACCCAAACAAAAGGGACTTTTGTTTTTAAAATTCGTCAAAAACCCTTTTTTGCTTGTTTTATAAAAAAAAAAACGTGTAGGCAAAATTTTTCATAAACAACCAAAAACTGTCATTTCCGAAGAAACAAACCCCGAGAATTTGCATAGGGAAACATGGGGTCCCTTTTTAAAAAAAAAGCTGGGTGCGATGAAGTCCTGACATGGGAGAAACAAGACAATTTAAAAAGTTTTTTGTTTGGGGATTATGATTTTTGTTTAAAACTTTTATGGTTGTCAGGTTTCTCAGGGGAAACCCCCACCCGTCTATACTGCACAGCTCAAAAAGCCCAAAACAGTTTCCCCTCATTGAAAAGAAGGGAAAAATCACACAGCCAAACTTTTTGTGCATCAGGAGATATTACCAAAAAAAACAAAAAAAATTTAAAAAGGAAAAAAAATTTCAAACTTCACAATAATGTCCTCAGAAAGAAAATCATTGAATTTAAAACCTCTTGTAGGGACCCCCTATCTGCACATTCTTTTTGGGAGTTTGGGAAAAAAAAACACCATGACCCGCGGAAAGGGGAGTGTCATTCTTGGATAAAGAAAATGCAGAATCACTTGCAGCTGAGGGAAAAAAAAGGTGGAGACAAAGTCAGCCTTATCTTTACTTTGTTGACAAATTGAAAATTAATGAATCTTTGGGGGAAAGGGAAAAAAGGGAAAATAGAAACCCCGACTGGTTTCTAAAGGGGCCCGAAGTTTACCCCAAAACCCCTCTGGGTGTATTCCCCAAAAAGCAAAAAAAAGGATGGGAGGGGAAATGGAAAAAAGGGAAAAAAAGAAACAGTGAGGGGGAAAACACAGCTTGACTTTCTACGTTGTTTGTCCTGTCAACAACATTTAGTTTTTGCCCTGCATCAGCAAAAAAAAACCCAAAAAAGTCCCATCCCCGGCAATTTATTTATAGGAACCACTGCAAAAAAATTTTTGAAAACAGAGCAAAATTTACAAAGTCTGTGAAAATGTTTTTTTTAGCAAAAAAGCTGAGCTTACTAAAGAGGGGAAAACCCTCCCAGTCGGCTAGGAGTGTATCTAATAGATTTTAAATTTCTGAGTACATTATTCTCGCATTTCCCCACAAAAAACTCACGTCAAAAACCCATGGGTGTTTAGTGGACATCGACACGGTTTGGGCAGTACATCAGAGAATACAGGGCTTTCTGTTTTAAGAGAATTTTCCCTTTAGTTTTTGATTCCCTCCCCAAAAAGTTTTCTTAGAAAAACCATTGTGTTCCTTTTTTTCCCCTCTTCAAACCCTGTTGGACTGGCTGTGCATGGGGGGAAAAAGGGGGGGGAGGAAAATTGAAATTAGTCTGCCCAAAGAGGGGGCGTGGGGTCTGAAAAAGAGGAGGAAAAAATTACCCGTCATGATGTCGAAAACATGGTAAAGGGCTCCCCCCCCGTTTCAAGGGGTTTATGACACTGGCCAGGCAGAAACAGTGTAAGTTAAGAAGAAAAGGAAAATGGTCGTTTACTGTTTTTGCACTCGAAAAGTGTGTGGTTGTGTGTGTGTGGGGGTGTGTGGTGTTTTGTGTGTGTGTGGGGTGTGTTGTGTGTGTGTGTGTGTGTGTGTGGTGTGTGTGTGTTTGTGTGTGTTTGGTGTTTTAAAAAGAGATAGATAGAGTACAGTAGTGTTTTGAGTGTGTGGTTTTGTGTGTGTGTGTGTGTGGGTTTTGTGTGTGTGTGGTGTGGTTTTGTGTGGGTGGTTTTGTGTTTTGTGTGTGTGTGTGTGTGTGTGGGTGTGTCAAATTTTTGTAAAATTTGTTCCGTTTCTGCAACTTGTATCTTAATTTAAAATTTTGGCAGGGAAATTTTTATACCTTTTTTGTGTTGGTTTTGAAATTTTTCTCTTCTCTCTCTCTCTTCTCCTCTCTTTTCTCTCTCTCTCTCTCTCTCTCTTCTCTCTCTCCTCTCTCTCTTTTCTCTCTCTCTCTCTTGCGGCGGGGGTGGGGTGTGTTTGTGGGGTGTGTGTTTTGGGGTGTGTGTGGTTTTGTGTGTTTTGTTTTTTGCCCTGTGTGGGGTTTGTGTGTTTTGTGTGTGTGTGTGTGGGTGTGTGTGGGTGCTGGTGTGTGTGTGCGTTTGGGGTGTTTTGTGTGTGTGTGTGTGTTTTCCCAAATTATCCCACAAATTTATACATGTGTAGTTTATTTTGGTATATTGATATATTTTGTTGTTTGTGTGGGTGTTTTGTGTGTTTTGGGTGTGTGTGTGTGTGTGGGGTGTGTGTGTGTTGGGGGTGTTAGTGTGGGGTGTGTGTGTGTGTGTGTGTGTGTGTTTGTGTGGTGTGTGTGGCGTGGTGGGGTGCTTTTTGTACATATGTTTTTGTGTGTGGGTTTTGTGTCTGTGGGTCTTTTGGTGGTGTATGGGCCTGTGTGTTTGTGTGTGTTTTGTTTGTGTGTTTCGGTTTTTTTAAAATTTGTACCACCATGGGATGTTACTGATATCAGATTTTTTTTGTGTTTTACCACTGTTTAGAAATGGAAACATGCTCATGCCATCATGTGAAATGGTATGGGCCCAGGCAAAAGCTGTTTTGGTGGGGACTTTTTTAGCAGTGGCTGACGGCAGAATCAAAATGTGGTTTTTGCATGGACTGGGTTTGTTGTTGTGTTTCCTTTGCAAAAAAATAAAAAAATTTTTAAACTCTTCTGTGTGTGTGCGTGGTGCGGCGTGCGTGCGTGCGTGCGTACGTGCGGCCTGTGGTGTGTGTGTGTTTTGTGTGTGTTGTGTGTGTGTGTGTGTATGGGGTGTGTGTTGGGGGTTGTGTGTGTGTGTTTTGTGTGTTTTGTGTGTGTGTGTGTGCGTGTGTGTGGGTGTGTGTGTGTGTGTGTGTGTCGCTTTCTTCTGTTGTTTTCTTTCTTGTAAGAGAGCCTTTCTATATGTTAATTTTCTTTTATATAAATCCAGACAAGAATATTACAGTACATCTTTCCTGAGTTCTATCTGCCAGCCATCAAACCATCACTCTCTCCCTCACACAATATCCTCAGCAGAGACATCTCCCGTCCTTCCCCTCCCTACCGCTCATTCTCTCGCGCCCTTCTAACACAGAACAGCTGTTCAGCTGGCCCTCGTATGTTCCTATGGTACCTGAAACTGAAGATTGAGGGTCTTTGTGTGGAGCTAGCACTGGGTCAGCCGGTGAAACTGTTTACAGGCCCACTGCTTCACGATGCAACAGCGACGCTCATACTGCTGTCTCTTTGCAGAACAGGGCACTCCATGTGTTCCAAACGTCAGCCGGTGGGTTTAATTTTCTTGTACCCACTGCGTGCACACTGCCTCCAATCTTTTGAAAAAGTATCAATGCGTTTACACACCACACACACACACACACACACACACACACACACACACACACACACACACCACACACACACACACACACACACACACACACACACACACTCAACACACACACACACACACACACACACACACACACAACACACACACCACACACACACACACACACACACACACACACACACACACACACACACACACACACACACACACACATTTTTTTTTTGCAGCAAATAGTTATACCCAGTGTGTGTACCCATTTAGAGAGAGAGAGTGTGTGTGTGTGTGTGTGTGTGTGTGTGTGTGTGTGTGTGTGTGTGTGTGTGTGTGTTGTTGTTGTTGTTTGTTCTTCGATTAAACGTCTTTTCACTTTAAAGTGAGATTAGACAGGAAGTGAGCGTTTACTTGTATATGTGTATGATTTTGTAGTATGCATGTGTGCTTGCGTGTGTGTGTGTGTGTGTGTGTGTGTGGTGTGTGTGTGTGGGTGTGTGTGTGTGTGTGTGTGTGTGTGTGTGTGTGTGTGTGTGTGTGTGCATGTGTGTGTGTGTGTGTGCGCGTGTGTGTGTGCGCACTTGTGTATGTGCGCCTGTGTGTGTTAAATATTAGTGGAAATGCTACATAAGAACAATCCTTAGCAAAAAAGCAACATTAACAAAATCATAACTGCAACAGTCAAAACAAAACAGTCTAAAATATGCAGGAAATCATAAAAACGAGCTGACTGGACTTATCATTAAGTTCTGAACAAAGTTCAAAAGAAATACAGGTTCTTGGAAAAATGCATTTAGATTCATCTTTTCTGAATTTTGATAGAGCTGATTTAAAAAAGGACAAAAGTACAAAATATGTGTTGTTGTACAACTATCAACAGCCCCGCATACACATTGAATGTTTTTTATGAACTTGGTTTTGAAAGCGTTTAACCTAAGTCTGTAAAACAGTGAAACAATTTTTTGCGGTGTTTTGGGTGTTTATTGATATTTTTTTTATAAAATGTATAATCTATTAATGAATTCTTTTTTGAAAAATTTTGTGATCGAGCGTTTAGACAACACTTTATTGAAGAGTTAGGTTTATGTATTTTGGGAAGCATGTAGTCTTTGTATATCTTTTCAAAATTTTCAAAAGAAACTTTTTGTAATAGAGAGTAACCTTCTTGTAAACTTAAAAGAATGGGAATATCCTTGGATTTAAAGGATTTTTTTGCACCTGTCCGAGCAGTACGATCAGCCCATTCATTTCGATATTGAACAATGAGATGGATCCAACAAAAATCAACTGTGATACCCCCTTGATTAAGAACATGAATAAGTATTTTAATTTCTGTGACGATTTCAGCCCGGTTTTTCGGATTTGTTGATTCTAAAGCTTGGAGAACTGATTTAGAGTCTACACAAAATAATGCACCATAGAAATTGAATGGTGTATCAATGACATACTGAATAGCCATTAAAATTGCTATTAATTCAGCTGTGAAAATGGAGAAGTCCTTACCAAGGTAAAAAAGATTTCTCAATTTTTAAAGTGGAGATGACAAAACCACAGCTGCCTGATTGTCTAATAAAGAACCATCAGTGAAGATTTTTAGATGATTGGGATAAAATCATTCATATGGGATCTAGCTTCATATGCAAGAACATTGATGTTATCAAATTTGGACAATTGTGTATAGTTATAATCAAACTTTGCCTTAAAAGCTCCCAGTTTGGAGAGGACTTATTGGAAAACGCACAGCTAATTTCTTTTGATTAGTGTTTAATTTTGTCAATAGTTTAGAAGAAAATGTAAGAATTGTTTTATTAGATCGGATACGTTTTGCACGCTTAGGAAAATGAATATCGGACCTAATTTCAAGTTCCATTTGGTTTGAATTTTGAATGGTAGAGCATCTTAAAATGTATTTAGCACAGGCTAATTTTCGCTGATCATCAAGAGGCAAAACACCTGCTTCATGGTAACATCCTATGATGGAACCATGAAATGGAACACCAAGGGCTATTCTACATGCTTTACAATCTATGCTCCGCAGTTTTTTCAATAGATATTTTGGAGCACTAAAGAATACCTCTTGTGCATACGACAATTTAGATCTAACTAAAGCAGAGGACAAATGAATTAATGTATTTGTGTCTTGACCCCAGCTTTGTTTGCTTATGACTTTTAGAAGGTTCAATGACTTTCTTGCTTGATTTACAGCATGTTCTAAATGCAGGTTCCAAGACAGCTTAGACGTTATATAAAAACCAAGAAATTTAATATTTGAAGCGTATTTAAGTGTGATGTTGTTAACTTTAAATTCTGGAGCATTGTGAACATATCCACTCGCATCAAATAGCATCATGTGAGATTTTTGAGGTGATAAGCTTAAACCATTTTCAGACATATACATAGCGATATTATCTAGATCATATTGATATGCTCTTTTTATAAAATTTATAGACCTTTTTGATGTTTTCTTTTTTAAAGTAACATCATCCACAAACAGAATCATCGGCATACTGAATGAAGTTACTTTTTTTGGAAATAGATATTGGTAAATCGTAAGTTAGGATATTAAATAGAATAGGAGCAATTACAGAGCCTTGAGGGATACCCATATCAAGGAATCTTTTAGTGGAATAAATGTGACCGATTCTTGTTTGGTTACTTCTGTTGGCCAAGAATGTTTTAACATAGTCATAGATATGACCAGAAAGCCCAACCGTTTTTAACTTGTATAGTAATCGTTCATGCCAAACCTGATCGTATGCCTTATTTATGTCAAAGAATGTGGCAAGAACATTTTGTCTTTAGGCAAATTGTTGTTTGATTTGAGTTGTTAATTTCACTAAATGATCAATGGTTGATCTGCCTTTTCAAAGCCTCCTTGGTTTACAGGGATAATCCCACGTTTTTCGCAATGATAAGACAATCGATTTAAAACTATTTGCTCCATTAATTTGCATACATGAGATGTCAGAGAGATAGGTCTATAACTATTTACATCATGTACTGTTTGCCCTGCTTTAAAATAGGGACTATAATTGAATCTCTCCTATGGATGGGATGTTACATTCAATCCAGCATTTACTAATAATTCCGTGTTAAAAATAACAAAAGTTTTCTGGAAGATGTTTTATCAACTCATTGGAAATGGCATCCAGACCAACAGAAGTTTTCTTGGTCTTAGGTAATGAACAGATAGCAGACAGTAATTCTTGAAAAGTGATTTCAGCATTCAAGTAGTGATCATTATTTTTCTCAGGGTCATCGTATATGTCATTTTGTGATTGATTTTCCTTCAAAGTTCTGCATTTGTCTGATAGACTGTTGTAAGAGCTATTCTTTACAAAGGTGTCAGCAAATGCCTCAGCTTTTGATATTCTGAAGGAAATTGTTCATCACCTACAATAACTGGATATTCTGGTAGATGAATCCCATTTTTTCATTTCATGGATCTTTTTCCAAATTTTACTTTTATCTTTATGGTCACTTATTTCATTAAAACAAAAAGTTGACCAATAGTTGCTTTTAGCACTTTCTATAACTCTGTTTCTTTGGTTTTTAGCAGATTTGACAGGAACACTGCCTTTCACTTTTTTAACTTTAGCATACGATTTAAAGGTGTTCTTGTTTTTGTCTACAGCATTTTTACATGAATCTGTCCACCATACTTTACCAACGTGTTTCGAAGAGTTTGACACATTAATTTTGGAATTGCTTTGCCTGCAGCATTTAAAACTGCCTCTGTAAAATGAGTATACATAGATTCAATGTCTGATTTATCAAAAGAACTAACATCGTAAGACCTTAGAACAGATTCAAATTCGGCCCAGTCAGCTCGTTTATAATCACATTTAGGAATTTTATCCTTTACATCATTGTGTTTAATTTCAAATTCTCTAAAGTAAGGATAATAGGAATATGATCACTTCCCAAAGTGTTATCGTGTAATTGCCACTTGCAACTAGGAACTAACTTTGGAGAGATTAGAGTCAGATCAATTGCTGATGGTTTGTGGCTGGGAACATCGGGCAGTCATTAAAAGAAAAAGTGGAGAATCTGAAATATTCTCCACCAAGCGATTAGAGGTTACTTTGACGCAAGATAGATCCCAAAAGGAACATGTTCATTAAAGTCCCCGCTATTAACCATTTATCTTTTGTAGTATTTAACGAACGTAGCCAGTCAGAATTACAATCAATAATACCTTGGGGAAATATACTGAAACGATATTTAAACTAACGATTTGTCGAATCGGACACACTGCACAAGAAAACAAGTTTGTTGTGTCATTTGAAACAGGCGATTGGACTGGATGGTAAAATAATTGGTCATTAATGTAAATGGCTACAGAAATTTTCGCAGCACAATCACTTTCTTGGCACAGTGGTGGATAGAAGAAATGGTCCAATCATGGCAAGTCCTTCTTTGTCACATTCAGAGATTGAAGGATGATGACCATATAAGTGTTGTTCTCAAGATGTTGTTGAAGGTGTATTATATTGGTAGTGATTGAACGGCAATTCCATTGTAGGATACTCATATTTTTCTTTTTATCCATCAAAAAGTTATAAAGATAATAATAAAGAAACAGAAGAAAATTGCAAATAAAGCAAAGTAGAGTAATAGCCTATTAAGATGAAAATAGACACTTTGCAAACACCAAAAAACTGAAATTCAGTATGGCGAGTGTGTGTGTGTGTGTGTGTGTGTGTGTGTGTGTGTGTGTGTGTGTGTGTGTGTGTGTGTGTGTGTGTGTGTGTGTGTGTGTGTGTGTGTGTGTGTGGTGTGTGTGTGTGTGTGTGTGTGTGTGTGTGTGTGTGTGTGTGTGTGATGAAAAAGAAAACTGTTTGATTTTGTACTTCATTACAGATGAAATACAGGAATAGAATTGTTTGCCAAAAAAAATCGCTTACTAGTTTGATGCAAAACTTGAGACTTGGGTCATGTCATGTGTGTGCAGCTGCCGGGATTAGTTGCATGAAACTGGCATTGTTAGTTATATTACGCATTTTGGAGCAAACAAGCTTTAAACGGTTTTGTGCAAACTTTTGTTGTTGCTATAGTCTGAGCAGAGGCATGTATCAAACTTGTGTACTAGTTAAGTAGGGAAAACAGACTATCCAGAAAGCGCTGACGTGAGTTATTTTTGCACCATGTTGTGTGTGTTTTCATTGTTTTAATGCTGCGTGGACCACTTGCGTACAATCTTTCATGCCATGTCTTCTTGATTTGTGGGAAAATAAACCTAGTCAAGTTTGATATCAAAAGAATTGTCTGGAATTCGCCAATACAGCCGTCTCAGGAGCACATAGATATTACACTCTTCACGATAACCACTGATTATCAAACTGACAACCCCAATTGTAATGGCGCTCAGCAATGCCGAACACTCTGCTGCCAGACGGCTGTGCACAGCTGACATTGCATCTCGCCGAGTACAGCGCGGTTTAGCTGGCTGGTAGGGAGCGGCCTGCAGAAAACACTCCTTCCCTGACCTTGGCCTCTGCAGCAGCGGGGAGAGGTGTTAACTCCCCTGCTTCTCTGAACACTGAATGATTCGCTCTGAGCGGCTGTGATTATATAAGTTGCTCCTGTTCCATGGTCATCTAACACTAAGCCATCTGTAAAAATTGAAGATGGTCCTTATATTGATTTTCCAATTGAGCATTTACATTTTTGTAAAGATGTGGTGGATCGTTTTTGTTCAGTTCAGTATGGTTTGTGTCATAATTTGCTTTGGCCTGTTCCCATTTGGGAATGGGTGGAAAGGACAGATCGACAGTTATTTTACTTTGGTTAATGTTTTTTTTAGTTTTTTTATGTTGTTGTGGTTTTTTTGTAGAAGAGTAGATGTGTATGATGAACAGATTTACTGATTTTATGTCTTTTGCTCTTTTAGCAAAATCTGTCTCTGAATTTAGAGATATTTCATTTGTAAGAAACGTTTTTTTTGTGGAAAGGTTCTTTAAATCAATCTTGGCGGAGAACACTTTTCGAAACTCGTTCTAAGGTACAATTTCAATTTCATAGTATGTGCAAGTTTTACATGTATATGTGGGAACTCCAAGAGAAAGTTAATATGCTTTGCAGTCTACACTTTGTAACTTATTAAGTAGATGCTATGGGGTGCTGAAGAAGACTTCTTGAGCATAAATCAATCTAGACCACACAAGAGCAGAAGGCAGGAATGTTAAACTATTTTTTCTTGTCTCCATTTTTTGTTTGCTTATGATCTTTAGAAAGTTTAAACTTTTTCTTGCTTTATTCAAAATATATTCAATATGTTGGTTCCATAAAAAAAATTTGATGTTAGATATACTCCTAAGAATTTAACAGATTTGACGTATTGTAAGACGACCCATTCAGTATACATTTGGAAGTTTGTCTCGGTAATATCCAGAGTTAAAAGGCATTAGATTTTTTTTGGGGGGTGGGGGGTGGGGGGGGGGGGGTTCTGCCAAGAGTGTCGATCTATTTTGATGTAAAAAAAAAACTACTGATATTGTTTAATTCATATTGATATCTGATATCTATGTAATTTAAGAATCTTAATGGGTTTTTCTTTTCATAGTGACTTTCGTCCAGACATATGTTACCAGCAAACTGTACTAAAACTATGTCTTTGGATAAGCCTTTAGTTATATCTGCAATTAGGATATTAAATAAGATTGGAGATAATGCTGATCCTTGTGGAAGACCCATTTCCAGTGTTCTAGTGGTGGAATATTTGTGCTCTACTCTTGTTTGAATAATTCTACTTTGAAGGAAAACTTTGATATGATCACACATGATTCCATTTATTCCAACAGTTTTCAGTTTATACAAAAGTCGTTCATACCACATTTGTTTGTATGCTTTCCTTATGTCAATGAAAGTTGCCAAGATCTTTTTTCGTCTTGCGAATTGTTGTTTAACATGTGTTGTGAGTTTCACTAGATCTTCTGTTGCTGATCTGCCTTTCTGAAAACAGCTTGATTTATAGGGATAATTTGATGTTTATTACAAATATATAGTGATCTGTTTAAGACAATTCTTTCCATTAGTTTGCATGTATGCGACATTAGGGCTAGTGGGCGGTACTTGTGTGTGACAAACGAATCACAAGACAAAACACGACGCGTTTCGATCTATTATGAGCCTCGTTTTCATTCTACGCCCATCTTATGCTGAACTGGTGGAAGATAAGTGATTGGTCGTTCATTTTCGATGTCCTGAGTGTTGTATATCTTACCGAAGAAGACCTGAAAGGTCGAAAACGCCTCGTGTTTTGTTTTGTGATTCGTTTGTCAACGTTTTACAGTGGAGCTTTATCAACAAT
>CM031627.1:25522624-25530124 GCA_018398815.1 Conus ventricosus
GATTTAATCTCTGCATGATCGCGCGCAAGAATCTTCCAAGAGACACTAAAGTTCTCCTTCGCCTTGTCTTTACTAAATTCTTCAAGCCTTCCGCAAAATGTCCAAAACACTATACACTCATCTTTGCTTGCGTCGAGGGGAAGCTTTAAACGAAATGGCCCCAAACGGTCGCAGCTGATGAAGACGACGGAGATCTCCCTCCGACGGTCGAGCTTCTTCCCAGCGTCGAAGTTCGGCGTAGACCGGAACAATGTCGGTGAGACACCAGTTAGTAGTTAGGGTAGAAAACCTGCACACGTGATCTGACTGGAGATCTACTCTTATACTATAATATGCCCGGACAGAAATCTGAATGGTGTCAACTGACAAACAAACACAACACAAATGTTTACATTCCTGCTGTGGGGTGTCGTGCTTGTAGTGTCTATGGGCACAATGATAAACACATATATGGCAGATGAGTGATACATCAAATGAGAGATGTCCGCTTCGCTCCCCCCGAGCCGCATCCCTACATCTGCACAAGAACGATCATAAAACATCGCAATCAATGTCTTAATAATTTCAGAATAAATCAAATCCAACTAAATATTGTTAACTAATCAATATTAATACTGCTCTCGCATTCCTAATTCATAATTCTAGCCTATGAATAGCGGCTGCTAACTTACTCGATAGAGCGGCGCTATGGTCTTGATGATCCTGGCAGCACGGTTCCCTCAAATCTCGGGCTCCAGGGTCATCAAGGCTAGCCTCGCTTGGCTGGGACTTGCAGCAGTCTCCAAGCGGAATGAGTTGTGTGCGGCGTCGAACGATGATGGATAACTAATATCGTCGATTCAACACACAGGAAGATATCTCTGGTGTTGAAAGACTTAAGGGCAAATTATTATATTCTTTTACTTTAAGCTTGGTTGCTTGTGGACAAAAATGTCTCTTCTTCTTTCCACAGTCGCAGAATCAAAATACACGTCCGCCTCCTTCCATCTGCCGTACACAACTGCCAGTTCCTGCTCCTAACGCCTACTCCATGGTTACGGTAGTCAACAAATCATCCGATTCGCTGAACTAACCGCAACCACAAAATTCACTTTGGATAAAAAACTAATCTAGTTTTTTAACGACGATGCTCTTGGCATCAACCAAACTTCTTCACAAACGTTGAAGTAAAATAAACTACACCGAAATTGCGTCATTTGAAAGTTCAAATGACGTAACTTTACAACTACGTAAAAAGACGACATTATATTTGTCAAAGACGCCTTTCCATGTTAACATAGAGGCTTCAAATCTGATCTGACCACGGCCATACCGAGCGAGCCATCGGCCTGTCAGCTGACCTCTGCCCTCCGTGCCACGCTGATAAGCATGCTCCAGTGAGCAGGCGCTTGATCACTGATCGCTCACTGTGTCAATGGCACAACACAGTGGGTCCCGAGTTGTCGGAGGCCAAGCAGGAGAGGAGGGGGGCTGAGAGGCGATGGCGCGCCACGGGACTGACTGTGCACAGGGAAATATATCAAACTGCGAGAAATCATGTTACTGACATCGTTCATCAAGCAAAAACTTTGTTCTATTCTTCAAAGATATTGGCCTGTAATACGGCCAAGCAACTATTTAATGTCACGAATAGTCTCCTAGGCAAAGTCAGCTACTCCCCACTTCCCACCATCTTCCAAACTCAAGAGCTCCCTCAGAAATTCTTAGAGTTTTTCAATGGCAAAATTGACACTATCCGTGAAAAGCTAGATTCTACTGCACCTGTACATTCTCTGAATGATAAAGTTTACTGTGGACCTCCTTTGGCTTGTTTTAGCCCTGTTAGTCAAGACTATGTCAAAAAACTTTGTTTGCGATGCGGCCCTAAATCATGTGAACTTGATGCCATTCCCACTAACTTGCTCTTTCAGTGCATTGATGACGTCCTACCCCATCTTACTCATGTTATCAATACCTCTTTGTCCTCTGGTCACGTTCCTGAAATCTTCCGGTCCGCAGTGGTACGTCCATTGATCAAGAAACCTTCATTAGATAAAAATGTATTATAGAAGTTATCGGCCTGTATCAAATTTGTCATTTCTATCAAAATTATTGGAGAAGATTGTTTTGGAACAAATTCTGGAACATCTCGAAAAGAATCACCTTTTGAATCCTCATCAATCTGCTTACAGACAAGGCCATAGTTGTGAGACAGCTCTCCTTCGTATAGTCAATGACCTCCTCTGCGGGCTTGACGATGGGACTGTTTCCTTATTAGCGATGTTAGACCTCTCCGCAGCATTTGACACGATCGATCATAATATTTTGTTCTCACGGCTTCAAACTTCCTTTGGATTCAAAGACACAGCTCTCGACTGGATTATCTCTTAATTGACTGGGCGGACTCAGACAGTGTGTGTACAGGGCAGATACTCAGACAGTTCTCCTCTTAGGTACGGTGTGCCTCAGGGTTCTGTACTGGGGCCAGTCCTTTTGGTGCTGTATGCTAGTCCTGTGTCTGACGTCATCAGTGGTCACGCCATGTCGCATGAGAGTTTTGCTGACGATACTCAGCTTCATCAGTCGGCTCCCATTGCTGAAATTGACTCACTGATTTCTCGGACGCGGGGCTGCATTGCAGACCTGAAGGACTGGATGACAACCAACAAGCTACAACTAAACGACGACAAGACGGAACTCATGTTCGTGACAAAACAGTCTAACCATCCTTCTCTGCCTTCAACTGTCACTATTAATGACTGTACTGTCTCTGTCTCCACCTCTGCCTGCAGTCTAGGGGTCATTCTTGACCAGTCCCTCTCCTTTGAGAAACAGGTTTCAAATATTTGCAAGATTGCTTATTTAGAACTAAGAAGAATCAGCTCCGTACGTCACCTTCTCTCTACAGATGCTACAAAAACTCTCATTTGTGCCTTTGTCTTATCTAGAATAGATTACTGCAACTCACTTTTGGCCGGCCTTCCAAAATATCTGATAGAAAGATTACAGCGAATCAAAAATCATGCAACCCGAGTCGTCTGTAGAGCAGGAAAATATTATCACATTTCGCCTCTACTTCATTCCCTTCACTGGCTATCTGTCTCAAACCGTATCTCGTACAAAATCTCAACTCTCACTTTCTCTGCTCTCTTTGAAAATGGACCTTCTTATCTCTCAGATCTCCTTAAAATCTACACCCCCTCTCGACAACTACGCTCCTGTGATGACGACCGCCTTCTACGAATGACTCGCTTCAGGACTACTACTGGTGAAAGATCTTTCTCTTTTCAAGCTCCAGCGACGTGGAACAGACTGCCAGACTCTCTCAGATATTCAGATTCTATCTCTTCTTTCAAGTCTAAACTTAAAACCCATCTATTTTCTCATAATTAGTCAAAGCTGTGGGGGGGGGGGGGGGGGGGGTACAACCTAACTCATAGCCGTCTGGGCCTTTTCAAATATAGTGTATGTGTATGTTTTCTATTATATGTATTTGTTGTATGACTGAACGTTACAGGATTTAGTTTTTGTACTGATACTTGAAAAATAAGTGAATGTCATATTTGTAGGATTAGGATTTGTTAGTTACTGTAGTAATAGTATTTGTAGTTGGGTGTAAGATGCATTATTGTATATGAGAAGGTGATGAATGTAGTATAATTTTGTAAAGCACTTAGAGAAATTCGTTTGATTAAGCGCTATATAAGAAACCATTATTATTATTATTATTAATAACTCTTGAGACTTCATATCTTTTCCATATACACCTCCTTCTAAGGGGCTATGGCCTTTACGAATAAAATGTCAATGTTAATGTCAATGTCAATGTCAATCTCTCTTCTCTCTCTCTCTCTCTCTCTCTCTCTCTCTCTCTCTCTCTCTCTCTCTCTCTCTCTATTTATGCATGTATGTATGTATCTATTCACCTACCTTCCTACCTATATCTATCCACCTATCTATCTATCTATCTATCTATCTATCTATCTATCTATCTATCTATCTATCTATCTATTTATCTATCTATCTATCTATCTATCTATCTATCTATCTACTTGTCTGTTTATCTACCAGAGAGAGAGAGAGAGAGAGAGAGAGAGGAGAGAGAGAGAGAGAGAGAGAGAGAGAGAGGAGAGAGAGAGAGAGAGAGAGAGAGAGAGAGAGGTGTTGGCTCACGCTGTCGTGTGTGTGTGTGTGTGTGTGTGTGTGTGTGTGTGTGTGTGTGTGTGTGTGTGTGTGTGTGTGTGTGTGTGTGTGTACAAATTACGGCTAATGGCGTAGCTGTAGGTGTTTAACTTGTACTGTTATTTGACTTACTTAAGGTATTCCAAGCGCCATTTTGTACGTCTAACTTGGAGAATCCAGCAAGGAATTGTTGTGCCTTTCATTGGCCCTATAAATACCATGCTTTTTTGTTTTCTACGTGCATGTATTACACACACACACACACACACACACACACACACACACACACACACACACACACACACACACACACACAACACACACACACACACACACACACACACACGCACACACACACACGCACACACACACACACACACACACACACACAAGAGAGAGAGAGAGAGAGAGAGAGAGAGAGAGAGAGAGAGGAGAGAGAGAGAGAGAGAGAGAGAGAGAGAGAAGAGAGAGAATACATGATAAACTGTTAGTCTTCCTGGAGCGTAGCTCAGACACATTATATTTTGGTTCAAACAACACACAACGTCCTCACTATGCTACATTTCTTTTCCTGACTCCTCGTCGTGCAGTGGGTCATCAGAAGGTACTGGCTGGTGCTTGACAAGGAGGCACTCAACTGAAAGAAGACGATGGAGATTCGGGTCCCCTGTCTCTGTCTGATGCTTCCTCACCCCTGGTTAGGATGATACCGGGATCCACCACAGAGCACCAGCCGCATCACATCACACAGAGCACCAGCTGCATCACATCACACAGAGCACCAGCCGCATCACATCACACAGAGCACCAGCCGCATTACATCACACAGAGCACCAGCCGCATCACATCACACAGAGCACCAGCTGCATCACATCACACAGAGCACCAGCCGCATCGCATCACCAGACACAAACCACAACTGTTAGACGGAGGGCTGATAGGACCAGCGATGGCGTTTTCCATGAATTCCACCCAGTATCGCACGAAGGAACTGGACAAGAGCTGAGCTGGCAGCCCTGACCTTGTCACTCTCCAGAGTAAAATGACCCAGTTCAGTTTCAGCTTCATCAAAGAGATGTCACTGCGTGCGTACTAGTCCATAATACGCTGCTACACCACATCCGCTAAGATTCGAGACCAGGCTGTGATGATTTAAAGCTGGTGAAGAAATGAATTAACGACTAAGATGAGAGAATTTAAGAGGGTCTCGTGGCCACGACTTAGCAGATGTCTGAGCTACGCATATGCCCAGCGTGCTGGTCAGACCTTGCTCTGGTTCTGGTTCACGATGGTAGCTATGTCACACACTGACACCGTCTGAAAATGCACAGCCTCCAGACTGCCCTTGACTGCCTCACTGTTTGGACGTTCCAGCTTTGGTTGTCCTGAAACAGCAACCAGTCTACTTCGATGCTACTGCTAGAATGAACAGGTCCAAGTTCTATGTGACTTGAAACATAAATGCGAGAGTACTATTTCAGACTACTGGTCACATGCCTGCCTGAAACAACCAAACCCAAATCAGAAGGCACAGGATGGCTGCTCCTCTGACAGTCGGTCTTTTCTCAGAATGCCTCATTTTCCGGAAGAATCTGTTGAAAAGTATTGTGCGCTTGAATTCCGGTATGAATCCAAGAAAATTGTTTGTTTACCTTAAATAAAATTATTTATTTTCTCAACACAATATCATTTACTTGCCCCTTTTTAAAATTATTTTAACACAACATCGGCCGTCTGCCTTGGATTTACTTCGTTCTCTCTCAACAAAAAGTTACTTTTTTGTCTCGATGTTTCATTTTGGTCGACTTTTGTTTTTATTTTTGTGCATTGAATTTGCTGTTTACTATCATAACACAATATTATTTTGGGCATTAAATTAATGATTTACTATGGCAAAGTAACACCATTTATTCTTATTGAATCTACTTTTTATCGCTTCAGCTCGGTATTGCTTCAGCTCGGTATTATTTACTGACATTAAACGTATCTTTTACTTTCACAACACAATATCAATTACAGGCACTGAACGTATCTTTTACTATCTCAACACACTGTTTACAGACTATCATAACGAAACTCTTGTTTGGAAACGAAAGCAACTCAACTTCATTTAACTGCTTTGAACTTACCTCCCTTCTGTCTCAATACAATTCATTTGCCTTGAATTCTCAATGTTCCAGTATGTGTTCCACAGAACTGATGCCTGCTATTTAATGAAAACACTTTAGTGAGGAAAACAGTAATGTCACTTTGTTCTGAAAATCCACAAATTTCATCAATTAGATTATTGTTGGTATGCTTACTGAAAAAAAAAACCGAGAGTTCTTCCTTTTTCTCTTTTAATCAAGCTTTACTGTTAGCTTTCTAAAAAAATATGTAACATTATTACATTGGCTGAAACTGGCATTTTTCTGGCTTTTTTGAGCATTGCCAAAAGATTATATTGTGATGTTCTCGCTGGGAATTACCCGAGTTACCTGCTGTTAGACGTTATTTGGGCAAAGCACGTTTCTGAGTCGAAAAGAAAGAAGAAAGTAAAAACGAACGAACGAAAGAATTAAAATAAGAAACAAAGAAAAAAGAAAGAAAGATAGACAGAGAGAAAGAAAGAAAGAAAAGAAAGAAAGAAAGGAAGAAAAGAAAGAAAGAAAGAAAGAAAGAAAGAAAGATAGACAGAGAGAAAGAAAGAAAGAAAAGAAAGAAAGAAAGGAAGAAAAGAAAGAAAGAAAGAAAGAAAGAAAGAAAGAAATAAAGAAAGAAAGAAAGAAAGAAAAGAAAGAAAGAAAGAAAAAAAGAAAGAAAAAACACCTTCATCGTGACATAAACATATCAAGGCCACAACTGGCTGAAGTGCTGTGACTTGACTTGACTTGACTTGACTTGACTTGGTCCCTTAGACGTCGGTCCGTAGGGGTACCCCTGAAGCAGTGACAACCATCCTTCTCCATTCCTCTCTGTTCTCCGCCCTCCGCAATGTGTCTCTCAGCCGCAGGCCTGTCCATTCCGTGATGTTATCCTCCCATCTTTTCCTTTGTCGACCTCTTCGCCTTTGTCCTGGTACTGTGCCCTGCATGATTGTCTTGGCAAGGCCTGTTGATCGTGTGATGTGTCCATACCATTTCAGTTTGCGTCTTTTTACTGAGGTTAGGAGATCGACATATGGACCAATTTCATTCTCGATGCACTTTTTAACTTCCACATTGCTGATGTGATCTCTGTATGAGATGCCAAGGAGTCGTCTGAAGCACCTCATTTCCATTGTTTGGATCTTTTTCTCAAGGTCTGATTTCAACGTCCATGACTCACAAGCATATAAGAATATCGCCATGACTAAGGATC
>CM031627.1:25537624-25560124 GCA_018398815.1 Conus ventricosus
GATGCGTGTTGGAGAATTGTGTCATTTTGAAATGTTGCTATAAAATTGGGGATAATTGTGCCATTGAATTATTATTATTTGCAAATGTGGTGGCAGTCATAAAACAATGGTTGCTGTATTAGTTCAGTTCCTAAGAAAGGAAAATGTTGAACGTGAGTGAGGGAAGGATGAAGATATAATTTGTGTGTTTAGCCTGCAAATGTAATCTCTTACCTGCTCGTGTGAAGAGACCTTTAGCGAACATTCCTCAGTTGGTTTGTTTACTGTGTTATGCTCAGGTCTGTGTCGAGCGCGTGCGGTGAATGTATTTAGAAAACCACCTCCCCTCGCCCATCATGCGAGGGCTGTTAGGATTTGACAGCATATGCTAGACTGTACTGACGGCGGGGTTCCAGTACCCTTCCTTCTTTCCTCCAGTTCCTTCCGTGTCCTCTCCTCCCGGGGGGATTCACCCGAAGCTTGCGCTGTTGGGGGCCACGCACTGGTTGAGGAGCACCAGGACTTTGCTGGAGGATTCCGACCCTGTCCGGGACCTTCAGCGACAACGCCTCGTCCCACGGGACGCGTTCTCCGCGGTCTTCGGACCTCCTACAGCCTGTGTCACCAGTGTGGTTCGTTGTGCGTCGTGCAATTCGGGTGTGTGTGTGTGTCAATGGTGTCGGCGTTGAAAGACACTTTGTTCAGAAACCGACCCGGTTTGGGGCACTTAGTGCGACTCGGTGCTCACAGTGGACTTTGGGGAGGCAGGGATGTGGGGAACCACATGAAGCACGGAGGGAATGCGTGCTGGAAATCCTTATTTAAGATTATAGTTATATTGTGTGCGTTGAAATGTTTGTTTGCGACTATGGGTATGTCGTGTGTGTTGAAATGCTTATTGTGTGTAATGTCGTGAGTGTTAAAAATGCTGAGTGTGATTGTGCATGTTGTGTGTGTTGGAATGCTTATTTGTGTCTACGTGTGTGTTGGTGTTGAATAAAGGGGGTGTTGTATCGTAATCTTTCTTGTGTGGTCTCTTGCGGAGCGTGTGAGTTCAGTCACTCCCTTCACTCCATCTAGACCGATCCTGTCAGGGCAGACCTCCAGGGGTCGGTCGTGACATTTGTGGGGGCTCGTCCGGGATGTGAAGGGCTCTGACTGTTTCTCTCGTTTCGCGGAGTACCTGTCCAGTTCTGTCTGTTCTGTATACGTTTAGTTAGTTTGTCATGTTTGTTTGTGGGTGGTTGGCTGGGTGACTCTAGCGTGTAGGGAGTCTTGGTGGCTGAAGGAACATCTGGTGTGGCTTGGGAGTCGAGGTGAGACCAGGGGAATCGACCGCGACCAGACCTCTCCTTCCGCCGGGTGCCTCACGCAGATACGGCCTTTAGACTTTCCTTTCTGTTGCTACTCAGTCTGTCATTCCTGTTTTATAGTTAACCAGTTTTTTTTTTTTTTTACCGGGTGGTTATTGAGTACAGGTGGGTGTATCGGACGTTAGTGTCACTTTTTCCTCTCTCCGGATTCCGTCTGCCATTTTTTTTTTTTTTTTTTTTTTTTTAAATTTTTTTTGTCGGTGAGCCCCACCGCACTGTTGCTCGTGCTGTGGAGCATGGTGTTGCCAGAGTGGGAGCAGCCGAACATTGTACGTTGCCGTTTTTTTTTATTGCTGTTTCTCAGTCAGTCACCAAGAGACGTGACATATCCGAGCGGTATTTGTTTCTTCTAGTGGAATTGTCTTTCCCTGTATTTGAGAACCGTAGGATATAGTTGTCATGGCAACGTCTGGTGCTGGTGCTATGGCGACGCGTGCGTCGAAGAAGAAGGGTCTTCAGAGTGTAGTCCCTACTATTAGTACCAGCACTTCGACTACAGTGACTTATACTTATTCCAGTGCTGTAGCCGATAGTCCAGCGAGTACTTTCACTACTTCTTCGCTAGGGATCTTCCTGTTGAGACCCCGACTGGCACTTCCGCTCGGAAGTGTCAGAGTATAGCGAAGCAGCTGTGGCTTCTGTTGAGTCACAGAAACCAAAACCCTCTCTTCTCCATGCTTCCCTCGTAAGGAGCATGCCCCGGGGACTTTCCTCATGGGAAAGTCGAGACCCAAGGGACGGACCATACGGGTCATCCTCCCGTGTCGGGTCAGGATATCGCCTCTGTCCTGATGTTTTTGGAGCGACAGCGGCGAGGGGATGAGGCCCCTCCGTAGGGAAGAGGCTGCCAGGCAGGAATCCCTGCGTAGGGAAGAGCTGGATAGGCAGGAAGCTCTGCGTAGGGAAGAGCGCAGAGAGGAGGCGGATAGGATGGAAGCCCTGCGTAGGGAGGAGGCTACGCTCCGTATGTGAGGAGGCTACGCTGCGTAGGGAAGAGGCTGTCAGACAGGAAGCCCTCCGTCGGGAAGAGTTAGATCAGCGTAGAGAGGAGGCTGCCAGACAGGAAGATCTGCGCAGAGAGGAGACTGCCAGACAGGAGGCCCTGCTAGGGAAGAGATGGAACAACTTCTTTCGCGGTCTCCCGCATCTGTAAATCAGGGGATTGATCGACAGGCAAGTGATAGAGTTAGAGGCCCAAAGTTAAAGCTCCCAGAGTTCAGACCTAGTGAGGACATTGATATGTTCTTAGAGCATTTTGACAAGGTTGCTAGTTCATACAATTGTCTGAGGAACAAAAGGCCATGCACCTTTTTTCTGGATTATCAGGTACTGCAAGGAGTGTGTGCTCACTCTAAATGAAGGCGCATCTTATGCAGACATGCAGGTGGCTCTGCGTAAGCGTTTCCACCTTACTCCAGAGACGTACAGGAGAAATTCAGGTCCATGAAAAAGAATAACGATGAGACCTTCGTGGCAGTTTGGAGATAGGCTGCGCAAAACGCTAGGGTACTGGCGACAGTTGGCTAAGCTGGAGCTGGAGGATCTGATTCTCATCGAACAGCTGACCAACACTGTGTCCCCAGAGTTGAGGATCCGTATAGGCGAGACAGCACCTCAGGATTTCGCGGCTGCGATTCAGACTGCTGAGGTGTTTGCTGAAGCCCGTAGAGCTTATGGGCATCGCCCTGATACGGGACAGGAGGGCCCCCACAGGATTTAGTGGCAATAAGGCGCCGACGACGGCTAGCGGGTCGAGCAAGGCAGGCAGTTCATCGGGACCTCAGCACCCTGACTGTGTTTTCTTTGTGGTCGTCCCGGCCACATTAGGAAAGATTGCCCTAAAGCCGCGGTAGTCATGGGGCTAGTCCTTTCCAGCGTCCTCCGTGCCTCAGCTAACGTGGGGTCCATCCCAGCTTCTGTGATTCAGAGTGCCCAGTATTTCTTTCTGTTGTGGGTCTTCCTTGGTCGACTCCATCAGGATTCGGGAGCATCAACGCTCTTTGTCGATAAGGATTTGGTTTCCCCTGAGGCTCAGCGGGGCGCCAGTTATGATGTGTGCAGGTTGGAGGCTGGTTTTACCTCCACCCGTCCTTCTGTACTCATTCCTATCTCCACCCCCTACTTCTGTGGCGAAGTATGAGCTATCGCGGTGGAGTGACCTCTGTATTCCCTTCTCATAGGGAATACTATCACCTTCGCAGACGGAGGCAGTCAGTCTGTGTCTACGGATCTGCCCGTACATGCGTGTGTGGAGTTACCACGCGCGCCAAAGCCAAGAAGCAGGAGCAGGAATTGCATCCCGTTCTACAGCCGATCTCTGACGAGGTTCTGGCTAGGGCTGATTCTGCTACCATGGTCCGTCTTCAGGCCAGGGACTTGGATGTCCAACGCCTGCGACAACTGGTGGGTCGTCCTGCTCAGTCGGCCCGACACGCCAAGGTGAGCTTTAAGCTCCACAAAGGGATCCTCTTTAGGGTTTTCACTCAGGCAGATAGGTGGCCAAGCAGCTAGTCGTCCCCCAAAGCTTGAGAGAATCTGTTCTCCGGCAGGCCCATGATTCACTCATGGCAGGTCATATGGGCTCAAAGCGGACTCTCGAGCGAGTTAGACAGGATTTCTTCTGGCCGGGATGAATTCTCAGGTCAGGCAGTACTGCCGCAGTTGCGATGTCTGCCAACGGACAACGCCTAAGGGGCGCTTGAGGCGTGTTCCCCTGGGATCAGTGCCACTGGTTGGGGAGCCATTCAGCAAGGTTGGGGTCGACCTGGTGGGACCCATTAATCCACCATCCGATCGCGGTCACCGCTACATTTTGGTAGTGGTGGACTATGCGACTCGGTATCCAGAGGCTGTCCCGCTTAGGACTATCGATGCCCCTACTGTTGCTGAAGCTCTCTGGCAGATTTGGACGCGCACTGGCGTGCCCAAGAAGATCCTTTCGGACCAGGGAACCCAGTTTCTGTCCGAAACCATGCAGGAAGTGAACACTCTGCTCAATGTTCACAAGGAGACAACGTCACCCTATCATGCGCAGGCCAATGGCCTTGTCGAGCGCTTTAATGGGACATTGAAGCAGATGTTGCGTCGCCTGTGTGCAGGAGCAACCTCGTGAGTGGGATCGTTTCATTCCTGCCGTGCTGTTCACCTACAGGGAGGTTCCACAGGAAAGCATGCGCTTTTCCCCGTTCGAACTCCTGTATGGCAGAACAGTACGAGGACCCACCAACGTCTTGAAGCAGATGTGGACTCACGACGATATGGAACCTGCTGTCAATGAGGAGAGTCGATATGTGGTCGATCTGCGCAACCGCATCGCTGACACTTGCCAGCTTGCTCAGCAACATTTGCAGTCGGCAAAAACCAAGTACAAGGCTTTGTACGACCGGCGCAGTGTTGAACGGTGGTTTGAGCCAGGTGATGAGGTGTTGCTTCTCCTTCCACAAAAGAGAAACAAGTTGCAGCTTGCTTGGCAGGGCCCTTTCGTGGTCTGCAGTCGGGTGGGTGACTGGGACTATAGGATTCGCGTGCGAGGCAAGGAACGCCTGTATCATGCCAACCTCTTGAAGGCATACGTGCGACGAACTCAGTGCCAGGCAGGATTCACCCCTGTCGTTGTGGAGAGTGGCGATGAGCATGCAGTGTCGGGATTCAGGACATCCCCACTGTTCCTCTCGTCGAGGAAGAGTCGTGGCAGGATGTTTGCTTTGGTTCAAACCTCTCCTCAGCTCGGACAGATCAATTGCACAGGTTATGCCAAGAGTTCCAGGGCGTACCCAAGAAGAAGTACGGCCGTGAGTTTGTACTGGAGAGCGATCATCATCATCTCCAGTACCTGACCGGATCCGGCCAGTCAGTCGTCGACTCATGGGTTGGGCAGTGGAACTGCAGAGTCATGCGTTCACTTTTCGCCATATCAAGAGTTCCAGCAATACGGATGCTGACTATCTCAGCCGAGCTCCGTAGTCAGCACATTGGAGAAATCAGTCAGAGGGACACTTCCCTCAACCAGGTTATATCCCCTTTTGTCTTTGTATCAGGTGTAGTGACAGTTTTCACTTCAGTGATGTTAACGGTAGTGAATCACCACTGGTTCGGATTGCTACTGTTATTGTTGGAAGGTTTGCTTAGTTGTTTGATAAATGCAGTATTATGTATTTCCCTGTGTAATTCTATCGTGAAACGGTTGTATTGGATTTATCATACTCTGTCGATCACAGAGGGTTGGGTTCGTCCCATTGTTGTGATTTTGCACATGCGTCAAGGTTCAAAGGATCACTGTATCTCAGAGAAACAGATGCTTTTAGAAGGGGGGGTTGTCACGAGTTTGTCACGAGGCCTATGACGATTGGCCCATCTAGGGTGGGTGGAATTATTCATTTATTTATTGTCGTTGTTGTTGTCGTGTATCCGTCCCTTGAGGTGGCTTGTGGTGCGGTTGCACCTTAATGTCGTTCAGCTCAGGTTAGGTTTACTTTCTCTCTCTCTCTCTAATTCCACTGCCCGTGCAATTCATCCTGCAAGTTCACGGGTGGCTGGTACCTTTCGCTTGAACTGACTGTCTCTATCGGCCTCTCGTCTGTCTTTTTACCTGCCGCACGTGCATTATTCCTCTTAGGCTTGAGGTATTCTCACTCTGACGTAGCGTGGCATGCGGCTGCCATCGCTGAGGCAGGTTTCTCTCTTCACTCGAGCGGAAGATGTCTTTGGGAGCACCTGCTCCGGTTTTGGTTCTACACCACTTCGTCGAAGGTACGGTCGGTACCTTCATTCCTACAGTCGGCCTGTAGGGGAGGGACATCACGTCATCTCTTTTCCGCATCTGCTCTGCTGTCCTCTCGACCGGACAGAGGGTAGAGAGTCGCTTGACCCGCCACTGGGGTCAACCACGGGTAGCTGGTAAGCATCAGTTTCGTGGTTTGTTTGTTGTTGTTTTTTTTTGTTAGCCGGCTAATTTTTTTTTCTTTTGCGCAATTTCTTTTGGTTTTCAAAATTATAAAAGAAATATTGTTTGAGACCACTTTTCTCTGGTTAATTCAATCTTTAACCTGGCCAGTCAAAATTATATCCAAAATTCTTTATTCTTTTTATGCATCTGGTGATGCGGTAGTCGGTGGGGATGGGGGAGAACCTGGTGATTTAGGGTTGGAACTTGCTTGGTCTCGCTCGTCCGCCCCTGTCACAATTGCCGGTCTCGTATTCTTCGGCCACCGTCTGTTTGTGTGTGCAAGGGGAACGAGTTTTATGTTTGCGAGCGTGCGTACGCATGATTAGTCGTTTGGATGCGTGGTTGGAGAATTGTGTCATTTTGAAATGTTGCTATAAAATGTGGGGATAATTGTGCCATTGAATTATTATTATTTGCAAATGTGGTGGCAGTTATAAAACAATGGTTGCTGTATTAGTTCAGTTCCTAAGAATGGAAAATGTTGAACGTGAGTGAGGAAGGATGAAGATATATTTGTGTGTTTAGCCTGCGAATGTAATCTCTTACCTGCTTCGTGTGAAGAGACCTTAGCGAACATTCCTCAGTTGGTTTGTTTTACTGTGTTATGCTCAGGTCTGTGTCGATCTGGTGCGGTGAATGTATTTAGAAAACCTCCCCTCGCCCATCATGCAAGTGGCTGTTAGGATTTGACAGCATATTGCTAGACTGTACTGACGGCGGGGTTCCAGTACCCTTCCTTCTTTTCCTCCAGTTCCTTCCGTGTCCTCTCCTCCCGGGGGATTCACCCGAAGCTTGCGCTGTTGGGGGCCACGCACTGGTTGAGGAGCACCAGGACTTTGCTGGAGGATCCCGACCCCTGTCCGGGACCTTCAGCGACAACGCCTCGTCCACGGGACGCGTTCTCCACGGTCTTCAGACCTCCTACAGCCCGTGTCACCAGTGTGGTTCGTTGTGCGTCGTGCAATTCGGGTGTGTGTGTGTCAATGGTGTCGGCGTTGAAAGACACTTTGTTCAGGAACCGACCCGGTTTGGGGCACTTGGTGCGACTCAGTGCTCACAGTGGACTTTGGGGAGGCAGGGATGTGGGGAACCACATGACACACGGAGGGGAATGCGTGCTGGAAATCCTTATTTAAGATTATAGTTATATTGTGTGCGTTGAAATGTTTGTTTGCGACTATGGGTATGTCGTGTGTGTTGAAATGCTTAATTGTGTGTACGTCGTGAGTGTTAAAAATGCTTGAGTGTGATTGTGCATCTTGTGTGTGTTGGAATGCTTATTTGTGTCTACGTGTGTGTTGGTGTGAATAAAGGGGTGTTGTATCGTAATCTTTCTTGTGTGGTCTCTTGCGGGGCGTGTGAGTTCAGTCACTCCCTTCACTCCCATCTAGACCGATCCTGTCAGTGCAGACCTCGAGGGGTCGGTCGTGACATACACTGACTCTGAAACAAACTGCTCCTGTAAAGATAGGGCAGATTGTTAGATACACTGACTCTGAAGTAAACTGCTCCTGTAAAGATAGGACAGTTGTTAGATACACTGACTCTGAAGTAAACTGCTCCTGTAAAGATAGTTCAGTTGTTAGGTACACTGACTCTGAAGTAAATTGCTCCTGTAAAGATAGGGCAGTTGTTAGATACACTGACTCTGAAGTATGTTTTGCCCCATGCGTAGCTACTTTGGCATGATGATGAAAGGACCAGAGAAATGATATCCAGAAAAATGTAATTTCATTGCCTCTCAAAAGAAATGTCAATTACTTATCCTAACAATACTTCCGAATCTTGTCTACAGTTGGAATGATTTTAAAGCTTTAAGCACTGGCTTTGAATCGATACAGAGTGGTGATTTTATTTTGCGTCTTTTCATCTGGCAGTTGATATTAGACGGGAAAAAATAACAAAAACAAACAAACAAAACAACAAACAAAAACCCACTTAAGTCATTTCAACACATACATTTGCATAAATTATAAAAAGGAAACAGCTTACATTAAGGACCCTCATAATAGCTACCTTAGAACTGGCTAAAGGGGCGGAAAACCCAAATTATCATGAGTCAACAGAACTTACTCCATTTTCATATTGTCAAGATTAAACCCTTTCGCCTTATAATTTCATTTTAAAAACTGAAAAATCAAATAGAAGGTGGCACAGAATAAATTTTCCCAGACACACAAACTTCAGGGGGAAATTTGGGTCTTCCATGGTTCAGCCTTCATTTTGTGAAATCTTTCCAATGCTGACACTGGGCATGTGTATCATTTTTTTTTTTTACAAAAAAGGTTTTGTAAAAGAGTGTTCCAGGTTAAATAGTATTTAATTTGGGAAGGATTAAGGGAAAATTTAGCACACTTTCTGAAAGTTTTGTGCCCACGTTAGCTAGATTTTCTGCTATTTATTCCCCGCCCCAAATGTGAAGGAACCCAAAACAGATCACGTTTATACCCTGAGACATAAACAGGTTCGGTACCTTTTTTCATATAGTAAATCTTTTCGGGCCCCTCAAAATCCAAGTTTGCAGTGATTGCAAAACAGAGGGAAAAACACAAAACACCACATAAAAAAAAGGGATATTGGAGTATATGTACACAAATAAAGCCATCTTAAACAACAGTTCTGCAGTGAATTTTTAAAACCCTTTCCAATAAAAATGTTTTCGTATATTCAGATTTGGGAAAACAAAACCAAAACCTACATTGTTCCAAAAACTGAACCATCAGTTGTTTAAGGTGTTGGGATAAAAAGTTTGGAGGTGTTCTTTCACATCGTTCACTAAATTTAATATTTTTTTTTTTCTTTGAGACTTATACCTAAACAAAATTTCCACCAAAATTCCCAAGGAGGGTCATTGGGAACCCGGGGGAACCTGGGAAACGTTTTTTAAAAATACATTTCACTTTGACATAAGTTCAGGGGGTATAACATTATTGGCTAATATATGAGATTCCCCGGGTCTACTTTGGGAAAAAGTTTATTCGAATTTACAAAAAAACACCAGTAACTGAATTTTTTTTCTGACGGTTGAATCCCTATTTGGGTACTTTAACGTTTTGCTCCGATAAAGTAAGATATTCGCTGCTTTGTAACTCTTTTGTTTTGTGTGTACAGGAACTCCTAAAACCCAATTTAATGGCTTTTCTGTCAATACTTTCAACTGTTTAAAAGATATTTGGGACTGAAAAAATAAATTTTAATTGGAACGACAGGACCAAAAAGTGCAAAAAACGTTTTAGATTTTCCCCAAGGGCGGCAATCAACAATTTTAGAAAATTTAGTCTGTTCTGTTTTGATAACAATTTTCTACATCATTTTCCCGCTTGTTTTGGCGTTAAAAGACTCCCCAAAAATTTACTGATTTTGATATGCAAAAAAGTGCCTCTATTTCAAGGGTGGGGGGGAGGGGATTTTCTCCATTGTTAAACAACATTAAAAAGGTTTTTTTTCACTGATAATTTCAAGCCCTTTTCTTTTATAATGCTGATAAATTGTCCCCAATTTTTTAAATTTATTGTTCTGCAAATGATTAAATTACCTTTTTTTGTATGTTTTCTTAAAATATATCATCCTATTTCGAGCTCAGCATAAAAGGAATTCATGGATATGTTTGGAAGAGCAAAAAGGAAGATATAAAGGGGAATGAAACAAAACTGGGGGAATAATTTATCCTTGGGGGGTACCCCCATTAATGACCTGGGGAAAAAAGAATCATCTTACTAATTCTTGTACATATATATCTGCCATTAAAACTTTTTTTAAAATACATCATGTTGCCTGAAATACCCCTTGTTTTCATTTGTAAAGCAATATAGCAAGCCCAAACACTGTGGACTTTTTTAAAAATAAAAAAAAAGTAGCCAACGACTTTTTTTGTGGGAAAATTTTTTTTTTAAAAATTTATTTGTAAGTTTTACAAGATGGTCTGTCGTGCATCGACCCTTTCTAAACCAGCCTGCTAGACTGGAAGGAAATAGTTCTTTTCACAATAGTACATCACACGCTTCAATACAATTTTTTTTCCAGAAGTTTCCCGACATGAGAAGACAAAGAGATTGGTCTATAATTGCTTACAGAAATATTTATCTTGCCTTCTTTCAAAACTGGTATGACCACCAAACTCTTTCAAACTTTAGGGAGAGCGCCATTATTTCAACATTTTTGAAATAACGAGAGTAGTACATGTTTCCAGGAAGACGGCAGATGACATAGCATCTGATAAGAAATGCCACCTACACCAACTGCTGAGTTCTGAGATGAGACTGATGATAAAGCTTCTGACAATTCTGAGACCTGGATAGGAGAATTCAAAAAATGATGCAACTGGATCAGGATTCCAATATGTCCTGTTTTTGTTCCTCTTTGATCTATATTGCTCATGTTCTGCCTGTAGAGATGAAGACAAACTATTCTGAGAAAAGAAATCAACAAAAGCCTCAGCCTTTTCATACGAGGTAGGAAATTCCTTTTCTAGCTTAATAGGGTAAAGTTGTTTTTTGTGACCAGTTTTCATTTCTTTTACTTTTTTCCACACTTTAAACATGTCTTTTGATTCTGTTATTTCCTTCTTACAAAATTCATCCCAGTATGTCTTTTTTTGCTTGAGCGATTGTTTTATTACAGCTGTTTTTTTCCTGTTTCATAGTCTGAAAATGTTCTTCAGTCTTATTTCGGATCCACCTTTTAAACGTCTGACGTTTTGATTTTGCAGCTAATCGGCATTCTTCAGTCCACCACACGTTACCAAAAAATTTACCAAGTTTCCTATATCTACGCCTTGGAATAGCACTATGAGCAGCTTGAATCAATATTTTAGAAAACTTGAATAAAAAAAACATCAATGGTGTCATCTTCAACAGACGTTTCATATGTGATCAGACTATTTGCAAAAGCTTCCCAACTGGCTAATTTATAATTATAATTTGGTATTTTGTCTTCAACATTTGATATTCCAGTGTTAATTTCATCATTCAAATTTATTGTGATTGGAAGGTGACCACTTCCAAGGCAGTCTTCTCCAGTGGACCAATCGCAATCAATTGCTAGATTTGGAGATACCAGTGACAAGTCAATAGCAGCTGGTTTGTGTGTTGATGCATCTGGGATTTGAATAACTCGTCCATCATTTAACAAGATTAGACTGGAATCAACAATATTTTCTAGAAATCTGTTAGAAGACACTTTTGAACATTCTGTATCCCAAAAAGGAACATGAGCATTAAAATCGCCAAGAATTATCCATATCTTACAGGTAAAATCGATGTTTTTCAGCCAGTCTGTATTATCATCTTTGGGGCTGTAGGGTAATACACTGAAATGACATTATAAACTGAGGTGTCATTAACTTTTATCGCATCCCCTACAGAAAAACAGTCTTCAGAATCTTGTAGTCCTGGGCATAGAAAACTTGTGGAAAATTGTAAATCACATCAAACATAAATAGCGCACTGCACCTTTTCATTTGAAATATATACGTTAGTTAGTGGTGGATAGTAGAAATTCTTAATATTTGGAAGCTTTGATATTTCAACATTTAGCGATTGAAGCGCTAACACACTATAATTTCCCTGTTGTACGTAATTTTCAAAGGGCAGAACATTTGTGGAGATTGATCTGGCATTCCACTGTAATATTTTCAAATTGTTATATACGTGTTTCTTCATAGTTGTCTAAAACTATAAGTCAATATGTCACTTATGAAAAAAGAAAAACTGATCACTTTTCTTTCGTAGTCCACTGGCCCTAAAGACCTTTCAGTTGTCGTCTTGGATGTAGGGACCGGTGGGAACTACCTTGGCAGCGTCCGCATAGGAGTGATAACCAGTGGTAGGTGTTACTTCCGTCTGGGTTTGACTGTTGACAAACGCTGTTATCGGAACAGGCCTGCTCAGTTTTTCGATCGCTTCTTTTTGCTCACTGATAGTTATTTCGAGCCGCGAAATTCTCTCACACAGCTTTCCAATTACACTCGTCAATATTTCAAAGTCACTCACCATGTCAGCCTGATTTATTGTGAGTATTTAACTTTCATGCTGATGAGGTCCCTCTTCGGCAGTTTGCACACTTTCCAGCAGTGCTCGCTCCAAAACTGTTTTCCTTAAGCTTGGTTTTTGTTTACTTTTCTCAGTCACCAGATCACTACCTGTATATGACACAGAGTTTACGCGACCCCCAAACCTTCTGGATCTAAGCTGCACCATGATTTTCAAGCACAATTTCCAGCTGATTACTTGACACAAGACAAGATGGTGGAAACGACTAATACTTGTTGCCAGCATCTCTAGTAATCGTCCCTCCCAGAAGAGCAGTAGGTAACGGGAAGCCGCTGCTCACCTACCAGCATGCGGTAGCAGGCTGTGGTGATCTGGCCCCAGCCTCGGCAAGGAAGCAGGATACCTGCTGAAACAACTGGACAGACAGATGATCAACCAAACCAGCTCTGCAACTGGCTGAAAGGGGCTGCCAACGAAGACGACACAGAAACTCGGCACAGGCCAAGGGCACACCAGACCCGACGAGGACCTGGCCCTAACTATGACTCGAAGTCACTCAGCACGAACCAACGGCGCTCCCGCCGCAACTACAAGGAGCACGTCGACTCCGATGAACACCAGGGACAGAAGTGAAGCTACCCAAACGCATTCCGCCCTGTTCGGAATCAAGTGAGCTTCACTCACAACACAAAGCAATCATTGGTCAGAACAGTGTATCTCTCCGCTGAGCAGACACACCCAACCAACGGACTAGTTGTTGCTTGTGCAACAACACTACAATTTACAACAACTCACAGACTTGACAACACATCAACAGCCGATATCCTGCCCCGGCCTCTCTCAAATGGAACCCAAGCAACAAAAGGTAACAGTTGGAAACGAAACCAACTTCCTCCTACCACTCCCTCAACAGATGAAGACTGGAAGGCAAAAATACTATATGTCCTACTTCCCCTGCCCCTCTACTTAGCCTAACCTTCCTAGCTAACCCCAAGGACCTTATCCTAACCCCCACCTAACTAAAACCCCAGGCCTACACACACGCACACACATACACACGCACATGCACACACAAGCGCGCGCGCACATACTGGCACATGCTCTGTATCTTGAACCACCACTCTGAACACGTGGAGGTGCTGGTTCAGTACCGCCGATCGGTGACAGAAATATACTTCGTGGAAAACTCACAAGATGATATAAAGTCATACAAATTGCTGTGGTAGCCATTAAAAATATTTTATTCACTCCAATCAAAAAAATCTCCTCTTTAACAGGTATCAGGATCTCGATCCAACCTATTACCCATTACTAGTTCCTCTTTCATTATGTTGATATGTTTCCTTAATGTAAAATTTAACATAGCAAGTTAGAATGCTTACATTTTACCCCCTTCTCTCTCTCTCTCTCTCTCTCTCTCTCTCTCCTCTCTCTCTCTCTCTCTCTCTCTCTCTCTCTCTCTCTGTCTCTCTGTCTGTCTCTCTGTATGTCACCAGGAAACTTAAGGAAAAAAAGACTCTTGGACAGGCAGTGACACTGGCACATGTTGGTTTTACAGGGAGGGACTGTAGGGAGGAAAAACAATGGCGGCAAGCAGTGTTGCTGCCATGTTGGTGGTTTTTCAGCGCGAAGAGTGAGTAAGACATTTACCTGTGCCAGTCGTCAGTGTGTTGGACCATTACGGCTTGTATACTCTTGAACACGCCACGACACATGAACTCACATGACTTGGAAACCTGGGGATAAAAACCGGATCAAAGGGCAGAACAGCGTTCGTGCAGTCAGTGACGCGCGGGTACTTCAAGGGAGAAGTACGAGGTCTCTTTGCGTGTGCTAAAAACTTACCAACACGGCTCAGCCTCAGACTAACCATTAGGAGAATATCAGTGGCAGCACCCAGGGCAGACACGTTATGTTCACAGGTGAACTGGCGTGCCTAAGAGAGTATATATTTGAAAGGAAACGATAACTATCCATTGAAATCTTACGAGGTGTGCGTTAGTTTTTTTTAAATTCATCATTTATAGAAATGTGTGTGAGATAAGTGTCAAAGTTAGTGTAGTATACGATGGATGGGTCAACTTTATTTTATTTGATACAGAAATGAGTACGCATTAAGTGTAAGTCAGTGTATTATACAATGGATGGGTCAACCTTTTTTTTCATTTGATATAGAAATGTGTACGGATTTAGTATCAAATTGAGTGTAGTATACGATAGATGGGTCATGTTACAATTGAAAAGGGAGACAAGAGAGGGGGAACTTTTGTGAAAGACGTCATAGCAATAATGATGGGTTGCAAGCCTCCTTATATTTATCACTTTTAGATCTTTGTATTTTAGGTCAGTGTAGTGCTATTGTTGAATTATTTAAACGTTTGGAAAAGAACGTGTGCCTAACTGTTCAGTATTGTTTTTGGATCGATTGATAATGCAATTTGAATATTCAAGATTATGTTAGAATGTTCACCAGCTTTCCATAAGTTGCTAGTGCATTGGTGAAGATTCGAGAATGTTGTAGAAGCTGACCGAATTACATTCGCATATGCTCGTGACAACTCTATTGGTTAAGCCTACTGATATGCAAAATATTCTAGAAAAGAATAATCGAGTATGTTTGAGAGTATTCTTTAGATAACATGTAAAAGAATGAGTGCTGTGCGCGCTGCGCACACGCGCGCGCACGAGAAGAGAGAGAGAGAGAGAGAGAGAGAGAGAGAGAGAGAGAGAGAGAGAGAGAGAGAGAGAGAGAGAGAGAGAGAGAGAGAGAGAGAGAGAGAGAGAGAGAAATTTTTTTGAAGAGTTCTAGTCATTGTCGAGCATAAAAGTGTTCGAGTTGTCACTGAGTTTGAGTCTAGTCGATGAAAAGCTGCCATTAGTAGAATATTGCCTGCTGCATGTAAGACTGAATTCCTGTACGACTTATTGAACCTGAAGGTCTGTGGATTGTTTATGTTTCTATATTCTTCAACGACTGTAAATAAAAGGATCCTCTTCGTTTCAATACCGCCAGGTTTATTTTGTCGTCTGCAAGCCGAACACCTACCACAGGATCTACAATGAACTCTTACAAGCTAGGGTACTGCACTTACCTTGTACTGAGGAAGTCAGCGCATTTAGCGTGTAACAGGTCAACGTCTTTTTGTTATTTGATGTAGAAATGTATACTCATTAAGTGTGCAAGTCAGTGTAGTATATGATGGATGGGTCACCTTTTTTTTCCATTCGATATAGAAATGTATATGCATTAAGTATCAAAGTCAGTGTAGTATACGATGGATGGGTCACCTTTTTTTCATTCGATATAGAAATGTGCATGCATTAAGTATCAAAGTCAGTGTAGTATACGATGGATGGGTCACCTTTTTTCCATTCGATATAGAAATGTGCATGCATTAAGTATCAAAGTCAGTGTAGTATACGATGGATGGGTCACCTTTTTTCCATTCGATATAGAAATGTGCATGCATTAAGTATCAAAGTCAGTGTAGTATACGATGGATGGGTCACCTTTTTTCCATTCGATATAGAAATGTGCATGCATTAAGTATCAAAGTCAGTGTTCGATATAGAAATGTGCATGCATTAAGTATCAAAGTCAGTGTAGTATACGATGGATGGGTCACCTTTTTTCCATTCGATATAGAAATGTGCATGCATTAAGTATCAATGTCAGTGTAGTATAGGATGATGGGTCACCTTTTTTCATTCGATATAGAAATGTATATGCATTAAGTATCACAGTCAGTGTAGTATACGATGATGGGTCACCTTTTTTCATTCGATATAGAAATGTGCATGCATTAAGTATCAAAGTCAGTGTAGTATAGGATGATGGGTCATCTATTTTCATTCGATATAGAAATGTGCATGCATTAAGTATCAAAGTCAGTGTAGAATACGATGGATGGACCAACTCAAGAAGCGGTGCCATAGTCATGTTTCTGACGCTCTTACTGTCCGTAAAGGGCGTGTCTGATACGTGCTTATGGCAAGTTTCAAATTTTGCTGGTTTGGTTTAAGTGCATTAAAACTTTTTTTTTAATGGAGGAAAGGTTAATGCAAATTTCCCTATGGCTTCCTTCATTCAGTTGTCTCCACATGATTAGAGTTCTTTCTCGCCGGTATGTTTGGACCAAAACTGAGTGTCTAAATGTTCGCAATATCGCTGTATGAAAAGAATTGCACGTTGCCTTAAAAATGGGGCTGCAGCCTGGATCAGATAATGGAGAACATTACGTTGCTGCAGCATGTAGTCACCGAACAGTGTCACCTCATTGTCCAAAGCATGTTTTAACCCCCTGTCTTGGTCATAGCTTCTACATGGGGAATGCCTATACGTTGATTGGCCAGTGTTGGTGTAGAGTAGGAGAGGAAGAGTTCACAAGTAGGCATGGTGCTGATTTTATTATTGCAATGCCCCAAGACCCTTCCTGAGTCTAGGACGAGAGACAGTGCTAGTGACGTTTAGATCATATGATAATGATGATGATGGTGATGGTGATGATGAAGAGTACTTATACAATGCCTACCCTCAGTTAGAAACCAAGCCGTAAGCGCTTTACGATCCACGTGGTCGTTTATACAATGCCCTGACTGATGAGTTGTCTGCTCGTTCTACATTCAGTTATATCCCATGTCTTTCAGTCGGTATCATTCACTGAGTTTTGTTCCTTCATTGTGTCGATTTCTCACGCAAAGTGATGTTACGTGAAACATCCACACCAACGACCAAACTGGCCCTCCTTTGAGAGTTGATGATTTGATTTTACGTGTGTGCAAGATATTATACGTGCATTCATACACAGAACCTCAGTTTACAGTTTCATTTGAAGGAGTTTTGGGGAAATGGACTTTTTGTGAAATGGAGTCAGAACCAATGTTAACTAGAAGGGGAACAAATCCCTTGTACTAAAACGTTCCAAGCAGAGATTCGAACCAGCAACTCCAGGATCACCGGGCGGGTGCTCCATCAACCCAGCAATTCTGTCCTCATGGCTCGCACAGCTCGGTAGATAACTGCCTTATGATTCAGGATGTAGAATGGTGAACCCTGAGAAAGACTGTCCTTCTTAACAAGTCAGTAGTGTTCCCGGTGGGGAAGACACTGGAGATAAAACTTCATAATATCCTTACGTGTGCTCGTTCTTCGTTTTCATTGTCCCGAATATTATTTATATTTCACGAAGAAGGCCAAAGAGAACGAAACGCGTCGTGTTTTGTCTTGTAATTTGCTTGTCCAAGTTATCTGGTGGATTAATTTTTAAATTCTTTTGAAAATTAATCTTAATGTGTGTTTCTGAACAGATATCCATATGGTATCTACTTTCTTTTCTGTTCATCAATTCTCCATGATACTCTGACATTGTGTTACTCTATTTCATACTTTGATAAGTACCTTCCACAGGCTGCTGTGGTGCATATGGACCTTTCAGATTTACACATTCAAATTTACATTGTAAATATACATATTACCAAGGAGTATAAAAAGTCGAACACATGGCCAGTCAGCATATCATTTTCAATGCCAAACAGTACACACTAGTTTTGGCTATAATATATCTGTACGTGTGTGCATATCATACATTGTTTTAATGATGTTCCATATAAAAATGAGATGCTGCATGCCCAGAATATAAGTTGAACACTTTCCGAATTTGAAACAAAAATCTAATGATTATTGATTGCGACATTGATTTTTATTTTAGTACAAGATTCGTCTTGAGTATTCTGTATAGAGTACGTCATTGTGACCATCTTAATTTGACAACTTGTAGTTCATGCACTATTTTTGAATACCTTTTCATAAAATACCTACCCCCATCCTGTCAACTGTCTTAATGCATGAGTTTAAAAGTTTGTTGTCTTTAAAGTATTACAGTACAGCGTAGTACCTTTCAAAATGGATTATATGATTTTGAATATCACCGAGTATTACACATGCTATTACTTGGTTCACTTACTTTTGTTTACTGCAGAGATGTCCTTATAGATATTTTTACAAATACGGAAAGCCAGGACAAATACTGTATTTTCTGTGGAATACTTTACGTGTCTGCAAAGTTCCATCGTTGTCAGTAAAGGTGTGGAGGACAATTTCTTTTCTTTGGATCCAGAGTTTATTCTTAATCGCTTTTATATCTTCAAAATGGAATTTATCAGCATAAAACACTTGTTCTTAAAGCAAATTGTTTTGTGGTGCCGAGTCTACGAGACTGCAGAATTGATTGTTCGTTACAAAAATGTGTAACAAAATGTCAAATTCGAGGAAAAACCGACACGATTCCATTGTTATAAGTTTCCATTTAATATTTGTGAATTCAAACTTTCTTCTTTCCAGGAAGAATTCAGTACATTATTGTGTGTTTAAAAATCTAATGTGTCATACCCCAAGACTGTTTTAGAAACTCATAATATCTGGATTAATTTGTTCTTTTTCTTTGTGGGAAAATTAATTGAAGTTAATACTGGTCAGTTCATATTTTTGATTTTATTCTTCTAGATAATATCGTTTTGGCATTAAATCAACTGTTTACTATGTCAAGGTAACATCATTTATTCTTATTGAATTTACTTTTTATCGCATCAGCTAGGTATTATTTACTGGCATTAAACTTATTTTTTACTTTCACAAAACAATATGAATTACAGGCATCGAAGTTATCTTTTACTATCTCAACGCCCTGTTTACAGATTATCATAACGAAACTCATGTTTTGAAACAAAAGCAACTCAACTTTATTGAACTGATTTGAACTTACCTTCCTCCTGTCTCAATACAATTCATTTGCCTTGAAATCTCAATGTTCCAGTATGTCTTCCACAGAATTGATGTCTGCTTTTTAATGAAAACACTTTAGTGAGGAAAACGGTAATATCACTTTGTTCTGAAAATCCACAAATTCCATCAATTAGATTATTATCTTTAAAAAAAATTGCTGTCCCAACCTCTGCGCCACCTCATAGGCAGTGCACCCATGCCGCTCATTCCAACACCCCATCCACAGCCACAGCCCGGTCAGCCCCGCCGCAGGCCTGGCACCTGCAATCCACAGGGGCAGTCAATGTAAAGTCGTCAAGAGGCAACCCACCGGAGGAGACACTGCACTGCTGCCGAGTCACTTCGGTGGTGTTCAGTGGCGCCTGTTCTGATCTAACATACGCAGGATACCACCTACTAAGCACCCTACTGACGACAATAATTGCTTAGTTGCGGGCCAGCGTGAGTGAGCTCTCCCTCTGGAGGGCGCCACCACGTCCGTCTAACGACGGCCCCCATAGACTCATCAATACCGGTGACCCCAATGGAGCCAAACCAAGGCCACAGACGTGGAGAGGACATTGAAACTGAGGTCACCATGAGAGCAGGGCATGAAGGACACAGAATTTGAGACATTTTTTTTTATGCTGATCGATGAGAACGAGGATGATTAAGATGATACAACGGATTTCCATTTCGGTCTAAGACTACAAGACAGGGCAGTACTCTACGCTTCCTTTCATAATATATCCCGGCGTCAACCAGGCCCGAGAGATACAGGCACCTGCAGTGTTGGTCAGAAAGTTTGCGCAACACTCTCAGAAACGCATCCATTAAGTGGATGAAACTCAACTGTGTGGTCCCAGTCTTCCCAACTGAGTGCGCAGCAAACTCAACTCTGGGTAGGAGCCAGCCGGGACAGAAAAACCCACATGACTCTGAAGGGATTCGAACTCACGAGTCCGCGACTCGAACCACTTCGCCACGGCAGCTGGTCCGTTAATTAGATTATTGTTAGTATGCTGACTTGAAAAAAAAACAAACAACAACAACTAATAATGAGTGTTGTTTCTTTATCTCTTTTAATCAATCTTACTGTAAGCATTCTCAAAAGGAATGTAACATCATTACATTGGCTTGAGACTGGCATTTTCTGGCTTCTTTTTGTGCAGTGGCAAATTAAAATTGTATTGTGTTGTTCTCGTGGGGAATTACCTCTTGTTTGATGTTATTGGGCGAAGCACATATTTTTTACTGTAAAAAGAAAGAAAACGGATAAAAAAACGAACGAAAGGATGAAAATAAGAAAGAAAGTAAGAAAACAGAAAGAAAGAAAGAAAGAAAGAAAGAAAGAAAAAGAGAAAAAACACCTTTGTCGTGACATAAACATATCAAGGCCACAACTGGCTGAAGTGCTGTACTTTAGGTAAAACATTTCAGCATGAAATATTTTAAAATCCAGTCCAATGCTGTGCAAATTTCTGGAAAAAAAACTTTCAGTAGCCTTCAAACAATGATTAGAATGACTGTTTCATGAATCAGATGGCGATGTAGGTCTGTCGACTCATATTCTATAAGGTCGGTTTTGATGCAGACATTAAAGTCTCACAACAAAGCAGTTTGCTGAGAGTGTCTTTGAATTTCGATCCAAGGAAACAATAAACAAAGAAATTGACGGTAGCATTGATGAAAGAAGCCAGCTCAATCATGCTGACCACAAAAAAGAGAAAGTTATACAGGCGGCCACTGAAACCTATGCCCGGCACAAAAATGACACATATTCCCGAAATAATTGTCGGAATGGAGCAGACGATATAGAGGATGGAAACCGCGATGAGCATGCGCGTCAACGCTACTTCACGTGACGACAAGGTCAATGAAGATGTCTTCTCCCGCCATGTCACCATTTTCTTCAGCTTCACTGACGTCACAATTGTCGTGATGGAGACCACAAAGACATAGAAGAAAAGCTGGAGAGTTGTGACAAAGAAAACCAGGATGTCTAAATTCGCTCTGTTCTCTGTGTAGAACTTACTGGTGTAGATGACTTTGGATGTTGTGTTGGCCACTGGATCAAACACACAGACCACGCTCCATCTCACCCCTATCAACATAGACCCTGACAAAACGAGCAGGGTTGCTATGGCAAGTATGACAGCTGTTGTTTTCGTTTTCAGGAACGTTTGAGAACGGAGAGGACTGACGACACACAGACATCTCTCTGATGCAATCACCATGGAGATGAACCCTGAGAGCCAAGTGAAACCACGGACACAACCTATAAGGAAATGGTCAATAACAAATTCCATCACAACACCCATCTCAGTAGAAAGGTTAGGAATTCTTTCCATATTAAACAAAAAGTTTGTAATCATATGAAGAAAGTCCACCAGGGAGAGGTAGAAGAGACACAAGTTGATGCGTTCTTTGAGGCCCTGTGTCCAGAACACCAGCATGCTGAGGATGTTGCTGGGGACGGAGATGAGGAAGAGAATGGGCAGACATATCGCAGCGACTGCACTGTCCACAGCCTGTTCCATTTCCTGACTGACGATGTTGTCTGGGTTGTCCCACGGTATGAAACCCAAGGACGATACATCCAATACCATACAGCCCTCTGGAATGGTCAGGTTTGTCTGGAATGATGTCCACGAATCTGTGGAATCAGGCGGTGTCTTAATACTATTGTTTATGGATTGAACATTACTTTGAGAAGTGTCAGAGTAAAAGGAATCCTCTACCATTTATGAATTTACATGAACTGTAGGTAACAAACTATCCGTAATACTATTCTTAAAGAAACTAATGCTGCAAGATATTTAGGCGTGATTATAGATAGTCGTCTCAAATGGAAAGAACATTACAATTTAGTATGTAAGAAAGCAAATAACATCTTAGCTTTCTTATACAGGAATATCAATGACTGCCCCCAAAAGGTTAAAGACGACTGCTACAAAACACTGGTTAGCAGTCGTCTTTAACCTTTTGGGGGCGGGGAGGTACCTATAGGTCTATTCCCTTTAGGTCTATTCCTTCAAGGTCTATTCCCTTTAAGTCTATTCCTTCGAAGTCTATTAGTAGACATTACAGCACCGCCAATAGAGAACCTTTAAATGTACTCGCGTACTGTTTAGTGTATTCCTTAAAAGCCGGTGGCATTTTAGCATTTAGTATAGCCGATCCTAACCCTAACCCTAACCCTAACCCTAACCCTAAACCTAACCCAACCCTAACCCTAACCCTAACCCTAACCCTAACCCTAACCCTAACCCTAACCCAACCCTAACTAACCCTAACCCTAACCCTAACCCAACCCTAACCCTAACCCTAACCCTAACCCTAACCCTAACCCTAAGTAGACCTAACGGGAATAGACCTGGAAGGAATAGACTTAAAGGGAATAGACCTTGAAGGAATAGACCTAAAGGGAATAGACCTAAAGGGCCGCCCCCT
>CM031627.1:25565124-25592624 GCA_018398815.1 Conus ventricosus
TCGTCAGTGTGTTGGACCATTACGGCTTGTATACTCTTGAACACGCCACGACACATGAACTCACGTGACTTGGAAACCTGGGGATAAAAACCGGGTCAAAGGGCAGATCAGCGTTCGTGCAGTCAGTGACGCGCGGACACTTCACGGGAGAAGTACGAGGTCTCTTTGCGTGTGCTAAAAACTTACCAACACGGCTCAGCCTCGGACCAACTGTTGGGAGAGTATTAGTGGCAGCACCCAGGGCAGACTTGTTGTGTTCACAGGTGAACTGGCATGCCTAAGGGAGTATACATTTGAAAGGAAACGATAACTGCCCATGGAAATCTTACGAGGTGTGCATTAGTTAGGTTTTTTTTTATTCATCGATATAGAAATGTGTGCGAGTCAAGTGTCAAAGTTAATATAGTATACGATGGATGGGTCAACTTTATTTTCATTCGATACAGAAATGAGTACGCAAAGTGTAAGTCAGTGTAGTATATGATGGATGGGTCATGTTACAATTTAAAAGGGAGACAAGAGAGGGGGAACTTTTGTTAAAGACGTCATAGCAATAATGACGGGTTGCAAGCCTCCTTATATTTATCACTTTTAGATCTTTGTATTTTCGGTCAGTGTAGTGCTATTGTTGATTTGTTTAATTTAAAACGTTTGGAAAAGAATGTATGCCTAATTGTTCAGCACTGTTTTTGGATCGATTGATAATGCGATTGGAATATTCAAGATTATGTTAGAATGTTCACCAGGTTTCCGTAACTTGCTAGTGCATTGGCGAAGGTTCGAGAATGTTGAAGAAGCTGACCGAATTACATTCGCATACGCTCGTCACAACTTCATTGGTTAAGCTTACTGATATGCAGAATACTCTAGAAAAGAATAATGCAGTATGTTTGAGAATATTCTTTAGATAACATGTAAAAGAATGAGGGGTGAGAGAGAGAGAGAGAGAGAGAGAGAGAGAGAGAGAGGGAGAGGAGAGAGAGAGAGAGAGAGAAGAGAGAGAGAGAGAGAGAGAGAGAGAGAGAGAGAGAGAGAGATTTTTGAAGAGTTCTAGTCATTGTCGAGCATAAGAGTGTTCGAGTCTTCACTGATTTTGAGTCCAGTCGATGAAAAGCTGCCATTAGTAGAATATTGCCTGCTACATATAAGACTGAATTCCTTTACGACGTATTGAACCTGAAGGTCTGTGGATTGTTTTTGTTTCTATATTCTTCAACGACTGTAAATAAAAGGATCCTCTTCGTTTGAATACCGCCTGGTGTATTTTGTCGTCTGCAAGCCGAACACCTACCACAAGATCTACAATGAACTCTTTCAAGCTAGAGTACGCACTTACCTTGTACTGAAGAAGTCAGCGCATTTAGCGTGTAACAGGTCAACGTCTTTTTGTTATTCGATGTAGAAATGTATACTCGTTAAGTGTGAATGTCAGTGTAGTATACGATGGATGGGTCACCTTTTTTCATTCGATATAGAAATGTGTATGCATTAAGTATCAAAGTCAGTGTAGTATACGATGGATGGACCAACTCAACATGTGGTGACATAGTCATGTTTCTGACGCTCTTCCTGTCCCTATGGGGCGTGTCTGATGCGTGCTTATAGCAAGTTTTCAAATTTTGCTGGCTTGTTTTAAGTGCATTGAAAACTGCATTTTATGGAGGAAAGGTTAATGCAAGTTTCCCTGTGGTTTTTCCCTTCCTTCAGCTGTCTCCACATGATTTGAGTTCTTTCTCGCCGGTATGTTTGGACCAATACTGAGTGTCTAAATGTTCACAATATCGCTGTGTGAAAAGAATTGCGCGTTGCCTTAAAACTGATGCTGCAGCCTGGATCAGATGATGAAGAACGTTCCGTTTCTGCAGCATGTAGTCACCGAAAAAGTGTCACCTCATTGTCCAAAGCATGTTCCACCCCCTGTCTTGGTCATAGCTTCTACATGGGGCATGACTGTACTTTGATGGGCCCGTGTCGGTGTAGAGTAGGAGAGGAAGAGTTCACAAGCAGGCACAGGCAGAGATAGGTGCTGATTTCATTATTGCAATGCCCCAAGACCCTTCCTGAGTCTAGGCGGACCAGAGACAGTGGTAGTGACCTTTAGATCATATAATGATGATGATGATGATGTTGATGGTGATGATGATGAAGAGTACTTATACAATGCCTACCCTCAGTTAGAAACCAAGCCGTAAGCGCTTTACGATCCACGTGCTCGTTTATACAATGCCCTGACTGATGAGTTGTCTGCTCGTTGTACATTCAGTCATACCCCATGTCTTTCAGTCGGTATCATTCACTCAGTTTTGTTCCTTCATTGTGTCGATTTCTCACGCAAAGTGATGGTACGTGAAACATCCATACCAACGACCAAACTGGCCCTCTTTTGAAAGTTGATGATGCGATTTTACGTGTGTGCAAGATATTATGCGAGCATTCATACACAGAACCTCAGTTTACAGTTTCATTTGAAGAACTTTTTGGAAAATGGACTTTTTGTGAAATGGACTTTTAGGAAATGGAGTCAGAACCAATGTTAACTAGAAGGGAAACAAATCCCGTTGTACCAAAACGTTCCAAGCAGAGATTCGAACCAGCAACTCCAGGATCAACGGGCTGGTGCTCCATCACCCAAGCAATTCTGGCCTCGTGGCTCACACAGTTCGGCAGAAAACTGTTTATGATTCAGGAGGTAGAATGATGAACCCTGGGAAGGACTGTCCTCCTGAACAAGTCAGCAGTGTTCCCAGTGTGGAACACACAGGGGGTAAACTTCACAATACCCTTAATTGTAGAACGAACAAAACCCTTATTTATAGAACGAGCAATACCCTATTTATAGAACGAGCAATACCCTTAATTATAGAACGAACAATACCCTTAATTATAGAACGGACAATACCCTTAATTATAGAACGAGCAATTACTTATCTTCTCGAATTTGGCGCAAGATGGCGTTGAATCTTGCACCGAATTCGAGAAGACAAGTTATTGCTCGTTCCTTTTTCCCATTGTATGAATGTTGTTCATCTTGCACTAAGAAGATTTAAGAAGTCATAACGCGCCGTATTTTGTCTTGTAATTTTTTTTGTTTTGTTGTATGGCGGATCAATTTACTTTCTCTTCAAAATTAATCTTACTGTGCAATTCTGAACACATATTCACTCGTCTTGAGTACTTTCGTTTTAGATCATCAGCGCTCCACAATACTCTGACATTGTGTCGCTCTGTTTCACAACTTGCTAAAGTACTGTGTTTGTCTTGTGACTCGTTTGTCCACGTTTCTCTGGGCGGTTCGCTAACATTTATTTAAGATTTGATAAAGTACGTTTCAAAGGTTGCTGTGTTAGATATGGGCCTTAAAGATTTGCATTTGTAAGTACACATATTACCAAGGTGCATAAAAAATCGAATACATGGCCAGTCATCATATAATTTTCAATTTCAAACAGTACAGAATAGTTGTTGGTATAATTACATTCGTAGGCTACATATGTGCATATCACACATGTTTTAATGAACTTTTGATACGAAAAGTGAAATGCTGCATGCCTGGAATATTAGTTCAAGACTTTCTGAATCTTATACAAAAATCGTTATGATTATTGACAGCGATATTGATATTTTAAAATACATAATTCGTCTTGAGCATTCCTTGTTGAGTACGTTGCTGTGATTTTTAATTTGGCATCTTGTAGTTCATGCACTGATTTTGAATACCTTTTCATAAACACTTATCCTTTCTTTGTCAACCCTCTTTATGCATGAGTTTGGAAGTCTGCTGTTACCGGAGTATTATGTATGCTGTTACTTGGTTCGTTTAATTTTGTTTACTGCATAAATCACGTTGTGGATATTTTACAAAAATTGACAGCCAAGAAAACATACTGTATTTTCTGTTGAATTATTTACGTGTCTGGAAAGTTCCATTTGTCAACAACAGTGTGCTGGGCAATATTTTTTTTTGGGATCCAGTCTTTATTTTTAATCACCAAATCCAAAATTAAGTTCACGAGCATAAAACATTATTTTTAAAGCAAAAATTTCTTTGGTATTGTTCTTCAAGACGGGAAAATTTGACTTTTGGGCCCAAAATTGTTTAAAAAGTCATATGAACTGACGAAAACCAAAAACCTGGTGATCCCAAATTTTTTTTTAATTAAAGGGAAAAAACAACACAATTCTATTGTTATGGTTTCCATTTAACTTTGTCAGTTAAAACTTTTTTCTTTCCAGAGAAATTCAGTGCTCAGTTTTTTTTTAAAATCTGATATATCATACCCCCGACTTTTTTTTGGGAAAACTCAAAAAACGGGTTTTTAATTTTCCCTTTGTCGTTGTGTAAAAATGAACAAATTTTAATAAGGTCATTTCATATTTTTTTTTTTTCCTTCGAGAAGGTTTTTGCAGAAATTTCCTTCTGCCCTTTGTGCAAAAAATTTTAAGATGTAACCCAATTACGGGGTTTTTTTTTGTTTGTTTTTTTTGGGGGGAGGGGGGGAGGGATGGGGGTTTTTTGAGTTTCAGCAATATACTACTATCGAGCACCCCCGTTTCTTCTCTGTTTACAAATGTGTCACCACTTTCCACTGGCTTAAAAACCCTTTTTAAGGGTTTTTATCCTTTTCTTTTACTCGTGTGTAAAGAATAAAAGGGTGAGTGATCACTCAGGGTTTCTCTGTGCGTCCCCCTCTCTCTCTCTCTCCCTCTCCTCTCTCCTCTCCCTTTTCCCCTCTCCCTCTCTCTCTCTCACACACACTCTCTCTCTCTCATTTAAATTTTCCCACATTTTAATCAGATACATAAGAATTTACATACACGCTGAAAGCAGACAGTACGCGAAAAAAAATCAGACATATAAGAAGCATATCCATGCGTGACAAACATAAGTATTGAGAACATACAGTCAGACATGGGTTGAAAATTGCACGACAATAGAAGGTATTGTGCAGTTGAATTCCGGTATGAATCCAACAAGAACCTTTGTTTACCTTAAAGAAAACTATTCATTATCTGAACACAATATTATTTACTAGCCGTTGGATCATCTCTTTAAAATATTAACACAACATCGTTTACCTGCTTTGAATTTACTTCGCTCTCTCCCAACAAAAGGTTATTTACTTGTCTCGAACTTTCATTGCGGTCAAATTTTGAGTATATTTTCGTGCGTTGAATTGTCTGTTTACTATCATGACACAGTATTATTTTGGGCATCAAATCAACTGTTTACTATGCCAATGTGACATCATTTATTATTATTGAGTCTACTTTTTATCGTTTCAGCTCGGTTTTATAAATTTTGCTGCCATTGAACTTACATTTTATTATTTATTTTCAACACAATGTCAATTACAGGCAACGAACGTTTTTTCTTTTTTACTATCTCAACATACTGTCTACAGACTTGCCATAACGAAACTCATGTTTTGAAACGAAAGCAACTCAACTTATTTAACTGCTTTTAACTTACCTCCCTCCTGTCTCAATACAATTCATTTGCCTTGAATTCTCTATGCTCCAGTGTGCCTTCCACAGAGCTGATGTCTGCTTTTTAATGAAAACACTTTAGTGAGTAAAATTGTAATGTCACTTTGTTCTGAAAATCCACAAATTCCATTAATTAGATTGTTTTTGGTATGCTGATTGGAAAAACAACAACAACAAATACTGAGAGTTCTTTCTTTATCTCTTTTAATCAACCTTACTCTTAGTTTAAAAAAAAAGTAACATTATTACACTGGCTGAAACTGGCATAATCTGGCTTTTTCGCAATGGCAAATTAAGATTATATTGTATTGTTTTAGCGGGGAATTACCTGAGTTACGAAGCTGTTGTTTGGTGTTATCTGGGCAAAGCACATATTGTTGACTCAAAAAGAAAGAAGAAAGTAAAAACGAACGAAAGAAAGAACGAAATAAGACAGACAGACAGAAAGACAGACAGACAGAAAGAAAGATAAACAAGTAAAAATACACCGTTGTTGTAACATAAACATATCAAGGCCACAACTGGCTGAAATGCTGCACTTTAGGTAAAACATTTCAGCATGAAATATTTTAAAATCCAATCCAATGCTGTGCAAATTTCTGAAAACAAATAAACGTTCAGAAGCTTTCCAACAATGAACTGAATGACTGTTTAACGAATCAGATGACTGTGTAGGTCTGTCGACTCATATTTCAGAAGGCCTGTTTCGATGCAGACATTGAAGTCTAACAACTAAGCAGTTTGCTGAGAGCGTCTTTGAACTTTGATCCAAGGAAACAATAAACAAAGAAATTGACGGTAGCATTGATGAAAGAAGCCAGCTCAACCATGCTGACCAGGAAATGAGAAAAGTTATACAGGCGGCCACTGAAACCTATGCCCGGCACAAAAATGACACATATTCCCGAAATAATTGTCGGAGTGGAGCAGACGATATAGAGAACGGAAACCGCGATGAGCACGCGCGTCAACGCTACTTCACGTGACGACAAGGTCAATGAAGATGTCTTCTCCCGCCATGTCGCCATCTCGCGTGGGTATGTGTGTGTGTGTGTGTGTGTGTGTGTGTGTGTGTGTGTGTGTGTGTGTGTGTGTGTGTGTTTGTGTGTGTATGTGAAATAAGGGGCGAGGGAAACCCTATACCGAAAAACATGCGTGTGCCTGTGCCATTCCGATCTCGAGCATTCGCCTACATTCACGTGCATGTGCGGTTGGTTAGTTCTTTGTATCTCCAGTTTCATTTTCGTTGAAAACAAAAGTGAAAGGGGACAGAGTATGGGGAAGGGGTTGAGATTGAATGTTGAAGGTCGGAGTTGGGTGGAGGGCAAAGACGCGGGTCTCAAAGAGTCGTATGAAATTGTACAAGCAGTATGTGTTTGCACACACGTGCGAGCATGAATTCGTGCGTTTGTCTGCACTAGACTGATCAGGAACTGTTGGGCACACCGCGCCCAGTCCTTCTCAAGAGAGATCCTCGGATATTGTCGTCAACGATGGTTGTACAACATGTGTGTTAACCTATTGATAATGTTGAATGACAGTTTCATATGGTAGTGACAAAGCTACAACATACGATGAAATAGGTGGAAATACAGAGGGCTGTACCGAAAGAATAAACAACAACACAAACATAACGCGTTTTGACCGATTTAGACTTCTCAGGTGAAGAAAGATAACATTCAATACAACAAAAGAGGAACGAACAGACAGTGACTTATGTGGGTGCACAAAGGCACGGAACGAATGCGAACTAAACATTTCACTTTTTGATACTCAGGGGACAGAGAAGCAATATTAGCTATATCTGTTCGTACTTTCTGTAAATGTGACAATTTGACAAAGAAACAACAAACTCAAACGTTCGTGTTGTGACCTAAGAATGCAAAGTGCAGCATGTACAGAGTGAAATGAGACGGATTCTTTTACTGTAGTACTTGAAACACTGATCAGACGTTATGTGACATCGACAAATAAAAGAAAACGACAACAGAAAATTGGCGTGTTTTGCTGTAAAAGCGTCGTTTTTCCATCTGTGGATAAGGGAAAGTTGCTTTCTGTTTAAACGAAAATTGCATTTTAGTGTATTGAACTCTAAACTTGTTTGATTTATATCAAATCTGGCGAGGGAGCTTAGGAACTGCTTCTAAGCTTGAGATTCCATCGAAGTAAACTGCTCCTGTAAAGATAGGGCAGTTGTTAGATACACTGACTCTGAAGTAAACTGCTTCTGTAAAGATAGGACAGTTGTTAGATACACTGACTCTGAAGTAAAGTGCTCCTGTAAAGATAGGGCAGTTGTTAGATACACTGACTCTGAAGTAAAGTGCTCCTGTAAAGATAGGACAGTTGTTAGATACACTGACTCTAAAGTAAACTGCTCCTGTAAAGATAGGACAGTTGTTAGATACACTGACTCTGAAGTAAACTGCTCCTGTAACGATAGGGCAGTTGTTAGATACACTGACTCTGAAGTAAGCTGCTCTGTAAAGATAGGGCAGTTGTTAGATACACTGACTCTGAAGTAAACTGCTCCTGTAAAGATAGGACAGTTGTTAGATACACTGACTCTGAAGTAAAGTGCTCCTGTAAAGATAGGACAGTTGTTAGATACACTAACTCTGAAGTAAACTGCTCCTGTAAAGATAGGGCAGTTGTTAGATACACTGACTCTGAAGTAAAGTGCTCCTGTAAAGATAGGGCAGTTGTTAGATACACCGACTCTTGTAATTTGCTTGTTCAAGTCATCTGATGGATTGATTGTAATTTTTAAAAAAATCTTAATGTGCGTTTCTGAACAGATATCCATATGGTATCTACTTTATTTTTAGGTCATCAAATCTCCATGATACTCTGACATTGTTACTCTAATTCATGCTTTGATAAAGTACCTTTCACAGGCTGCTGTGCTGTATATGGACCTTTCAGATTTACACATTCAATTTTTCGTTGTAAATATACACATTACCAAGGAGTATACAAAATCAAACACATGGCCAGTCAGCATATAATTTTCAATGCCAAACAATACACACTAGTTTTGGTTATTATTATATCTGTATATGTGTGCATATCACACGTTGTTTTACTGATGCTTCACATAAAGATGAGATGCTGCATGCCCAGAATTTAAGTTCAACACTTTCTGGATTTCATAAAAAAATCTAGTGATTATTGACTGCGGTACTGATTTCTTTTAGTACAAGATTCGTCTTGAGTATTCTTTGTAGAGTACGTCGTTGTGACCATCTTAATTTGACAACTTGTAGTTCATGCACTGTTTTTGAATACCTTTTCATAAAATACCTATCCCCAATCTGTCAACTGTCTATATGCATGAGTTTAAAAGTTTGTCTTTAAAGTATTACAGTACATCGTAGTACCTTTCAAAATGGAATATATGATTTTCAATATCACCGAGTATTACACATGCTATTACTTGGTTCACTTAGTTTTGTTTACTGCAGAGATGTCCTTATGGATATTTTTACAAATACTGAAAGCCAGGACAAATACTGTATTTTCTGTAGAACACTTTACGTGTCTGGAAAGTTCCATTCTTGTCAGTAAATGTGTGCAGGACATTTTCTTCTTTGGATCCAGAGTTTATTCTTAATCGCTGTATATCCAAAATGGGATTTTTCAGTATAAAACGCTAGTTCTTAAAGCAAATTTATTTCTGGTGTTGAGTCTACGAGACTGCAGAATTAACTGTTGGTCCCAAAGTTTGTTACAAAATGTCAAAGTGAGCTTTACGTAAAGCATAGCTTGGGCGATTTTTTTTTAATTCAAGGAAAAAACCGACACAATTCCATTGTTATAGGTTTCCATTTAATATTTGTTAATTCGAACTTTCTTCTTTCCAGGGAGAATTCAGTGCATTATTGTGTGTTTAAAAATCTAATATGTCATAGCCCACGACTGTTTTAGAAACTCGCAATATCTGGATTCATTTGTTCTTTGTCTTTGTGGGAAAATTAATTGAAGTTAATACTGGTCAGTTCATATTTGTGATTTTATTCTTCCAGACAATGGCCTTGCAGGGAGACTTCTTTTGCCATTTTATGCTAAAGCTTTAAGGTGTATGGCCGCTGAGTGGTTGCTGTTTGTTTTAAAAGGGGGATGGGGGTGTGATGGGGGTGGGGTGGGAGGCTTTAGAAGGGGGATGTGGGTGGGGTGGGGGGCTATTTCAGTTTCAGCAATATACTATTTTTCCAGCACCCCTGTTTTTTTTCTCTGTTTTCGAAGTTTATCGCGCTCCTTTTCACTGGCTTAAGCATTTCAAAGTGTTTTGATACTTTTTTTGTACTCAGTGCGAAAAGAAAGTAGTGTGTATGATCATTCAGTTTTGGTCTCTCTCTCTCTCTCTCTCTCTCTCTCTCTCTCTCTCTCTCTCTCTCTCTCTCTCTCTCTCTCTCTCTCTCTCTCTGTGCTAATTTATCCCACTTAATTATCAGATATATAAGAATTTATATGTGCGCTGGAAGCTGACAGCACGCAAAAAAAAAAAAAAAATCAGACACATAAAAAGCATGTCCATGCGTGACAAACATAAATATCCAGAACATAGTCAGAAGTGGATAAAAATTGCATAACCATAAAACGTTTTGTGCACTTGAATTCCGGTATGAATCCAAGAAAAAATTTTGTTTACCTTTAAACAAAATTATCTATTATCTCAACACAATATCATTTATTTGCCCCTTTTTAAATTATTTTAACACAACATCGGCCGTCTGCCTTGGATTTACTTCGTTCTCTCTCAACGAAAAGTTACTTTTTTGTCTCGATGTTTCATTTCGGTCGACTTTTGTTTTTATTTTCGTGCATTGAATTTGCTGTTTACTATCATGACAAAATGTTATTTTGGACATTAATTCAATGATTTACTATGTCAAAGTAACATCATTTATTCTTATTGAATCTACTTTTTATCGCTTCAGCTCGGTGTTGCTTCAGCTCGGTATTATTTACTGGCATTGTCTTTTACTTTCACAACACAATATTAATTACAGGCACTGAACTTATCTTTTACTATCTCAACACACTGTTTACAGACTATCATAACGAAACTCATGTTTGGAAATAAAAGCAACTCAACTTCATTTAACTACTTTGAACTTACCTCCCTTCTGTCTCAATACAATTCATTTGCCTTGAATTCTCAATGTTCCAGTATGTGTTCCACAGAACTGATGCCTGCTATCTAATGAAAACATTTTTGTGAGGAAAACAGTAATGTCACTTTGTTCTGAAAATCCACAAATTTCATTAATTAGATTATTGTTGATATGTTGACTGAAAAAAGAACAAACAAAACAAATAACGAGAGTTCTTCCTTTTTCTCTTTTAATCAAGCTTTACTGTTAGCTTTTTCCAAAAATATGTAACATTATTACATAGGCTGAAACTGGCATTTTTCTGGCTTTTTTGAGCATTGCCAAATTAAGAATATATTGTGATGTTCTCGCTGGGAATTACCCGAGTTACCTGCTGTTAGACGTTATTTGGGCAAAGCACGTTTCTGAGTCGAAAAGAAAGAAGAAAGTAAAAACGAACGAACGAAAGAATTAAAATAAGAAACAAAGAAAAAAGAAAGAAAGAAAAAAGAAAGAAAGACAGACAGAGAGAAAGAAAGAAAGAAAGAAAGAAAGAAAAAAGAAAGAAAGATAGACAGAGAGAAAGAAAGAAAGAAAGAAAGAAAGAAAAAGAGAGAAAAAACACCTCCGTCGTGACATAAACATGTCAAGGCCACAACTGGCTGAAGTGCTGTACTTTAGGTAAAACATTTGAGCATGAAATATTTCAAAATCCAATCCAGTGCTGTGCTAATTTCTGAAAAGAAATGCACTTTCAGAAGCCTTCAAACAATGAATTGAATGACTGTTTCATGAATCAAATGACGGTAAAGGTCTATCAACTCATATTTCAGAAGGCCTTTTTCGATGCAGACATTAAAGTCTCACAGCAAAGCAGTTTGCTGAGAGTGTCTTTGAACTTTGATCCAAGGAAACAATAAACAAAGAAATTGAAGGTAGCATTGATGAATGAAGCCAGCTCAAGTATGCTGAGCACCAAATGAGAAAAGTTATACAGGCGGCCACTGAAACCTATGCCCGGCACAAAAATGACACCTATTCCCGAAATAATTGTCGGAATGGAGCAGACGATATAGAGAACGGAAACTGCGATGAGCATGCGCGTCAACTTTACTTCACGTGACGACAAGGTCAATGAAGATGTCTTCTCCCGCCATGTCACCATTTTCTTCAGCTTCACTGACGTCACAATTGTCGTGATGGAGACCACAATACATAGAAGAAAAGCTGGAGAGTTGTGACAAAGAAAACCAGTATGTCTAAATACGCTCTGTTCTCTGTGTAGAACTTACTGGTGTAGATGACTTTGGATGTTGTGTTGGCCACTGGATCAAACACACAGATCACGCTCCATCTCACCCCTATCAACATAGACCCTGACAAAACGAGCAGGGTTGCTATGGCAAGTAGGACAGCTGTTGTTTTCGTTTTCAGGAACGTTTGAGAACGGAGAGGACTGACGACACACAGACATCTCTCTGATGCAATCACCATGGAGATGAACCCTGAGAGCCAAGTGAAACCACGGACACAACCTATCAGGAAATGGTCAATAACAAATTCCATCACAACACCCATCTTAGCAGAAAGGTTAGGAATTCTTTCCACATTAAACAAAAAGTTTGTAATCATATGAAGAAAGTCCACCAAGGAGAGATAGAAGAGACACAAGTTGATGCGTTCTTTGAGGCCCTGTGTCCAGAACACCAGCATGCTGAGGATGTTGCTGGGGACAGAGATGAGGAAGAGAATGGGCAGACATATCGTAGTGACTGCACTGTCCACTGTCTTTTCCGTTTCCTGACTGACGATGTTGTCTGGGTTGTCACACGGTATGAAACCCAAGGACGATACATCCAATACCATACAACCTTCTGGAATGGTCAGGTTTGTCTGGAATGATGTCCACGAAGCTGTGGAATCAGGCAGCGTCTTAATACTATTGTTCATGGATTGAATTTTACTTTGAGAAGTGTCAGAGTAAAAGGAATCCTCTGCCATTTATGAATTTACATGAACTGTAGGTAACAAACTTCTTGATAACAGAACTCTACATACTTCTATGAGAGGTTGACATTGAGTTAGTCTTTGGTTGCAATTTTGTTTAACCAACTTCACCTCCTTTCCTATTTTCTTGCCTTTGTTTAATTACATACGTACACACAGACACTATCTGTATGTAGTAGTAGTATAGTTATGGAGAACAAATGTAAATGTAAGCGCGCATGTAATTTGAACTTGAAAAGGTAAACAGTCAAAAAGCAGATGCTTGCTGGTTATTCTTCGTTCTCCACAAATACATTTTTGCTTCGTTTGTATATTTAGTTTTTAAGGCATCAAGTTATGATTTATAAAATATTGAAATGAAATTTCTGTATTGGTACATATATTTCACTTGTAAATGAGGAATGGTGTTTACATGTTCGTATTTAATTACACCAAATATCACAATGCGATGGAATCCAACAGAAGATGACACCAGTTCCTTTACATAGCAAAACATGAATAAGATGGCATATTTCATTTACAAGAAAGTTGTTCGAAACGGTATTTGGAAATTTTATGGTTTGCAGAAGAGATATTGAAGCCACACAAATAACTACTATAAGTATTGATTGTGACAAGTCAATTAAATGTGAAAACGCCATAATAATAGCTATTATTTTCACGACAAATATTGATCAGCCTTTTCCAATGGAATATATCTTTTCAACATATTGTGAGGGTATAACAAAAGCACGCGCGCGCACGCTCGCGCGTGCGTTCATGCGTGCGTGCGTGTGTGTGTGTGTGTGTGTGGTGAATAAAGGATGTGGGAAAACATGCACAGGGAAACAATTCGCATGCCTTACACACACAGGCACACAGGCACACACCCACACCTACACACACACACACACACACACACACACACACGCACGCACGCACGCACGCACGCACGCACGCGCGCGCGTACGCACGCACGCACGCACGCACACACGCACGTGGGTGATATATAGATAAATAGACAAATGGGTGGGTGGGGGGGGGGGGAGAGAGAGAGAGAGAGGAGAGAGAGAGAGAGAGAGAGAGAGAGAGAGAGAGAGAGGCGTGTCTAAGGCTTATTTATAAACATCAGTGTGTGTGTGTGTGTGTGTGTGTGTGTGTGTGTGTGTGTGTGTGTGTGTGTGTGCGTGTGTGTGCGTGTGTGTGTATGTGTGTGTGTGTGTGTGTGTGTGTGTGTGTGTGTGAGCCTGTGTGCGTACGTGCGTGCGAGTGTGTGTGTGTGTGTGTGTGTGTGTGTGTGTGTGTGTGTGTGTGTGTGTGTGTGTGTGTGTGTAGTAAATAAGGGGCGAGGAAACACGCACACACACACACACACACTCGCACACACACACGTTCGCGCGTGCGTGCACACACATACATCCACATATGCATTCCTCCCACACATACGCATATAAGTACACATGTGGACAGGAAACACACACACACACACACACACACACACACACACACACACACACACACACACACACACACACACACACACATACACACACACACACACACATACACGCACGTATACGCGTGCGCGCGCGCACACACACACACACACACACACACACACACACACACACACACACACACACACACACACACACACACACACACACACACACACACACACACACACACACACACACACACACACACACACACACACACACACACACACACACAGAGAGAGAGAGATTTGATTTGGTTTAGTTATTCCTTATTGTTGAACATGTATGCATCTTCTCTCTCTCTCTCTCTCTCTCTCTCTCTCTCTTCTCTCTTCTCTCTCTCTCTCTCTCTCTCTCTCTGTCTCTCTCTCTCTCTCTCTCTTCGCTCGCTCGCTCGGGGGGTGTGTGTGTGTGTGTGTGTGTGTGTGTGTGTGTGTGTGTGTGTGTGTGTGTGTGTGTGTGTGTGTGCGTGCGTAAATTAAACAAGGGGCGGGGAAAACCATATCCCGGGGAAAGCTTTGAGAGTACCTGGCGATTGCGACGCGACTTTTCGCCTACATACACGTGAAAGTGGGGTTTGGGTTTTTAATTCTTCGTATTTCCACTTTCTATTAGTTAACAGAAAAAAGGTAAAAGGGGGTCGGGGTTTTTTGGGGGAAAAAGTTTATTTTGGGAATTTAATTTTTTGGAGGGCAAGGGGGTGGGGTTGTTTAAAGGGACTCGGGGAATTTTTTGCACGCACGGCAAGCATGCGTTCGTGCTTTTGCCTGCACAGCCCTGATCGGGAACTGTTGATGCACCGCCCCAGTCCTAAAAGACAGATCCCCCCCGGATTTTGGCCCTTCAACGAGGGGTTTTTACAACATGGTGTGAAAACCTTTTGATAATGTTAAATGACATTCCCAATGGTTTTTTCAAAGCGCGACATCCCGATGGAATAGGTGAAAATCCCAAAATTTCTGTACCGGGGAAAAACAAAAAAACAAAAACAAAAGGGCTTTTGGGCCCCTTTTTTACACTTTTTTTATCGAAGACAAATAACATTAAAGGACAACGAAAAAAAAGAACGAACAAATTGCCCACTTATCTGGATGCACGAAGGCACGGAACGAATGCGAACTAAACATTTAAAAATTTTTTGATCCCTCGGGGGACAAAAAAAGAAATATTAGCCATTCTCTTTTTACTTTCTGAAATTTGTGACGTTTTGAAAAAAAGAAAAAAACAAATAAAACCCTTCGTTTTGGGACCTAAAATCCCTTCGTACAGTGTGTACAGAGTGAAGGGGAAAATGATTCCTTTACTGTAGTTACTGTGATCAGGTGTTTTGTGACATGGGAAATAAACAAAAAAACTCGACAACAAAAAATTGCTGTTTTTTTTGAAAAAGGGGGTCGGTATTGCATCGTGGATTGGGAAAAATTTTGCTTCTTTTTAAATTTTAAAAACAAAAAAATTGCTTTTTAGTTTATTGAACTTGAACTTGTTTGATTTATATTAAATCTGGCGAGGGTCCTTCAAAACCGCTTCTAACATGAGTTTTCCATCGAAGTAAACGCTCCTGTAAAAAATGGGACAGTTGTAAGATACACGATTTCTGAAGAAAACTCTCCTGTAAAGATTGGGACGTTTTTTGTTTTCACTGCCCTCTGAAGTAAAGGCTCCTGAAAAGATGGGGACAGTTGTTAGATCACTGACCCCGAGAAACGGCTCCTGTAAAGTTTAGGGCAGTTTTTAAAGATACACTAAACTCTGAAGTAAAGTGCCCCTTAAAGATGGGGGCATTGTTAGATAAAACTAAATTTTAAAGTAAACTCCCTCCTGTAAAAATAGGGAAGTTGTTAGATACCCCTGCCCTCTGAAGAAACTGCTCCTGTAAAAATAGGACAGTTTTTAATACACTGACTCTGAAGTAAAAGCCCCGTAAAGAAGACTTTTTGGGTTTCCCCCTGATCTAAAGGGTAAATGTTTCCCTGAAAGAAAGGGCAGTTTTTAGTTACACTGACTTGATGAAAAACTGCTCCTGTAAAGATAGGGCGGGTTGGTAGATTCATTCCACTTTTCCTTTTTTTGCACACCCCGCATTCATGACAGTTTCTCCATACCACCCCGAAATTCCCCCAATAAACCCAAAAGGCGCACAAAAACCCGGGGGGAGGTTTTCCCCCTTCCTTGGGGGAAAACACTTTACAAAAAATCACATCAAACAATTTTTTTAAACAGTTTTTTTTACATGTACTTCTTTATGAGAGGAAAAACAAACCGCCCCCCCTTCAAGACTTCATAAAGTCACGGCCTTCCCCCAAAAACTTTGGCCCCACAAAACCCGCCCCGGGGAAAATTTAAAAATGATTCCCCTACAATCCTTGTGTATGCCTGCATCCAAAATTACATCGCCTCCCCTTTTTTTCAGGTTTCCCTGTCTCTCTCAACATCATCCCCGCCCCCCAAATTTCCCCCGTCCTGGAATATGATTTTCCGCTCCTCCCCCTCAAATCTTTTTGTCACTGGGAAAATAAATTTCCCAAAATTTCCCCCCTCCCTCGCCCTTCTCCTGCCCCTGGAGAGATTGACGACCCCCCCCGATTTCCTCCCCCTGGAGTTTTAAATTTCCCTGGGGCTGCCTCCCGGGTGTTTTCCCCACACCTTGGCCATTTTAAACCACCTCAGGGGGTGAAAAGGTAAAAGGGCAAGGGGGAAAAAGGGGTGAGGGCTAAAAACCACGTTTAAGGGTTTCGTGTAAGAAACCCTTTCTTAATTAAAAATATAAATTCCCTTTTTTTCTCTTTTCTTTAATTTTTCCCCCTGTATTTTTCCCCAACTTCTATCGCTCCCGGGTAATGACGGTCAGCAAGAGGCCCAAGTCCACGGGTTTCGAGCCCTCTGGGGCCATTGTTTTTTTTAAAAAATTTTGATTTTTCCCCCCTTCTCCTGGGTGGTGCATACTCAGTTTTCAAAAAAAATGCCCATCCCCCTTTAACCAGCCCTTTAAAACTATCTCTCAGTGGCCCATTTTCCCCCAAAGGGACCCCCCTTCTTTCTTTACTGATTCATACCACAATTTTTTTGGGGGGACGCCCGCTACACTGTCAAAGCCCCCGAATATTTTCCTTTTCAAAAAGGGGGCGGGGGAAATTTTTCATATCATTTAACTCAGGGGGAAGGAGCGTCACATCCCTTGTTTGTAAAGGTACCCCACATGACAATAACTGACTCTGAAGTACGTTTTCCCCTTTCGTAGCTACTTTGGCATAAATGATGAAGGCCCAAGAAATGATATCCAGAAAAATGTAATTTCATTCCTCTCAAAAAAAATTTGTAAATTTTCCTTATTTTAAAACTATATTTCCCAAAATCTTCCCTACAGTTTAAAGTTTCTAAGGCTTGAAGCCCCTTTTAAAATTTTAATTTTTTTTTTCCCCTTTCGACAGCACTGAAAAGCTTTTTGTTGCTAAGCGTTTAGCTTACGAAAATTTCTGTGCTTTTTCGAAAAGGCAGTCTTGTGTTTAGGGCAGGGCCGAACGGATTTTACAAACGTGTTAAACGGGGGGCCGAAGGGAAAACTTGGACACTTTGTTATCGCGGGGCCCCGAACGGCCCTTACGACAGGTTTTTAGCAGGGCCGAACGGACTTAGGGACAGGGTTGTACTGGAAGACAAAAACGTCAGGTAAAACCCAAATTTGGTTTCCCGACACCAAATGCCCTGGTCAAACCCGCCACCCTGTCTGAATCAATCGACGATTATGATAATAAGCAAGCAGTACTTATATAGAGAAAATCTTGCCCCCAAGTGAGAATTTTTAAAATACCCATACTTCCAAATGAATTTGCTAATGACACCGAATCGCCCTTGTACAAATCCCAAAACCACCCCACGAGAAACAAAAAGGGAAAAAAAACATATTTTTTTCCTCATACTTTTTTTTTAAACCCAAAACGATAAAGGGGGGGATAAAAAGTGGAAAGGTCAGTTACAACATTTCTTTTTTTGCCCACCGTGGGAATTTCCCGGGTTTAGTTTTTTTTTAAATTATCAATCATTCTTCTTTACGATAAAAGACGGGTCAGGGCCCTTTAACCCGGAAAGGCCCCACTACCACCCCTCCCCACCCCTTTTAAACACACTGGGAGCAACAAACCCCAGCACACTAACACAGTTTTACAACCCTCGCATTTTTCTTTATTTCACACACACTTTTGGCGCCACCATCACGCCCTCCACACCCCAAGAAACCGTATCCCACTTCTTCAGCCCCAACGCTCCCCTTAAAAACGACCATGAGAATTTTAACCCTATACTAAAGCCCCAGTTGGGGGTTTTTCCCCCTGCGACCAAAAGGACCCCAGAGTAGCCGCACAGTGGTGGCTAACTACTAAGGACAGAAAAAACCCCCAAAGGGACTCTAATTTTTAAACCTACCCCGCCCAAAACCTCCCCCGGGAACCCCACCCTTCTCTTTTGCCCGGGCCCAATTTTCGCACTGGTCCCCTGCGCCCTTTAAGGGGGCAACGACAAGGGGCCCTACCCTGTGTGGCCACTACGCCCCAAAAAAGGGGGCAACTAAAACCCTTACCTTACTTTTAACACTACAAAATTAACCCAAAAAAAAAATTTTTTTTGGCCTAACATTTACCCCTTACTACTAAAAACTATGGGAAAACCCACCCCGGCCCAGAGAGCCCCCCCCGGGGCCGTTTGTATTTGGGCCCCCTTCAAAAGCGGGACACCTCCCCCCGGAAGACTGCACCCAGCGGACCGTGGCCCCCCCACAGCCCCAACTCCTAAAAGACTTTTACCCCCGGGGCGGCGACAGTGGCTCCCAGTCGGGATTCCTCCCCCCCCGGGAAAACACCTCTAAAGGGCCCCCGCCGGACAAAAAGGGGTGAGGGAAAAGGCCGGTTCAGTGCCCTCTCGACGTTTTCCGGGGCTTAAAAAGGACCCCTCCCCTCTAAGGCCCCGCTGGACACTGAGGGGGGAGGGGAGGCCTGGCAGCCCCCCTCTAAACAGGACCCCCGAACGGGGAAAAGGGGGGGCAACGGGTTTGGGCTGGAGGACCCCCGGTAAGAACCCGGCAGGGGAAGGAGAGCTGCCCACAATGGCAAGGGGCCGGGATGGTCTCCCCCCTCCCGGAAAAGCAGCAGGCGGGGGGACACCCCCGTTTCACGGGCCCGGCACGGGGCGTTAACCCTGCGGGGGTTTGGGCCCCCCACCTCAGGAGGGGAAACAGGATACCCCCTGCTGACACAAACTCCCCAAAAACAGCTTTTCAACCACACCGTTTCTGCAACTGGCTAAAGTGGCTCCCAAACCCGAAAACGCACAAACCCCGGCACGGGCCCAAAGGGGCCCCCAAACCCGGGACGGGGCCCGGGCACTGACTATGACTCGAAGTCACCAGCTCGATTAACGGCGCGGGCCCCCCGGCAATCCCGGGCGCGCCCCAACTCCGACAAAACACCGGGGGACCGAAGTGAAGCCCCCCCAACTCATTCCGACCGGGTGGGAAAACCCAAGGGGAAACTCTACTCACAACACAAAACAGCGTTTGGGTAAAGAGCAGCTTACCCTCCCCCGCCCTGAAAACGCCGGACCAAGGGGGACTATTTGGGTTGCCCCGTGCAACAAACGCCCAATTTACCACAACAACTCACGGGACTTGACAAAAAACCAAAAAACCCAGCCGAAACCCTGCCCCGCCTTCTCTTGTAGGACCCAAGTAAAAAAAGGGGTTTTAAAAATTCGGGAATAAAACCCAAACCCCCCGTTTCCCAAACCCTTAAACAAGCCGTTTTGGAACTAAAGAATATTGTGTTCTTTTTTCCCCCCACCCCCCCTCCCTGGGGCCAAAACCTTCCCCCCAAAAACCCAAACCCCAATTTTAAACACACGCACACTCGCACACACCAAAACAAAATTGCACACGCGCACACCTCTTATTTCTGAATACCTTTTCTCCAAACACAGGACGGCTGATTTAGAAACCGCCGATGGGTAAAATTTCCCCCCCTGCCTTTTTTTTAAACTAAAAGGTTAAAACCAAAAAAACTTCTCACTCAAATGGGCTTTTTATTTCACCCTACCTAAAAACCTTTCCAAACTCCACACCACCACTCTGCCCTCTGTTTACTTTTGGGAGCACCCCACCCATCTTTCCAAAACATTTTTAAATAAAACATAAACCCACAAATACTTTAAACCACTCGGCCCCAATTCTCCCCTTCCACGCCCTTTAAACCCGCGGGGCACTTAAGGCAGCCTTTAAAAACCTTTTTTACGGTCTATAAATTTATCCCGAGGGTGCTTGCCAGGGAGCCGCTCCCTATGCAACCGTGCTAAAATTACCCCCCCCCAAAAACACTTTGCTACGTCTTTCCTTCCCTTTGACAAGGGACCATGCATATGCCCGACAATGTGGGAATTTTCTCATGACAAAAGGTTAAATAGAATTACGGGTTTCTCTCCCCACTCTCTCACCCCACTTCATCTCCCCTTTTAAAAAGGCCCCCAAAAACGCTAAAGGGAATTTCTGCCGCCACTTTGCCCTTCCAGACCTCCCTGCCCCCGTTTAACCGGGAAAATGGCTGCAGTTTCCGTGCCCCCCTTGTGATCCTCCTACAAAACATTTCTGGGACCCCACAGTCCCTTTCCCTGGGTTTCGTCCTCAAATAAACATTGGGGCTTGCACCTGCAAACCCGCTGTTGCCAAGTTCTTCTTTTTCAACTCACACGTCCAGCTACCTTGTTTAAAATTGACGACGTAATTTTGCCGCTGTACGGAACCCCTTGCCTTTCTGGTTGCAACCAGAGATCCCTCAGCATCTGCATGGGCCTGCCATCAGTGGCTTCCTTACAAAAAAAACTCCCTTTAGACTCTTCCCTTAACGTAAAGGGGGCACTGGACACTTTTTGGCCTTTCCACGAATGTTTGCATGCATGCCTGGCCAAAAAAAATGGCGACCAACTCGTCCTTGGGTTTTTGGGGGGTACTAAGTGTCCCAAAATGGGTACGTCGTGGGGGTTGCTTATCACCGTTTCCCCCGTTCAGTGGGACGCAGTTTGATCGCTAGTCCCTTGGGGCCCCCGAAAACCCCCCTGGGCCATCACCCGACTTTTCCCAGCGTACTCGACTCGTCCCCAAACCCTTTGGGGTGGAAGTGCGTCCCTCTTTTAAACGGACTTTCCCAAACCTTCCTCAAAAGGGGTTTTTCCTGGTCCCGCATCTTTAATTAATTTCTGGGTGAGGGGTTCAAATGCACTCCCCGAAGGGCAAAAGGGGCTGGTTCTTGTGCTCCCCGGTCTCTGGCAGTGTCTGCATTTCCCCCACCAAAGGGGTTGCGTATACAGGGACCCGTTTTCCAAACCGGGAATTTTTTCTCTCTTTGCGAAGTTTCCCATCCGGCTTCCCGCACAGGGGTATTAAAAACCAAAACCCCCACCCCTTCCCCTTTGATGAATGGGATTTAACTCTATTACCGCCACAATAAAACCGACCTACATCTGGGTTCAGCCAAAAACTACTGGAACTGCTCTCCTTTTTACGCGTCTGCTGGTACCCAAAACCCTTGGGGGGCCCCACTTTTATCCGGCACCGTGTCCGTAATCCATTGGGCCGGGGCTCCGTTGACCTCTACAATGCAGGGTCGTAACCCCTGTTTAGCGCATGGGGCGACCAACGTAGGGGCTACTCGGTTGGGGTGGTTCCCAAAAATGAACAGGGTCCAAAGAAAGGGGGTCAGGCATTTCCCAGCGATGTGGCCCGGCTTCTTTCAGTAAAAAACCTTTTGGTCCCATCTAGGCCCCTTTTGACTCCTGTTCGGGTTTCTGTAGTGCACCATCAAATTTGTTGGGCCCCTGCAAGGGCTTGGGGTCTCTGTCGTTCATGCCCATTACCCCCGGGTTGGGGTGTTAACCCTTCGGGCTTTCTTCGCCTTCCTCCCAAAAACCCTTTTTGGGCCCCTTTCTAAAAAAAGTACTTTTTGTCCCTTTGTTCAGCATTTTTTGGGTTTTTTTCCGGGCCTCGATCGTGAAATCTGGGGACAGAACTTTTTAAAATGTTTTGGAAAAACAGATCCTTAACATCCCCTGCCACACTCTCGTCCCTTTCCCGCTCCGCACCCAGGGAAAAACCCGCTTCATCCTTTCCCCGCATTGGGCCCAAAAACCCCGACGTCCTTTTTTGTTTCTTCCCAACTTTTCCGGAAGCCTCAGCATTTCCCCGAAGTGGCTGAACAGGGCGTTCTTTTCTTTATCTTTCGCCTAACTCCCCACACTTAACCGCACACCGCTTTTCTAGCCCCTTTTTTTCAGCAAGACCTCGACCCCGGGGGGGCCATGGGTCCGCTCCCCTTGCCATCTGGGCCCCCCACGCTCAAATTTGGGGGATGAAAACGTCCACGTCATCGTTCTCTCCTTTAAGGCTTTTGGAACCCCCTTCGTTTTTCCCTTTACCCCGATCAAACGTTTTTGTTCGGGTGCTTCATCCAAGGCCTGTTCTCCGTATTTTAGCCTCGCTCTCTTGCCCCTAACTCAGCTTGCCCTTTCTTAGCTTCTATTTCTCTTATCACCCTTTCTTCCCCCCATCTTCTTCCTCGCAGTTCCCGTTCCCTCTGTCCGCTGCTTTTCGCTTATCCTTCCGCTTAACCTTTCTAGCTCCTCTTCCTATCGCTTTCCCTCTTCATCCTCCTCTGCCCCATCAGCTTTTTCCTCTTCAATCTTCCTTTAGCTTAACTTGTTCTCTGCCTAGCACTTTCCTTTTCATCCCTTACCTTTTGCCTCTCAACTCCCCTATCCTTCATCTTCTTGGGCCCCCTTTTTCCTCCATCCGGGGCTCCAAATTTTGTTCTCCCCGCAATTTTTTTCTCCTTAAAGACCGGTCTGTGACGAACTTGGGGGAGCTCTCCCCCCGCTAAACCCATCGCCGTTCCCCCAAAATTTACAAACTTTGCATAAGGGCCCCCGTCCCCGGGTTTTTGATCCACCCCCCCATTTCCCGGTCACTAAACCCCTTTTTTTGGGATCTGCCGTAGTGGCCTGTGGATCCCGGGCCCCTACGGGGGCGTACTGCGGGGTGGGCTCGGGTGTGTTTTACATAGGGTACCCCCACCCCAAAAGCGCAACGGAAAAGTATGCGATCTGAGCGCAAATGGGGTTCCCGACTATTACTTGTCCCCGAAGCAAACCCGACAAGCACAAAACTCCAAAAAGGGCACCGAAACCCGCACCACTCCACCCACACTGTGTACCCCAAACCCCCAAAGAGTTTCCAAACCCTGCAAAAATTAAAAATGCACTGTTGGGGCCCCTGACTTTAATCACGTGACACCCGGGTCAAAACCCTTTCCCCTGTGCTGCGCACCATTACCCCCGGGACCGGCCCCCCCTGTCTCTGGTTTGGCCCCAACCCCCCGGGGTCACCGTGCAAATTGACCCTGCCGTCCCTAGCACTCTCAGCACCCCTTAGGTCACAACCCTGCGGGACCCTCGTGCTTTTCCCCCGAAAAGTAACCCGGGCTTTCTCTGCCCTTAAACCCCCGGAATCCCCCAAAACAGGTGCACAGTCACGGGGTGGGTACCCACTTACCTACTCACTGGGGTATTTCCACCTCGAGGGAACCCGGGACACAAGGAAACTCGGTACCCTCCCCCCCTCACCTTCCCCTGTATGCGGGAGTCACTCGGGACTTCCCAAAACCCCCTCAATTTTATTGATCACTCATACCCCATTCACCGGTTTTGCGCCAACCCATTTTACACCAAAACAAGTGCCCCGGCCCCAAAGCCCCCTTGACCTGCCTGAAGTGAACCGGGGGCCAAAGTACCCCCCTCCCCGGGTACTGGTAGCTCCCCCCAACCCCCCACCACACGCGTAAAACCGGACACAACACCCCCTACCCCCCTTCTAGTCCTATTTAAATCCCAGAAACCCCCTAAGTACCCCCCATTTTCCCCCCCCAAATGTCAGGGCCCCCAAACCGGGGCGGCCCCCCCCCTACCCCCGCCATTTCACACTAGAGCAGCAACACAGCACACTAAAAAAAACCCCTTTTCAATCATGCGCATTCTTTATTTTCCCCACCACTAAGGGCCACCACTCCCCCGTCCCCTCCAAACTAAACCCGGGATCCCCCTTTTTCATGACCCACCAACCCCGAAACGACCATGAGAACCTTTAAAACCCAAAAAATTTTTAAAACACCCGTTTTTCGGTATTTTCCCCCGACCTAAGGCGCAGGATAGCCCCACACGGGTGGCTAACTATAAGGGCAGAAAAAACCCCAAAGGGGCTTAAATTTTTTAAACCATACCGCCCCCCACCTCTCCCAGGACCCAAACCCCTTTTCTTTTACCCGGGGACCACTTCGCCTGGTCAGCGTCCCTAGGGAGGAAAACAAATGGGCCCAACCCCGTGCCCGGGCCCCTACGTCCCAAAAAGGGGGCAGTTGCTACCCCCCTTAACCTTTTCTGCCTAACACTAACACTTTAACCCCACTGCCCAAAAAACTACACCCCTTTCTAAATACAACCCATGGGGCAACCCATCCCCGGGCCCCCAGAGCTTCCCGTCCCCCCGGCGCTGTACTTGGCCCCCCACAGCCCGAACCTCCCCGGAAGACGCACCCCCAGCGCTTTACCGTGGCCCCCCCCCAGGGCCCAAACTCCCGAAAACCTACCCCCGGGGGCGACCCTGGCTCCCCGTCGGGCTCCTCCCCCCCGCTGGCACAACACCTCTGAAGGGCCCCCCCGGGGCACAAAGGGGGACGGAAGGCCTGTGCAGTGCCCTCTGGGGCGGGGTCCGGGGGTCGAAGGGCGCCTCCCCCTGAAGGCCCCGCTGGACCTTTGGGGTTTAGGGGGGGGCCCCGGTGCAGCGCCCCCTCACAGGACGCCCCCCAACCGGGGAAAAGCAAAAAGGGGGGCTGGGGACTCCCGGAAAGAACTCCGGCCGCGGAGGGGAGCTGCCCCAAAAGATGGCAGACGGCCCGGGGGTTTTCCCCCTCCCGGGGAAAAACAGCAGGCAAAAGGGAAAACCGCCCCTCACCTGCCGGCACGGCGGCAGTACCCTTTCGGGGGTCCCGACCCCAGCCCCAGGGGGGGGAACAGGGTTTCCACCGGGTGACACAAACTGCCCAAAAAGACGTTCAACCACACCAGTTCTGGGAACTGGCTGAAAATGGGTGCCAACAGAGACGACACAGAACCCGGCAAAAGGCCAAGGGGAACCAGACCCCACCCAGGACCTGGGCCCGACAAAGACTCGAAGTCACTCAGGGGTCGACTAACGGCGTGCCCGCCGCAACTACAAGGGCGTCCCCCTCCGACGAACCCAGGGCCCGGGAAATGAAGTACCCCCCCTCTTTTTCCCACCTTGTCGGGAAACCCAAACGGGAAATCTCTCACAAAAAAAAACAGCGATTGTCAGAGCAGCGATCCCCCCGCAGAGCTGACACGGCCGGGCCCAAAGGAAAATAGTTTGTTGCTCGGGAACAACACGACAATTTTCCACAACAACTCACAGACTTGGGCAACACCAACAACACCCATATCCGCCCCCCTTCTCCCAGGGGAGGGAACCCCAAATAAAAAAAAAGGGGGGAACAATCCCGGGGGGAAACCAACCCCCGGGTTCCCCTCCCTTCAACAAGTCAAGATTGGAAATCAAGGAAAATTTTGGGGTTTATTTCCCCCGGGCCCCCCAACCCACCTAACCTTCCCTTAACCAAAACCCCAATCTTACACACCACACTCGCACACACACATACACATAGCACACCCCGCACCCCGCTCTCTTTTTTTCTGAACTACCCTTATCCCCAAAAAAACAGGGGCGGCTGATTTATACCCCCCGATCGGGTGACAATGACCCAAAGATGATAATTTTTGGGGCATTAGCCAAAAAATATATAAGTAGTCAAATATCCCGATATGTACAAGTTTATGGGGATGGATCTCTGTTGGGGCAATCATGAAATGGGGGCAGCTTTCCCTTATTCCTTCTTTTGAAGTAGGTAGATCTTTTTTGTTAAAAAAAAGGGAAAAAATCCCTTTTTTAGACAGACCACTTTCCATTTTTATGGTCCGTTTGTTTTTCCCGATTTTCCTTAAAAAATTTTTGCATAAAAGGGCCCCTCGTTTTCCCCCACTTTATTTTTAAAAAGGGGAAAAAAGAATTTCCCTGGTACATTCCATGTATGTACTTTTTAAACATAGCTTTTTTGGGGGTGGTTTTCCCTTTTTTCATGAAGGGGAGGGAAAAAACACTTTACAAAAACTCCATGAAAACCTTGTTCAGAGGGGTCCACCGATTTTGATCGTTTAATTTCTTAGGGGAGATTGTCATTTTTTCATCTAAACTAAGATTTGACGGAGGAAAGGGTTTTTAAACAAAAATTTCCGGTTTTGTTTTGGAAGTAAGTTTTTTTAAAAGTTTGTGGGTGCGTTTTTTTTTTAAAATTTTGAAAAAAAATTGTGAGTGAACGTCAAGCAGTGGGGCACCCTTAATGGCCCCTTTTTCGGGCGGCTGGGGGGTAAAGCAACATTGCCAGTACCATTTTCCTAAACAGGGTTTTTACATTCTTTTGTTTGTTTTAAAGCAGTTTTTTATTGCGCCAAGTAAACCAAAGTCTGCAGTTAAACAACATGTCATTCTTGAAATGAAGTTTTAATACGTCTCCAACTTTTGAGAGCTAGTTCTATTACATTCTGCTGGACGTCCTCGCATTGTGGAATACATTGTAACGAAAGAGGTGACAGATGGGCTAAAAGTGGAGCAAAACGTGCTGACAATGCATGCAGCTTAAATATTCATCTGTCTCTTTTGGATGGATTTAAATTATTACAAAATGCGAATTGGAAACACTCTAGAAAGAAGCTAGAAGATTCTGGGTACTTTTTGAATACCCACAAAATCAACCATCACGGCATAATACTACTTTAAGAACTGGTAATGGCTTATATCATGTACGACCAATAACCTTGATTTACAGACTTGAACGTAATGCTTTTATAACAGAATTTACTAATGACATAAAATGCATTTTGTGGTGAAAACAACAACAACAACAACAACAACAAAACCGTATATACTTTTCAAATATGAGCATTGGAGCATTTTTTTGCTGTTTTCCCTGAATCTTCACTGGATGAAATTTATATTAATTTATTAGACACTGGATTAGCATTAACTCAGAGTCCGATTTTTGCTTACCTGTAATGAGGTGTAGTTTATTGTATCCTTACACTTGGGTGTTTTTTAATTGTTTCTGTGCTAGGTTGTTTTCAAACTTTAACTGCTGCTTTTATGTTTAAACCACATAACATAGATAAACATTAAACGGAAGAACACACACAAAAAGGAGACACCCCCTTAAAAAGGATGTTCCAAGCCTGCCCATATACCCCGTGCCAGACACATGCACACAGCAGCAACAAATGG
>CM031627.1:25597624-25600124 GCA_018398815.1 Conus ventricosus
CTGACAGGGTGTCGCAATTAGGATCACCATCGATCTCTTCATCTTGGTGATAGGACGCGCTGAGACAGTAAGGGTTATTCTTATCTTTTTTTGTCTTGCTGACAGGGTAGGAGAGACACTTAGGATCACCATCATCCTCTGTGGCTGACAGAGTGGGAGAGACACTTAGGATCACCATCATCCTCTGTGGCTGACAGGGTAGGAGAGACACTTAGGATCACCCTCATCCTCTTTGGCTGACAGAGTGGGAGAGACACCCAAGATTACCGTCATCCTCTTTGGCTGACAGGGTGGGTGGGACACCCAAGATTACCATCATCCTCTTTGGCTGACAGAGTGGGAGAGACACTTAGGATCACAATCGTCCTCTTTGGCTGACAGAGTGGGAGAGACACCCAAGATTACTGTCATCCTCTTTGGCTGACAGGGCGGGTGGGACACCCAAGATTACCATCATCCTCTTTGGCTGACAGGGTGGGAGAGACACCTATGATCACCATCATCCTCTTTGGCTGACAGAGTGGGAGAGACACCCAAGATTACCGTCACCTCTTTGGCTGACAGGGTGGGTGGGACACCCAGGATCACCATCATCCTCTTTGGCTGACAGAGCGGATGTGACACTCGAGATCTCCATCACATTTTTCATCTGGCTGATGAAAAAGAAAACGGTTTTATAATTAAACGTTTATGCTCCAGGGTGGTTTCAGTTCACTTTTTTTTGCTGCTCACAGACACAAATACGCACGCAAGCGCACTCATACAGACACATGCACGCACACACACACACACACACACACACACACACACACACACACACACACACACACACACACACACACACACACACACACACACACACACACACACACACACACACACACACACACACACACACACACACACACACACACACACACACACACACACACACACACACACACACACACAAAAGCATGCACACATGCAAACGCAGAGCCAACATGCACACCTACTCTCTACAGGTTTGAATGTCTTTGTTAGTCTTGCCTTCACTCTTCCGTCTGACTGCTCCACGAGTTTTGCTTCATCATAATTCTGCACAATCTCTTCAACTCCTAAACCAGCACGTTGGCTTGGCAGTCCGATAAGTACGTGCGTCTAAATCTGGAACGTGGCTATCCGAATCTGATAGCAATGGTTCATTACACTTGAAACATTTTCACGCACCGGTCAGGTGTGACCGACCCAATGACCCATATGGTAGTGTTCATGTAAAGAGTAACTTGTGAACCTCGACCCAATGACCCATATGGTGGTGTTCATGTAAAGAGTAACTGGTGTTCATGTAAAGGGTAACTTGTGAACATCGAAGGGACCTTCACCTGCATGATCTTGAAGAGTGTGGATTGAAACAAAACTAAATCGAACGAGCTTATTAATTGAATCTTTTCATCGAACAGTAAGTTCACGTGTAAATTACTGGAACCTGATAGACGACAGTATTCGTAAGGCCAATAACACATCACTCAAAGTGATACTTCTAGATTTTTTTAGATTCTTATACGTTGAAATCTCCCCTACCTCATAATGATCAGAATGATCATCCTCATGATCGTGGGCACCAAAGGAAAGAAATGCATAAATGCATTGTGACTAGGAGAAGACTCAAGAGGTCAAAATGCATTGTGTCTAGTCCTGTACTCTGTTTGTCTGTGTTCTTTGCGGTAACTAACCCCCACTCTTTCCACATTCTCCCTCACCTCATTAAAAAAATATCCTGAATCGTCATCAGCTTTCTCGTTAAAAAACGAACCCACAAGGACCACAGAAACAAGTACAACATGTTTAGATTTGATTATAACTCAGTGTTCTTGCACAGTTCAAAATGAATGACGAATTGACAGAGTGGCTACACTTCAAACCAAATAATGACCGGGGTTTGCCCCTTGCAATCGGCTCCACCCATTCACTAAACAAACAAACATGAGCATCATGGTATTATTCTTCAAAGTTATTGCAAATAGGCTCAACAGACTGAAAGTATGATTGATACAGTTACCATGTTGCTTTCCTGTGTGAAAACGCATGCGTTTTGTGTTTCGACGCAATATAAAGTAGTTCGGGTTTTCACTCTCCCAACACATCATTATTTGCTACTTTTGAACCTACTCGTTTTCTCTGTTAACACATCATCATTCCCGTGCCCTGACCATGCAACTGATATTCTGAATTTGATGTAAGCTTTATCAGTTATGAAAGTGGTCAGTTCTTATATGATGGTACTCTAATACTGTCACCACGTTATCGCTAACGTGCGATGGAAAACAATAGATAAACTGTTTATCGTTTGTGCTTTGTAATAAATATTGCCGTTTGCTCTTTAAAGACTGTAAATGATCTTTTGCGTTGAGTAAGAGTGATATTTTAGTGCGTAAAATTTGAAGAATCATTTTTTGAGTGAGCACAAATTATATACTAGTTACAACAAGTTAAGGGCCACAGGTTAATTTCGACCACT
>CM031627.1:25605124-25630059 GCA_018398815.1 Conus ventricosus
TTTCTCACTTCAGTTCTTGTTTTGGATAAGTAAATAAATGTGTATATGAAACAGATTCCAGACGCCTATAGACGAAGCTGCATGTTCAGCGCTGAGTGTTGAGAAGTTAAACCTCAGTATATTGATTCTATTGATAATTAACATAATGACTGGACGTAAACTGTAATCATTAATCTTATTGATAATGAACATAATGACTGGACGTAAACTGTAATCTTATTGACAATGAACATAATGACTGGACGTAAACTGTAATCTTATTGATAATGAACATAATGACTGGAAGTAAACTGTAATCTTATTGATAATGAACATAATGACTGGACGTAAACTGTAAATGCTTAATGTATAATGAACATAATATGACTGGACGTAAACTGTAATCTTATTGATAATGAACATAATGACTGGACGTAAACTGTAATCAAAGCAGACTGGAATGGACCTTTTACTTTCTAATGGTCTCCAGAATTAGCAACAAATTTGCAGAGGAAGAGGGCACTCGCACCGCATCCGCGACCAAGAAATTATTGTCGTCAGTGGAGGAGGGGAGGGATGTGTGTGTTGTGTGTGTGTGTGTGGGGGGGGGGGGGGGGGTTAGTAGGTGGTACATTGGATAGAACAGGTGCCACTGAACACCACCGAAATGACTCGGCAGTAGTGCAGGGCCTCCTCTAGTGGGTTGGCCAGGCCGTGGCAGTGGGTAAGGGGTGGGACTGAGCGGCGTGGATACAATGACACTGGGGAACCCAGAAAATAGCACAGTGGCTGTGGGTAAGGGGTGGGATTGACGGCGTGGAGACAATGACACTGGGGGAACCCAGAAAATAGCACCGTGGCAGTGAGTAAGGGGTGGGATTGAGTGGCGTGGAGACAATGACTTTGAGGGAACCCAGAAAATAGCACAGTGGCTGTGGGTAAGGGGTGGGACTGAGCGGCGTGGAGACGATGACACTGAGGGAACCCAGAAAAAAGCACAGAAGTAAAAGGTACAGCAGCATTCGTATTCAGTTATTGTGGTGAAAACTGGTCTTCCAGCAACATTATATATCGATTAACGTCCAACAGTTGTTTTTTTTTAAAAAGAAGTTGCTGACTTTATTCGTTTGTTTATTTGTTTGTGCGTGTGTGTGTTCCCCTTTCGAAAAATGAATATCATTGGCATTTGACATTCTGATTGCAGAACTCCTGAATACTTTCTTTGCTGGTGTTAATTTCATCTGCTCTTTCTTCGCATTGAAAGATTCGAAGTTTCGTGTGTTTCGGGAGCAGTGTGTGTGTGTGTGTGTGTGTGTGTGTGTGTGTGTGTGTGTGTGTGTGCGTGTGCGTGCGTGCGTGCGTGCGTGCGTGGTGCGTGGTGCGTGCGTGCGTGCGTGCGTGCGTGGTGGTGTGTGTGTGTGTGTGTGTGTGTGTGTGTGTGTGTGTGTGTGTGTGTGTGTGTGTGTGTGTGTGTGTGTGCGCTTGTGCGTGTGTGTGCACGCGCGCACGTGTGTGTGTAGATAGGTAACACGAAACTTAAACGACAGCTTGGCAGCAGAATGCCTTCAGAGAAGAAACGTCCCTTCAGACCAATGTGTTGGCCCTGAACTCCTTACACTCTAATAGAGCCGTGGCGCCTCCAGGCCATTTTGTCGTTGGAATTCTTTTTTCCTTTTTTTTCTCTGGCGCTGCTGGAATTCCAAGATGAGCACCACCCTCCCCCCCCCCCCCCCGCACCCCTGGCCCCCGGATGGCACGGGGAGGTACCTATAGGTCTATTCCCTTTAGGTCTATTCCTTTAGGTCTATTCCTTCAAGGTCTATTCCCTTTAAGTCTATTCCAACCTAACCCTAACCCTAACCCTTTAAGTCTATTCCAACCCTAACCCTAACCCTAACCCTAAGCCTAACCCTAACCCTAACCCTAACCCTTTAAGTCTATTCCAAACCCTAACCCTAACCCTAACCCTAACCCTAACCCTTTAAGTCTATTCCAACCCTAACCCTAACCCTAACCGTAACCCTAACCCTAACCTTGTTCCTAGAAGGAATAGACTTAAAGGGAATAGACCTTGAAGGAATAGACCTAAAGGGAATAGACTTAAAGGGAATAGACCTATAGGTACCTCCCGATGGCACAGCGTTCCAAGACGTCACCTCGAGACAGATGTCTTGAGCAGAGAGCAGCTGGTCCCGTCGCAATCTGCGACATTTTAATTTAAAAAACAAATGTCTTGATAAAGCAAATAAACAAAAGAAAGAAAAAGAAAAAGAAAGTAGACAAACGAATCACAAGACAAAACACGACGCATTTCGACGTCTTAGATCTGTTGTGTGTCTGGCCTAAAGAAGACCTAAGAGGTCAAAATGCGTCGTGTTTTGTCTTGTGATTCGTTTGCCTTGGCGGTGCGTTATCAATAACTTTTCAAATTTGTTTAGATTTCCGCCTGCACTCGTCTCACTTTACAACTAGTTGTGACATTTAAGCTTTACTTTGGTTCCTCTTCGACAAGATCCAACCGGACTTATTTTTTTTCAGCTGCCTCTGCTGTTAGTTTAAGAGTTCTTGTTGTCTTCTTATTAGCACCCGTTAGATGCTTTATGAGAGTGTAGGCTGATTTGCTGCTGGCTAAAACGGCAGATTTCTTACAGAGGTCAACTTCCTGCGTTCTGCTTTTATATGCCACAGTGAGCTCCGTCAGAATCATTTGAGTCGGTGACCCTGAGTTGAATGTTATGTGGCTTATTTTTCCCCTTTAATCTCCGGATGGTTTGCCAATCTGACAGGTTCATTCCGTAAACACCTGCTTCCGTGGTTGACATGTCACAGCTCTTCCAGACCATGATTTGTGGACTCCTGCTGTGTCGAGTGTTTTAGTGTGAGCGCCATGTGGCGCTGGTGTTTTCTCTGGCTGTGTTATTCACATGCACGATGTCCTTCATCACTTGGTTGTGTCCTCTTGTTTACCTCTCCCTGGGAGAGTGCCGCTTCTCATAAACATCACGACGCTTTCCACTCTTGGGTTTGCCTTGAAAGAGTGGACTACAGTGCCATCTGATTTCTGACCCCAAAGAGAGGACTAAACAGTAGCCATCTGATTTCTGACCCCAAAGAGAGGACTTACAGTGCCATTGGATTCTGACCCCAAGAGAGGACTTACGTGCCATTCTGATTTCTGACCCAAAGAGAGGGATCTACAGTCCATCTATTTCCTGACCCCAAAGAGTGACTTACCAGTGCCATCTCATTTCTGACCCCATTTCGACAGTTTCAATTCAAAAGCGAAGGTCATATACAGATCTTGAGGGAAGTTTTTCCCAGCAGAGGTCATATACAGATCTGAAGGAAAGCTGATTCCAAGGTCTGTATTTATTTCGTTTCAGCGTAGCCCTACGTCGGATGTTGTTTTCCTCACGCGTTTTCCTATTTGTCCTGTTGGGTCTGGTTGCACTGCCTTCGATTATTCCACATTTACTCCTGTATTGCCTTATCTCCCTTTGCTTGCATTTCGCTTTGACTAGTTCTTTATTTCTTTTGTTGAATACCTGTCGTTCGTTCTTGTGTTTCCCGTGTTTTCCCCTACGGGTCTAGAGGATTGTTGTGCCATGCCCATGTTTCCTGAATTGACACTGCCTGTCTGTCTTTAGTTGACACTACCTGTCTGTCTTTAGTTGACACTACCTGTCTGTCTTTAGTTGACACTTCCTGTCTGTCTTTAGTTGACACTACCTGTCTGTCTTTAGTTGACACTACCTGTCTGTCTTTAGCTTGGGCTGGGTGGATCTCCAAACCTTGCTTCTCATGTCCTGAAGCGTGGCTAGTAACTTTGTATTTTCCCCACTTTGCACTCCTCGAGGTTGGATTTCATGGCTAGACTCTCTGAAGTCAGCCTCTGCTCGAGGAAAGCCACATCAACACGCGCAGATGCGTACACATTCAATTACTTCAGTGTTAAAGTCGTATTCATTGTCATCTTCGTCGCTTTGTCTGCGTCATCGTCGTCGTCGTCGTCATCCTCTTCAGCCTCGTCTGTATGGCTTTGTGTGCGTCGTCGTCATCGCCATCATGTTCACCGTTGTCCTCATCACATCGTCTGCCTCGACATCCTCAACGCGTTGTATGTATTGTCATCATCGTCATCGTCGTCGCTACGCCACGCTTGTTTCCTCGTCATCTCAACGCGTTGTATGTATTGTCATCATCGTCATCGTCGTCGCTACGCTTGTTTCCTCGTCATGTTAACGCATGTAGTTTTCATCACGTCATCGTCGTCGCTACGCTTGTTTCTTCGTCATGGAATACAGCATGTTTTGTCAAGTCAAACACTGAGGCTGTATATCTGTGCTCATGACTGACGAATGCCTGTGTATTAAGAGTGACAAGCATACCAGGCCTGTGCATAATGATAGAGAAACACACTTCAGATTGGGTGGATAGAGAAGCAACTATTACTTGATTCATGTGATATTTCAACAACAAAAAAACAAAACAACAAACAAAACAAAACAACAACAACCCCCCCCCCCCCCAAACATCCTGTAAACTGTACTTGGAGGTTCCGGAAGAAGCACGGAGTAAATGCATTTGGTTGTCCCCTGTCCGTTCTGTTACGGCAGTATTACTTGTTCTCGTCCGCGAGGTGGGGATTGGGGGAGAAGGGAGAGGGATGAAGGAGGTGAACGGGGGAGTGGAGGGAATTCGATCTACAAAGATGGCAGTCTGCATCAGACTCAGCCTTCATTAGAAAAAAAAGTAAACAAGAAGTTAACGAATGAACAGTAAATCAAATAAAAAATATTCTAACAAACTATCCATCAATCAATGAATCAGTGAATGAATGAATGAATCAATCATCAATCAATCAGGCAAGCAATAAATGGATAAATAAATGAATACATGCATACATAGATGAATGAATAGATAAACAAAAATCAATTTTGAAATAAATAAAGAAAGAAACAATAATAAACAAGCAAATACATAAACAAACAAAGGAACACATAAAATAATAAGTAAACAAATAGATAAATAAATAATGATAAATAGATAACCAAATAAATAATAAAGAAAGAAAAATAACGAGGAAATCGATAGATTAGTCTATGTGGCATTTCATTCATTTCTCTTTCCCTTTATTTTGTGGACTTGTGTCATATCATACCAGGAAAGCTCGTGGGAAAAGGCATGGAGTGGAATTTGTTGGCATTTGAATCCTGCAACCACCCACTCACGTGCTCGAGACATACATTGACGTCTATACATTTGAGATCAAACAAGGTACGTTCATCGAGCTAGTCCATGGCAACACACAGAAGAGAAATAATGTAATGTTAGTACACATGTCACGTGGATCAATATCGTTGACTGTGACGGGCATTGTTGCATTCGACTCGTGAGGCGATCAATATCGCTTATTGTCAAGGTTGCTGAGGCTCTTGATCAATATTAGAATCGTAATTTACTGCTTTTGCACGTGACGTTGTGACAGCGTGGTGTTATTTTTCTTAAATGAATGTGTGTTTTGTGATTGATTTCGTTTGTGCCATCGTCTTTTGGATTGTTATCTGGGAGTGGAGGGAGATGGAGCGTGGGAAGTCAAGGCAGATGGGAATGAAGGGGGGGGGGGGGGGGGGTTGTCTCTCTCCGTCTTAGCAACCGCAACAGCTTTATGTTTCTCGAGCATTGTCTGACGAGGGCAGATATTACTGGTTAACTGTGTCCATGTTGAAGTTCTTGATGTTGGGTCTCAGAGTAAGCATGGCATCTGATGCGATGCGAGTCGTTCACTCTCATCTCATCATCATAGCAACCAACAGCTTATTCCATCACACATGTCACAACGGCCAATATACTACACAGCTGCACCATTGACAGTTCTGATGTGGGTCCAGCAGTACACATCACACAACACAATACACACATCACATACACATCACACACACACACACCACATCCAGCCGACCCACCACACAGCACCACCACCACCACCCACCACACACGCGCGCGCGCACGCACGCACGCACGCACGCACGCACGCACGCACGCACGCACGCACGCACGCCACCACAACCACACACACACACACACACACACACACACCAGAAATTATGCCAAGAGAGAATTCACAGAAAAACTACGTGGAATCTGCTTTCCAGTAGGAAACTGATTTAATAGGGCGTTTGTGTATGTGGAGATGGGGGGATGTAATGGATGATAGCCGTTGATGTGCGTATGTATGCACGTGTGTATGTGTGCGTGTATTTACTTTAAAATTGATCTTGTTCTTTGGTTAGTTGGATTGTCGGTGCTGAGAGAGAGAGAGAGAGAGAGAGAGAGAGAGAGAGAGAGAGAGAGAGAGAGAGGAGAGAGAGAGAGAGAGACAGACAGACAGACAGACAGACAGACACACAGACAGACAGGCAGACAGGCAGACAGGCAGACAGCATGACAGACAGACAGACAGAGGGTGAGAGATGTAGGTAGGGTGTACTAAACAATAATTAACAGCAAAAAAAAAAAAAGAATTGTATTTCAAACGTGAACAGTTTATTACTGCTTCCTTTCTTCACACTGTGTAGATAAACCCTCATTAAGATTTTGACTTGTAAACGCTGATCGATCCACAAAGTAAAACCGACCAAGCCTTGTTTAGAACTGAGAGCATGAGACAATAAAATCTATTGTTTTTAATTTGGGTGGCTCATTTATGACGACAAAAACTGTTCTGCAATAGGAAGTATACAATACTCATACTCACCTTGTCAAGACTTCCCTGTTCCGTTCTTTGTTTGGCTGTAGCGTATTGACCAGCTGTTGATGTTTAAGTGAACAAGTCGATACCGATTACATCCAGCTATTCACAGAGTTTATCTCAAGGTTGTGTAGCCCTTCAGACAACATAACGATAAAGAAGTGAACAAAACATTGAAATGATAGGCGGGAGTAAGACAATATATTAAAGTGTGAAACATAAACCTATCCATGCAACGCAACATTTATAACAAAAGTCGTGTTTTTCCTCACCAGTGTTTATTACTCACACTCAGCTGAACGTCACTTTGATATGGAGAAATGGTCATTAAGCTCTCAAGGCCATTGTCCCTACGTAAAACGATTTTTCGTAATGATATTTACCTCATTATCATAGTTGAAATTTCTTTGACGAAGCAGACACACTCTACAAATCCGTTTCACACGTGTTGTTAGTTATTACGTGCTCTAGACAGGCGTGATATGATTTGTGGCATTGGCATCATGGGCCAGTCAACGGCGCTGCCGGTTGACATAAACGTAACTGTCTTTTGACAATCGAAATTGATTGCGCTCGCATTGAAATGTCAACATATCGAAAACTTCGATTTCAACTGGTTGCTTTCAAGGTCACTCTACCTGTGGAGCGCAACACGTCTTAAAAGACTGAGAGAAACATGCATAATCCGTTACAACAACAACAATGACAACATAATCCGTTACAACAACAACAATGACAACATAATCCGTTACAACAACAACAATGACAACAATAGCCCTAATCAAGCAGTATATCTTCGATTTGTCGAGGATGAATGATGCAATGCAAATGCTCAAGCCTTGAGTTTTACCTTGGGCAATTTCATTGTGCAGTATGCCTTACGGAACAATAAGTCCATTGTGCAGTGTGCCTTACGGAACAATAAGTCCAACATAACGATTACTGTGACTTGCCAATAATAAACGATGAGATTCAGCCATTTAACAAATTCAAGAAAACATTAACGAGCCACAACCTATTGGAAACATTAACGAGCCACAACCTATTGGAAACATTAACGAGCCACAACCTATTGGAAACATTAACGAGCCACAACCTATTGGAAACATTAACGAGCCACAACCTATTGGAAACATTAACGAGCCACAACCTATTGGAAACATTAACGAGCCACAACCTATTGGAAACATTAACGAGCCACAACCTATTGGAAACATTAACGAGCCACAACCTATTGGAAACATTAACGAGCCACAACCTATTGGAAACATTAACGAGCCACAACCTATTGGAAACATTAACGAGCCACAACCTATTGGAAACATTAACGAGCCACAACCTATTGGAAACATTAACGAGCCACAACCTATTGGAAACATTAACGAGCCACAACCTATTGGAAACATTAACGAGCCACAACCTATTGGTTTTTCTCAGGCAGCATACACAAACGAACAAACGACAGAAAAAAAAATGAGTGAAGGTGAGAAAGCAAACAACTGACTACGTCCGTAGTCACCATGAAAATCATCACAGAATTTAATAACATGACGAGGAGGGTAAGCACGGGAGATAGGGAATATGGAAAGGCAGAGATGTAGGATGAAAAAAAAGTAGGCGTTTAAGTATTCATATTGATTCCCACACTGATAGGCAAATGGAAAACATCGAGTTTTGTGTTGTGAAGAGGATCACTTTTTATGCTTGCTTCGAGTCGAATTTTGTCGCTTAAATAAGACTTCTCCACGGTACCAGCCGCCGTGGCGAAGTGGTTAGCGTCGCGGACTCCCGGCTGGGGGGTCGTGGGTTCGAATCCCATCAGAGTCATGTGGCTTTTCTGCTCCGACCGGCTCCTACCCAGAGTTGAGTTTGCTGCGGACTCAGTTGGGAAGACTGGGACCACACAGTCGGGTTTCATCTACTTAATGGATGCGTTTCTGAGAGTGTTGCTCAAATTTCCTGACCAACACTGCAGGTGCCTGTATCTCTCGGGCCTGGTTGACGCCGGGATATATTATGAAAGGAAGCGTAGAGTACAGCCCTGTCATGTAGTCTCAGACCGAAATGGAAATCCGTAGCATCATCTTAATCATCTCATTCTCATCGATCAGCATTAAAACAAACAAACAAAAAGTAAAATAAAAGACTTCTCCACGAATGAGGTTTTGTTGAAGCCGTCGTAGTGCACACGAGTCTACCCTAGAACATCACCTAACATTTTACGGTACTCTCAGCACCAGTGGAAACAAATCTCAGAACAGCAAACTAATCAAAGAGGCAAAGGAGAGAAAAGGAAAACCGACGAAGGTGATGTACAACAATATTACAAAAAAGATTGTGAATAATTGAAATGTAATATTTTAGCCTTATCATCATCATCATCATCATCATCATCATCATCATCATCATCAACATCATCATCATCATCATCATCATCAGTAGCAGCAACAGCAGCAGCAGCAGCAGCAGCAGCAGCAGCAGCAGCAGCAGCAGCAGCAGCAACAGCAGCGGGATCATCATCATCATCATCATCATCATCATCATCATCATCATCATCATCATCATCATCATCATCATCATCATCATCATCATCATCCTCTTGTTGTTGTTGTTGTTGTTCCTTTTCTTTTCTTCTTCTTCTTCTTCTTCTTCTTCTTCTTCTTCTTCTTCTTCTTCTTCTTCTTCTTCTTCTCCCTTAACCCTGAGCTGCATCACTGGAGAACAATTCACAAGGTCCCTCCTTTTCTGTTTGTCGTGTGTCAAGGCAACACTAAACGCACAGATATGTCCTTTCAATTCAAAAAGCTATCATCAGGATTCAAAGGCTTAACAAAAACAAAACAAAACAAAACAAACAAAACAAAACCACCAAGAGATACTTGTCGGTAATAACACTCCGCCAGAATGCTGCACAAAATGAAATGAAAAATAACATTACAGCTTCCACAGGAAATTCCTTGTGAAATATATATAAGATTTTTAATGTCAAAATGAAATGGTTTCAACACTACATGCCTTGGGATAAATGCAATCCTTAAAAAGATGGCTGTGTTGGATTGTGGTCTGTTTAATCGTTCAACACAACAAATAATGGCATCGCCCATATGTTTTTAGCAATGTGCTGTTATTCAAACTCTTTGGAGACCTGTAGAAGAAGCAGTTAATGAGAAATGTCTGAAGACTCAAAGTTGTACATGTGTATGAGAAAGGTTGCTGTTGCAAACGATTCAACTTCACTTCCTGTTATCATCGACCGATTCTGTATATCTTGGGTTTCGCTTCCAATGTTTTAAGTTAATGTGACATGTGTTCACAAAAATATGTCGATAAATTGAGTGATGATTTTAATGTGATGATTTTAAATTTTAAAGTCTAAGTTTCAAAGTGCCAGAAGAAAGGGAGAAATTGCCAGAAGCTTCGAGAAAACGTTTCTTGAATGTTCCAAGCATTTTAATTACTTATAGTATTTGATCGTTCCCAATTTATGTAGAAGTATCCATGCATTTTGGTTGCAGGTATTACGTCAGGGATCTTGAACATTCTAGAATACTCCATAAAGAATGATTGGCTTAGCCACGTCGTGTTTGTTGAATTTTCCATTTGATGGTGTATAATTCTCCTAGAGAATTCTGCCGAACTCCGGTGGGATTCTGAGGAAAAGAAGAATTAACAAGCGATCTCTCCAGCCTTTAGTCACCACACCCTTACTTACCTCTTTGTCTCCAACTTCCATACCACCTGTATTCTATGGTATGCTAGGCACTTTAAGCATTACTTACCTCTTTGTCTCCAACTTCCATACCACCTGTATTCTATGGTATGCTAGGCACTTGAAGCATTGCTTACCTCTTTGTCTCCAACTTCCATACCACCTGTATTCTATGGTATGCTAGGCACTTGAAGCATTGCTTACCTCTTTGTCTCCAACTTCCATACCACCTGTATTCTATGGTATGCTAGGCACTTGAAGCGTTGCTTACCTCTTTGTCTCCAACTTCCATACCTCCTGTATTCTATGGTATGCTAGGCACTTGAAGCGTTGCTTACCTCTTTGTCTCCAACTTCCATACCTCCTGTATTCTATGGTATGCTAGGCACTTGAAGCATTGCTTACCTCTTTGTCTCCAACTTCCATACCACCTGTATTCTATGGTATGCTAGGCACTTGAAGCATTGCTTACCTCTTTGTCTCCAACTTCCATACCACCTGTATTCTATGGTATGCTAGGCACTTTAAGCATTGCTTACCTCTTTGTCTCCAACTTCCATACCACCTGTATTCTATGGTATGCTAGGCACTTGAAGCATTGCTTACCTCTTTGTCTCCAACTTCCATACCTCCTGTATTCTATGGTATGCTAGGCACTTGAAGCATTACTTACTTTTTGTCTCCAACTTCCATACCACCTGTATTCTATGGTATGCTAGGCACATGAAGCATTGCTTACCTCTTTGTCTCCAACTTCCATACCACCTGTATTCTATGGTATGCTAGGCACTTGAAGCATTGCTTACCTCTTTGTCTCCAACTTCCATACCACCTGTATTCTATGGTATGCTAGGCACTTTAAGCATTGCTTACCTCTTTGTCTCCAACTTCCATACCACCTGTATTCTATGGTATGCTAGGCACTTGAAGCATTGCTTAACTCTTTGTCTCCAACTTCCATACCTCCTGTATTCTATGGTATGCTAGGCACTTGAAGCATTACTTACCTTTTTGTCTCCAACTTCCATACCACCTGTATTCTATGGTATGCTAGGCACTTGAAGCATTGCTTACCTCTTTGTCTCCAACTTCCATACCACCTGTATTCTATGGTATGCTAGGCACTTTAAGCATTGCTTACCTCTTTGTCTCCAACTTCCATACCACCTGTATTCTATGGTATGCTAGGCACTAGAAGCATTGCTTACCTCTTTGTCTCCAACTTCCATACCACCTGTATTCTATGGTATGCTAGGCACTTGAAGCATTGCTTACCTCTTTGTCTCCAACTTCCATACCACCTGTATTCTATGGTATGCCAGACACTTGAAGCATTGCTTACCTCTTTGTCTCCAACTTCCATACCACCTGTATTCTATGGTATGCTAGGCACTTGAAGCATTGCTTCCTCCGGACCAAGGGAAGTGGATGGGCCAGGACAGACCGAAGGCAGTTCATTAGCGAAGCCTCCAGACCAAGGGAAGTGGATGGCGCCAGGACAGACCGAAGGCAGTTCATTAGCGAAGCCTCCAGACCAAGGGAAGTGGATGGCGCCAGGACAGACCGAAGGCAGTTCAATTAGCGAAGCCTCCAGACCAAGGGAAGTGGATGGCGCCAGGACAGACCGAAGGCAGTTCATTAGCGAAGCCTCCAGACCAAGGGAAGTGGATGGCGCCAGGACAGACCGAAGGCAGTTCATTAGCGAAGCCTCCAGACCAAGGGAAGTGGATGGCGCCAGGACAGACCGAAAGCAGTTCATTAACGAAGCCTCATGAATAACTCCTGAGACTCGATCCTTTCAGGTCTGGGATACAGCACCTCCCTCCCCTTCAGTGTTTTGATCTCTCTGCCATTAATAATTCAAGCGTGAATGGAGCCCCAAGGCATCGGAGGACAAGCACGACTGGTTAGGCGTTGGACACTTTGGGACGATGTGTGTGTGGTATGGGGAAGTCTGAACGTAGTCTGCGGTGGTGGAAGAACTGATGAAGGCACGATTTCGGGCTGCTGGTTTGGGTTGTGTTTAGCTTCTATGAAGAACATAACTCAGTTCTGAGAGCTAATAATATATATATATATATATATATATATATATATATATATATATATATATATAATATATATATATAATATATATATATAATATATATATATATATATATATATTTACCAGTTTAAAATAGGATTTTAAAATGGAAGAATTAAAAACCTACAAACTTGTTTCAAGCTAAAACGCTCTCATATCTATACATATATAGATCCATCCACTTGAGCACATACTGTTAGTTAGGCAGTATCAACTACCACTGCAGATATGAATGCTTATCTCCCCCTATTTCTTCAATCTAAAACATAAGAGCAAGCTTTGTTTATAATTGAATATTTCTTGCAGTCATTGCAACACCAAGCTGCTGTGTAAGTTGCTGGAATGGTGCTCAGTACCTATCCTTGGAATTTATTATTTTTTGTAATTTAGTGCCTTGCGGATTCATTCCAAGAACTGGCCCTCAGCACTTGTGTCTTAAGAGGTTATCTTTTTATATTTTCTACTTTTCACAAGAAAATGTAGCTTGTTTTGCTCTTTCATGATTTTCTTTTGCTTCTTAGGTGGCACCTTTGGTTGGTTTTTTGAAAACTCAACAAACATACTACAGTATTGCACACCAGCCTTTTCTGGGATAGCATTCTTCTTAAAACTGAAAAGGCAGAGGAGTCAAATTACCACTTTCCGCGGTCACTGAGGAGAAACCACCAAGTTTCGAAATATCGGTATATGACCAGGAGTTATATGTTAGTGAGTTTCCCTCCCTATTGGAGGATGTCTCTCCCCCTTGGAGAATATAACCTTGCTGAAGGCTCATTTTGAGAAGCATTTATTTTATTTTTCCCCCATCCACCCACTCAAGCACATACTGTTAGTTAGGCAGAATCATCTGCCACTGCAGGTATGAATGCGTGTCTCCCCCTATTTCTTCAATCTAAGACATAAGAGCAAGCTTTGTTTATAATTCAATATTTCTTGCAGTCATTGCAACACCAAGCTGCTCTGTAAGTTGCTGGTACGGTGCTCGGTACTTATCCTTGGAATTATTATTTGTTGTATTTTAGTCCCTTGTGGATTCATTCCAAAACTGCCAACAGCACTTGTGTCTTAGAGATATCTTTTATATTTTCTACTTTTCACAAGAAAATGTAGCTTGTTTGCTCTTTCATGATTTTCTTTGCTTCTTAGATGACACCTTTGGTTGTTTTTTTTGAAAACCAACAAACATACTACAGTATTGCACCCAGCCTTTTCTGGGATTGCATTCTTCTTAAAACTGAAAAGGCAGAGGAGTCAAATTACCACTTTCCGCGGTCACTGAGGGGAAACCACCAAGTTTCGAAATATCGGTATATGACCAGAGTTATATGTTAGTGAGTTTCCCTCCCTATTGGAGGATGTCTCTCCCCCTTGGAGAATATAAGCTTGCTGAAGGCTCATTTTGAGAAGCATTTATTTTATTTTTCCCCCCATCCACCCACTCAAGCACATACTGTTAGTTAGGCAGAATCATCTGCCACTGCAGTATGAATGCGTATCTCCCCCTATTTCTTCAATCTAAGACATAAAGCAAGCTTTGTTTATATTCAATATATATATATATATAAAATTATAAACAAAGCTTGCTCTTAATGTCTTAGATTGAAGAAATAGGGGGAGATAAGCATTCAATATCTACAGTGGGGGTGGGAGAAGGATACAAGGGATGGGGTGGGAGAAGGATGCAGGGGGTGGGAGAAGGATGCAGGGGATGGGGGTGGGAGAAGGATGCAAGGGATGGGGTGGGAGAAGGATGCAGGGGGATGGGAGAAGGATGCAGGTGATGGGGGTGGGAGAAGGATGCAGGGGATGGGTGTGGGAGAAGGATGCAGGGGATGGGGGTGGGAGAAGGATGCAGGGGATGGGGGTGGGAGAAGGTTGCAGGGGATCGGGGTGGGAGAAGGATGCAGGGGGTGGGAGAAGGATGCAGGGGATGGGGTGGGAGAAGGATGCAGGGGATGGGGGTGGGAGAAGGATGCAGGGGATGGGGTGGGAGAAGGATGCAGGGGATGGGGTGGGAGAAGGATGCAAGGGATGGGGGTGGAGAAGGATGCAGGGGGGGTGGGAGAAGGATGCAGGGGATGGGGGTGGGAGAAGGATTCAGGGGATGGGTGTGGGAGAAGGATTCAGGGGATGGGGGTGGGAGAAGGATGCAGGGGATGGGGTGGGAGAAAGATACAGGGGATGGGGGTGGGAGAAGGATGCAGGGGATGGGGGTGGGAGAAGGATGCAGGGGGGGGGAGAAGGATGCAGGGGATGGGGGTGGGAGAAGGATGCAGGGATGGGGGTGGGAGAAGGATGCAGGGGATGGGGGTGAGAGAAGGATGCAGGGGATGGGGTGGGAGAAGGATGCAGGGATGGGGGTGGGAGAAGGATGCAGGGGATGAGGGTGGGAGAAGGATGAAGGGGATGGGGGTGGGAGAAGGATGCAGGGGATGGGGGTGGGAGAAGGATGCAGGGGATGGGGTGGGAGAAGGATGCAGGGGATGGGGGGGAGAAGGATGCAGGGATGGGGGTGGGAGACAGGAATAGGTGAGGGGGGAGAGTTGTGCATGCTTATCGTGCGTATGTGCTTCCTGTCTGTGTGCGCCATGGCAAATGTTACAGCCGAGTACAGTTTTGTTAAGGATGTCTAATCAGCAAGGATGTTTGCCTGGGGAGAAGATGAAGGTAGTAAGTGACTTCAGGTCGGATATATATAATATATATATATATAATATATATATATATATATAAATATATATATATAATATATATATATATATATATATATATATATATATATATATATATATATATATATATACAACAAACTAATAAATTCCAAGGATAAGTACCGAGCACCGTACCAGCAACTTACAGAGCAGCTTGGTGTTGCAATGACTGCAAGAAATATTGAATTATAAACAAAGCTTGTGTCTTAGAGGATATCTTTTTTATATTTCTACTTTTCACAAGAAAATGTAGCTTGTTTTGCTCTTTCATGATTTGCTTTTGCTTCTTAGATGACACCTTTGTTGGTTTTTTCAAAACTCAACAAACATACTACAGTATTGCACACCAGCCTTTTCTGGGATTGCATTCTTCTTAAAACTGAAAAGGCAGAGGAGTCAAATTACCACTTTCCGCGGTACTGAGGAGAAACTACCAATGTTTCGAAATATCGGTATATGACCAGGAGTTATATGTTAGTGAGTTTCCCTCCCTATTGGAGGGATGTCTCTCCCCCTTGGAGAATATAACCTTGCTGAAGGCTCATTTTGAGAAGCATTTATTTATTTTTCCCCCCATCCACCCACTCAAGCACATACTGTTAGTTAGGCAGAATCATCTGCCACTGCAGGTATGAATGCGTATCTCCCCCTATTTCTTCAATCTAAGACATAAGAGCAAGCTTTGTTTATAATTCAATATTTCTTGCAGTCATTGCAACACCAAGCTGCTCTGTAAGTTGCTGGTACGGTGCTCGGTACTTATCCTTGGAATTTATTAGTTTGTTGTATTTTAGTCCCTTGTGGATTCATTCCAAGAACTGGCCCTCAGCACTTGTGTCTTAGAGGATATCTTTATATATTTTCTACTTTTCACAAGAAAATGTAGCTTGTTTTGCTCTTTCATGATTTTCTTTTGCTTCTTAGATGACACCTGGGTGGATGGGGGGAAAAATAAAATAAATGCTTCTCAAAATGAGCCCTTCAGCAAGCTATATTCTCCAAGGGGAGAGACATCCTCCAATAGGGAGGGAAACTCACTAACATATAACTCCTGGTCATATACCGATATTTCGAAACTTGGTGGTTTCCCCTCAGTGACCGCGGAAAGTGGTAATTTGACTCCTCTGCCTTTTCAGTTTTAAGAAGAATGCAATCCCAGAAAAGGCTGGTGTGCAATACTGTAGTAGTTTGTTGAGTTTTCAAAAAACCAACCAAAGGTGTCATCTAAGAAGCAAAAGAAAATCATGAAAGAGCAAAACAAGCTACATTTTCTTGTGAAAGTAGAAAATATAAAAAGATATCCTCTAAGACACAAGTGCTGAGGGCCAGTTCTTGGAATGAATCCAGAAGGGACTAAAATACAACAAACTAATAAATTCCAAGGATAAGTACCGAGCACCGTACCAGCAACTTACAGAGCAGCTTGGTGTTGCAATGACTGCAAGAAATATTGAATTATAAACAAAGCTTGCTCTTATGTCTTAGATTGAAGAAATAGGGGGAGATACGCATTCATACCTGCAGTGGCAGATGATTCTGCCTAACTAACAGTATGTGCTTGAGTGGGTGGAATGGGGGAAAAAATAAAATAAATGCTTCTCAAAATGAGCCTTCAGCAAGCTTATATTCTCCAGAGGGGAGAGACATCCTCCAATAGGGAGGGAAACTCACTAACATATAACTCCTGGTCATATACCGATATTTCGAAACTTGGTAGTTTCTCCTCAGTGACCGCGGAAAGTGGTAATTTGACTCCTCTGCCTTTTCAGTTTTAAGAAGAATGCAATCCCAGAAAAGGCTGGTGTGCAATACTGTAGTATGTTTGTTGAGTTTTCAAAAAACCAACCAAAGGTGTCATCTAAGAAGCAAAAGCAAATCGTAAAAGAGCAAAACAAGCTACATTTTCTTGTGAAAAGTAGAAAATATAAAAAGATATCCTCTAAGACACAAGCTTTGTTTATAATTCAATATTTCTTGCAGTCATTGCAACACCAAGCTGCTCTGTAAGTTGCTGGTACGGTGCTGGGTACTTATCCTTGGAATTTATTAGTCTGTTGCATATATATATATATATAATATATATATATAAAAATATATATATATATATATATATATATATATATATATATATATATATATATATATATATATATTAATATATATATATATATATATATATATATATATCCGACCTAAAAGTCACTTACTACCTTCATCTACTCCCCAGGCAAACATCCTTGCTGATTAGACATCCTTAACAAAACTGTACTCGGCTGTAACATTTGCCATGGCGCACACAACAGGAAGCACATACGCACGATAAGCATGCACAACTCTCCCCCCTCACCTATTCCTGTCTCCCACCCCCATCCCCTGCATCCTTCTCCCACCCCCATCCCCTGCATCCTTCTCCCACCCCCATCCCCTGCATCCTCTCCCACCCCCATCCCCTGCATCCTTCTCCCACCCCCATCCCCTTCATACCTTTTCCCACCCTCATCCCCTGCATCCTTCTCCCACCCCCATCCCCTGCATCCTTCTCCCACCCCCATCCCCTGCATCCTTCTCTCAACCCCATCCCCTGCATCCTTCTCCCACCCCCATCCCCTGCATCCTTCTCCCACCCCCATCCCCTGCATCCTTCTCCCACCCCCCCTGCATCCTTCTCCCACCCCCATCCCCTGCATCCTTCTCCCACCCCCCTGCATCCTTCTCACACCCCCATCCCCTGTATCTTTCTCCCACCCCCATCCCCTGCATTCCTTCTCCCACCCCCATCCCCTGAATCCTTCTCCCACACCCATCCCCTGAATCCTTCTCCCACCCCATCCCCTGCATCCTTCTCCCACCCCCCCTGCATCCTTCTCCCACCCCCATCCCTTGCATCCTTCTCCCACCCCCATCCCCTGCATCCTTCTCCCACCCCCATCCCCTGCATCCTTCTCCCACCCCCATCCCCTGCATCCTTCTCCCACCCCCCATCCCCTGCATCCTTCTCCCCACCCCCTCCCCTGCATCCTTCTCCCACCCCCATCCCCTGCATCCTTCTCCCACCCCCCTGCATCCTTCTCCCACCCCCCATCCCCATGCAACCTTCTCCCACCCCCATCCCCTGCATCCTTCTCCCACCCCCATCACCTGCATCCCTTTTCCCACCCCCCTGCATCCTTCTCCCACCCCCATCCCTTGCATCCTTCTCCCACCCCCCATCCCCTGCATCCTTCTCCCACCCCCCTGCATCCTTCTCCCACCCCATCCCTTGTATCCTTCTCCCACCCCCATCCCCTTCATCCTTCTCCCACCCCCATCCCCTGCATCCTTCTCCCACCCCCATCCCTTGCATCCTTCTCCAACCCCATCCCCTGCATCCTTCTCCCACCCCCATCCCTTGCATCCTTCTCCCACCCCCCTGCATCCTTCTCCCACCCCCATCCCCTGCATCCTTCTCCCACCCCCATCCCCTGCATCCTTCTCCCACCCCCATCCCTTGCATCCTTCTCCCACCCCCATCCCCTGCATCCTTCTCCCACCCCCATCCCCTGCAACCTTCTCCCACCCCCATCCCCTGCACCTTCTCCCACCCCCCTTCCCCTGCATCTTCTCCCACCCCATCCCCTGCATCCTTCTCCCACCCCCATCCCCTGCAACATTCTCCCACCCCCCTGCATCCTTCCCACCCCCATCAACTGCATCCTTCTCCCACCCCCATCCCCTGCATCCTTCTCCCACCCCATCCCCTGCATCCTTCTCCCACCCCCCCCCCCTGCATCCTTCTCCCACCCCATCCCTTGCATCCTTCTCCCACCCCCATCCCCTGCATCCTTCTCCCACCCCCATCCCCTGCATCCTTCTCCCACCCCCATCCCCTGCATCCTTCTCCCCCCCCATCCCTTGCATCCTTCTCCCACCCCCTGCATCCTTCTCCCACCCCCATCCCCTGCATCCTTCTCCCACCCCCATCCCCTGCATCCTTCTCCCACCCCCATCCCCTGCATCCTTCTCCCACCCCCATCCCCTGCATCCTTCTCCCACCCCCCTGCATCCTTCTCCCACCCCCATCCCCTGCATCCTTCTCCCACCCCATCCCCTGCATCCTTCTCCCACCCCCATCCCCTGCATCCTTCTCCCACCGCCATCCCCTGCATCCTTCTCCCACCCCCCATCCCCTGCATCCTTCTCCCATCCCCATCCCTTGCATCCTTCTCCCACCCCCATCCCCTGCATCCTTCTCCCCACCCCCATCCCCTGCATCCTTCTCCCACCCCATCCCCTGCATCCTTCTCCCACCACCATCCCCTGCATCCTTCTCACCACCCCCCATCCCCTGCATCCTTCTCCCACCCCCATCCCCTGCATCCTTCTCCCACCCCCTGCATCCTTCTCCCACCCCCATCCTTGCATCCTTCTCCCACCCCCCATCCCCGCATCCTTCTCCCACCCCCATCCCCTGCATCCTTCTCCCACCCCCATCCTCCTGCATCCTTCTCCCACCCCCATCCCCTGCAACCTTCTCCCACCCCCATCCCCTGCATCCTCTCCCACCCCCATCCCCTGCATCCTTCTCCCACCCCCATCCCCTGCATCCTTCTCCCACCCCCATCCCTTGCATCCTTCTCCCACCCCCATCCCCTGCATCCTTCTCCCTCCCCATCCCCTGCATCCTTCCCCACCCCCATCCCTTGCATCCTTCTCCCACCCCCATCCCCTGCATCCTTCTCCCACCCCCCTGCATCCTTCTCCCACCCCCATCCCCTGCATCCTTCTAGTAAGCACTTAATAGTGAAGCAACGCATTTGTTTACCTCAAAAGTAAAGCAGTACATGACATTGCATTTTTTGCATACTGTCATCCCTCACAATAGTGTATGTTGCTCTAGTCTTTGCAACGGCATATCGAGGGCAAAGCATAGCCAACACTGCATCCCTCACAATAGTGATGTTGCTCTAGTCTTTGCAACGGCATATTGAGGACAAACCATTGCCAACACTGCATCCCTCACAATAGTGCATGTTGCTCTAGTCTTTGCAACGGCATATCGAGGTTAAAGCATAGCCAACACTGCATCCCTCACAATAGTGTATGTTGCTCCAGTCTTTGCAACGGCATATCGAGGACAAAGCATAGCCAACACTGCATCCCTCACAATAGTGTATGTTGCTCTAGTCTTTGCAACGGCATATCGAGGACAAACCATAGCCAACACTGGCCCAGTAATGTTTGCCACGGAATACCAAAGATACGCCCTTGCAAAGATCTTGCAGCACAATTGTCTATTTAAACGCTCATCATATCCAAACCACAGAAGAAAATGTCAAAAGAGGAACATACATTAACTATACTCCATTCTTCTCCTCAGTCTCATCCTCATTCATGTACACTCAGCTCTCTCCACTACCTCGTTTCTTCTTTTTCGTATCCAAACCACATTGAACAATTCAAAAGACAAACACACAATACCTATATCCCATTCCCCGCTTCAGTCCTCACCCTCATTCACGTACCTCGTTTCTCCCTCCATCTGCTACCCACATTCTCACTTCCCCTTGAAGAAAAATAGACAAACAAAAAAAGCACATGCACATCCAGCCTTCACCCGTCCCCCTCTCACCCTCCTCACCAGGGCACACACCCTTCCTGCCCGTCCCCTCTCACCCTCCTCACCAGGCACACCCTTCCTGTCTACACCCGTCCCCTCTCACCCTCCTCACCAGGCACACACCCTTCCTGTCTACACCCGTCCCCTCCACCCTCCTCACCAGGCACACACCCTTCCTGTCTACACCCGTCCCCTCTCACCCTCCTCACCAGGCACACACCCTTCCTGTCTACACCCGTCCCCTCCTCACCCTCCTCACCAGGCACACACCCTTCCTGTCTACACCCGTCCCCTCACACCCTCCTCACCAGGCACACACCCTTCCTGTCCACACCCGTCCCCTCTCAACCTCCTCACCAGGGCACACACCCTTCCTGTCTACACCCGTCCCCTCTCACCCTCCTCACAAGGCACACACCCTTCCGAGCCGGCATCCTTTACAAAACTCTGTTTGGCTGTAATATTTGTAATGGCGCACACAGACAGAAAAGCACAGAGGGGAGGGGGTGGGGGGGGGGGGGGGGCGGGGATCAATGTTGGGTGTTTGGGTGAAGGCAGGTCCTGGAAGAGCTCCCAGTGTTTGCAGTCTGGATGACCTGTCTCCCTTGAGTTGGTCGTGACAATTTGAATGACTGATCGTGTGCATGAATGATTTGTCCGAGTCGAGGGCAATGGCTCTGTGCATGATTGTCTCCCTTGAGTTGTCGTGGCAATTTGAATAGACTGATCGTGTGCATGAATGATTTGTCCGAGTCAAGGGGCAATGGCTCTGTGCATGATTGTCCCCCTTGAGTTGGTCGTGGCAATTTGAATGAACTGATCGTGTGCATGAATGATTTGTCCGAGTCAAGGGGCAATGGCTCTGTGCATGATTGTCTCCCTTGAGTTGGTCGTGGCAATTTGAATGAACTGATCGTGTGCATGAATGATTTGTCCGAGTCAAGGGGCAATGGCTCTGTGCATGATTGTCTCCCTTGAGTTTGTCGTGGCAATTTGAATGGACTGATCGTGTGCATGAATGATTTGTCCGAGTCTAGGGGCAATGGCTCTGTGCATGATTGTCTCCCTTGAGTTGGTCGTGGCAATTTGAATGGACTGATCGTGTGCATGAATGATTGTCCGAGTCTAGGGGCAATGGCTCTGTGCATGATTGTAGATTGTTTTCTGAAATGTTGCAGGCGCTTGGAGAAAGCTTCAAAGGCAGAGTTGAGGGTTTTATGTGTTCAAGCATCAGTTTGCGGCTGGCTTTGGAACAAATCGTTTTTAACATCTTCTTAAAAAACCGAACATGGACGTAATAGTTACGTAGTGCTTGACACCTTGAAAGTGAAGGCAAATGTAAAGAAAAATAATGACGTTATGTAATTAATTGCATACACGGCTGTATGTGTGAAAGACGTTTCACACACACACACACGCACACACACACACACACACACACACACACACACACACACACACACACACACACACACACACACACACACACACACACACACACACACACACACGCGCGCGCGCGCGCGCGCGCGCGCACGCACACACACATTTATTACGAGGAAAAAGCATAGTAATCAAAGATACAATTCACGGCACATTCACGGCACAGAAACGAATCTTATGTGCAAGCATTTTCTCTTAGCACATCTTACATACGAAACAGTTTCTTTTAAATGTCTACATGCTTGAAATAACATGTATGAAATTGCCGTTTCCTTCACCATCCTTGTAGCCAGATGTCTACATGCTTGAAATAACATGTATAGAATTGCCGATTCCTTCACCATCCTTGTAGCCAGATGTCTACATGCTTGAAATAACATGTATAGAATTGCCGATTCCTTCACCATCCTTGTAGCCAGATGTCTACATGCTTGAAATAACATGTATAGAATTGCCGATTCCTTCACCATCCTTGTAGGCAGATGTCTACATGCTTGAAATAACATGTATAGAATTGCCGATTCCTTCACCATCCTTGTAGCCAGATGTCTACATGCTTGAAATAACATGTATGGAATTGTCGTTTCCTTCACCATCCTTGTAGCCAGATATATGAACATTCTCTTAAAGTCGTCCTTGGGGGGGGGGGGGGGGGGGGGGGGGGGGGGGGGGGGGGGGGGGGGGGGGGGGGGGGGGGGAAGGGAAGCAAGGGTGGCACCCGGAATGAACTGACAAGAATTGAAAAACATTTGAGAGAGAGAGAGAGAGAGAGAGAGAGAGAGAGAGAGAGAGAGAGAGAGAGATAGAGAGAGAGAGAGAGAGAGAGAGAGAGAGAGAGAGAGAATTGGGGTGGGGGTGGGTGGAGATAGTGCAGTAGATATGGAATTCCATATGGATTGCACATTGTCTCACAAACTGGCTATTCTCCGACGAGGCTGTTCACAAGGAAGACATGAGGAATTCCAAGGAGCGAGACAATAGGCATATCCCCCCTCCCCCCCCCCCCCTCTGTATCTCTCTCTTTTATACAATTTTTTACGTCCCCCTTTTTTCTCTGATAATTGATACTATAATGAGACAAAACATCTAATTAATGTTCCGCCTTCTTCCTCCCCCCCCCCCCCCCCGCCCCTTGCCACGCCTTCTCCTCCCTCCCCCACCGTTGTGCATCTTTGGGTTCGTTACACATGGTCATTCTCGTGCTGAATTTAATGTTTCGCTGTTTGAAACAAAGGGCTCGGATTTATCCATGTATTATTGTTTGGTGTTGTCAGTTTTAGCAAAAAAATAAACGACTAAACTAAAGAATACAGATAATACTCATAGGCTTAATTGTTATGTGTACATGTAATTGTTATGTGTACATGTAATTGTTATGTGTACATGTAATTGTTATGTGTACATGTAATTGTTATGTGTACATGTAATTGTTATGTGTACATGTAATTGTTATGTGTACATGTATGCGTGCGTCTGTTTGTGTGCAGTGCATCTCCAAACTTTCGATCCAACCTTTTTTTTTACATTAGCGCTTCTCTTTCCTTTCTTCTTTTCTTTTTTTTCCTGTGGAATCCCTTTTCTTTGCTCCACATTTCCCCCCTCTTATTCCCTGCCATTTTTTGTATCTTGATTTGTGTGGGTCGGGAGGGGTGGGGTGGGTGAGAGGGAATCATTTTCTTGTGTTTCCACTTTCTATTCCTCCATCTCTGCTTTTTGAAAACAAAGTGTATGTATTATAGGGAGGCAAAGAGTGGGAGTAGGGTGGAGGAGTGAGGCGAGGGGAGGGGCAAGGAGGGAGAACGTGGAGGAGGGTAAAGGGAGCTAACCTATGTGGTCAGTCAGTTCGTGGGATGTCGTGTTATTGACCTCCGTGTCACGGTCAAAGTCTGCTCCGCTGACTTCGGTCATTTGTCTGTCTGGTCCGAAGGGGAATCCTTGGATTATGATCGCTTTGCCGACCCGGATCCGTTCCTTCTAGAGGTTTTACAGCATAGTTTGTCTTTGCTTTAGTTTTGGTCTGCTGCATTCTGTAGAAACCGCCTGCCTTGTTCTTGGTTTTGTCGTTATTACTGTCGTCCATGTTGTGTTAAACCACAGTGCTGTCATCGCTGTTCCCTGTCATATTCTGTGTGTGTTGTCTGTGGATGAACACTTCGTGGTGGCGTGACTCATCGTTTTGGCATGCACGCTGCGCACAGTGTTTCTTGCGTTATGTCCGTCGTCAGAGCACCGTGTGTATTTCACTGGGTTCCAACAGTCTCTGGTGCCATGGCCCTTGGAGAGACATTGACGGCATTCTGTGTCCTGCCTGTCGTTGCTTGAGGCAGAGACTGGCTGTGAAGGGACCAATCTTGCACAGTGTTTTTAGAGGTCATTCGGAACTTCTCCACAGGGAAACATCTCCTGTGCTCCAGTAAGTCAGTTTTCCTCTATCGCCTCTGTCACGCTCTGGAATCAGTTTTCAGCGAGCTGGGACTCCTGCCTGTTGGATGGACTATAACATCATCTGGTCGGAACGTTCCCCATGACGTGTTTAGTCGCTGGCGATTGATCCTCTCTCTGTCGCATGACTTGCCGCTGATCGGATCTCTGACGAGAAGGGATTAAGGCTTGTTGCAAGGTAAGGCGACTGCAGGCGCCAACCTAAACGAATTTGAACA
>CM031627.1:25630159-25667659 GCA_018398815.1 Conus ventricosus
GTTGTATCACGTTGTTACGGTGTGCAGAGTTGGACGATCGGTCGTGTGTTGTTGTGTGGATTGAATGGAGTTGGAACTGTCACTCCTACCGTGTGACATATGGTGGCAGCAGTGGGATCAGCCCAAATCCAATTCCACTAATCCCGCTGTGCACGTGGCTTCTCGTCCTGCTCTCGACCGTGGGAGGTTGGGAGGCGACTTCGCTCTCCTTGGAGCGCTGCATAGCTACATGTAAACAAGTCTGATTTTCCTTCTCTTTAAATCTAAATCTAAAGTTGAATCCAAATCCATAAAGTTCACTTGAGAGAATAATTGTAGTACATTTTGGTAAGATAGTTAGGCAAAGAAAACTCGATAGGCGTTTATTATATTATTTTATTGTGTGAAAGTCAAGTGACTTTGAAATTACCCTATACAGGGAATTAGAGTGAAATATTATTGTCTTATAACGACAAGGTATTTAGTTCCAGGGGGATCGAGAGTATTGTTGTATGTGACTAGTGTGTATACGTAATCGTTTGGTGCATTAGTGTAAAGTTTTGAAGATGTCAAAGAGACAGGCGTCGGCATGTCACAGAGCACGTCCGGAATGGATCCGACGTTTGTGATGTTCAAGGCACAGGGTGAGGCCCTAGGACTTAAGGGAAAGGACCTTATAGATTATATCAAGGAACAGCAGAGATTAGATGCTGAACGAGCCCAGCTAAAGCTGGAGGCCGAACGCGAACGTTGAACGCGAACGCGAACGCCTGGCGTTCGAAGAACGAAAAGCCGAACGCGAGGCAGAAGAAAAGAGAGCAGCTGCCGAAGAACGAAAAGCTGAACGCGAAGACAGATGGAAGCGGAAGAACGCGAGTTCCAGAGAGAGATGCAACGCGAGGGCATCGAAGCGGATCGCACAGAGCGCTTGCAGATTCGTGAGTACGAGCTTGAGCTCAAGCGGCTCGACTCGAACGTGCAAATTTCTATGAAGCAGAATGGGCCAAGTCAGGCAGGCAATAAAGTCAAGATGCCATACTTGGACGACAAAGATGACATCGAGGCGTATCTTGCGCAATTTGAACGTGTCGCAACCTCAATCGTTGGGGAGAAGAAGAATGGGGCACGAGATTAGCACCGTTGCTAAAAGGAGAGGCAAGAGACGCATATGTGCAGTTGCCGCTAGAAGAAAGCGCTGATTACCACGCCATCAAGCGGACCCTCTTGAGAAGGCATCAGTTGACTGCGGTCATGTACAGGAAGAAGTTCCGCAGTGCGAAACCTAGAGAGGGGGAAGAGGAATCATGTGTATTGGGAAAGGCTCGACCACATGATGAAGCGGTGGATCGAGATGTCCGACAAATCAGAGAAAGACCTGAAAGAGATGCTCTTGACGGAAAAGTTCTTGGAAACGCAGAACACGGACAAGGCGAGATTCATCAGGGAAAGAGAACCTATGAACAAACAAGATGTCATCAAAGCAGCCAACCTTTTCGAGGAGTCCCATTTGGCTGAGAAGAGACTAATCAACGGGAAGACTGGTAAGCTCAAGACCATATCAGGAACATGGCAACGCGAATGGGGGCAATACGCCAAGAAGCTTCCAAGAGACCCCAAGAGCTGTGGGGGAAAGGCCGAAACCGGATTTCAGAAGGTATCCGTATCAAAACCGGTTTGATAATAGGAGAGGACCCCCGAGCTTCTCTCGAGCAACGAACGGAAAGTGCTTTAATGTGGAGGTCAGCACATGATCAGGACTGTCCACACCACAAAGCCCAAGTGTCAGTGATCATTGGCGATACAGTGCCGGCGACGAGTGTGAAAACACACAAGCATACGCTCAGATAGACAGATCCAGTAAGAGCAAATATCACTGCACGGTGAAGATCGAGGGAACCGAAGCGCGAGGAATGCGAGTATACTGGGGCTACACAAACCCAGGTGCACAAAGATCTCGTTCCTGAGAGGTGTTACACTGGAAGGAGTAAGGTCGTGCGATATGCCAACAACACGAGGGATCGTTTGCCGACTGCCATTGTGGCGATGGAAACGCCGTACTACAGTGGAAGAGTCGAGGTGCTTGTCGCAGAAGATGCGCCTGTTCGGGTCCTTATAGGCAATGGAGAAGGGCCATTAGAAAAACAGGGTCCATAGATCGAGCGAGAAGAGATCGAGGACTCCATGCCTGTTCGGAAAGAGAAACAGAGACGGTGACGGCGATTGATCAGCGAGCACATCACAGAGAACAGTAACAGGCCCACTACAAGTCCTGAAGAAGGCATGGACTGATGAAGAGGAGAGCACCGAGAACCGTTCTGGGCGGGAGTACGTCACAGACCTCCGCAATAAAATGGAGGAGACGTGCCGAATTAGCAGCAGAACACCAGAAGATAGCGAGAAAACGCTACACAGAGGCATTTGACAGGAAGACTCAAGCACGAAGCTTCACAGAGGGAGAAGAAGTACTAGTTACTACTCCCGACAAACACAAGAGACTACAGCTGTCTTGGAAGGGACCTTTCCAAATCACCAAGAGAATCAATAAGGTCGACTATAGAATCTTGATCAAGGGAAAAGAAAAAACATAACCATGTGAACCTCATCAAGAAGTATCATATAAGAGAAGAAGAGGAGCAAGCTTCCGTGGTCATACACGAAGAGACATCAGCAGCTGAGTCAGAAATCCGCATGAGTGAGATCCCACTCATTCCGTTAGAACAAACGGAAGACTACACGTGCGTCAAGATCGCATCAATACTAGATCCACAGCAGAAAAGGAGCATTGACAAACTAGTTCAGCGTCACAAGAAAGTCTTTTCAGACTTGCCAGGATCTACGTGCTTGACAGAATGTGAGCTAAAGCTGAGCACACAAGAGCCCGTCAATGTACGTCAATACCCTCTACCCCATTCCCAGATGGAAGTGATCAAGAGGGAAGTCTCTCAAATGGAGTCTATGGGCGTTATTAAGAAGACTTGTTCGCCCTACAACGCACCAATCGTGCTTGTAAAGAAGAAGGACGGAGCAGTGCGTTTTTGCACTGATTACAGGAAATTAAAATCTTGTGACAGAGTTTGATGCCGAGCCTATGCCAGACATAGACGGCATATTCGCCAGACTGGAAAAGCCAGATACTTTCAGCAAGTTGGACCTGTGCAAAGGATTTTGGCAGGTAGCGGTCAAAGAGGAAGACCAGGCAAAAAAACGGCGTTTAGCACGCCACAAGGTCAGTAAGCTTACTGCTGGACTCGTATGCCATTGGGCTAAGAATGCGAGCGCAGTTTTCTCTCGCATGATGAGAGAACTACTCAACCCATTAAACTGTGAAGATGTACACAACTTCATCGACGACGTATTGATAGGCACTGAGGAATGGAACAGTCACATCAATACATTTGGACGCTGTACTTGGAAGGATAGAGCAAGAAGGGCTCACTGCAAAACCTTCAAAGTGCCATCTTGCATTTAGAGAGGTGTCATTTCTTGGTCATCAAGTTGGACACGGCTTAATCAAGCCAGTAAGACGATAAAGTCGAGAAGCTGAAGGACGCAGAACGTCCCGGAACAAAGAAAACAAATAAGAGCATTCCTGGGCCTAGCAGGCTACTACAGGAAATTCATTCCCACTTCGCCGACATAGCAAGTCCGCTAACTGAGGCAACAAAGAAAGGGAAACCAGAAAATGTAAATTGGACAGAGTCATGCCAGAAGGCATTTGTCACCCTGAAAGAAAAGCTCACGATCAAGCCATCTTGATCATCCCCGACCCAGAAACGGAATACGTGCTGAGAACAGATGCTTCAGACACTGGCCTGGTGCTGTGCTCCTACAGGAAAGGGAAGGAAAACTGATGCCAGTAGCATATGCCAGCAAGAAGCTGAAGGGGGCCGAAACGATTTACTCCACCATTGAAAAGGAGTGTTTGGGGATTGTCTGGGCAGTCAAGAAGTATGAACCGTACTTGTACGGAGTTCAATTTCACCCTTGAAACAGACCATCGTCCACTCGAGTATCTGAAACGCTCAAAGACAGACTCCGGACGATTGATGCGTTGGGCACTGCAGCTGCAGCAACATGAATTCACTCTGAGAGTGATTCCAGGAAGAATAATATAGGCGCTGACTACATGTCGCGCATCCACTAGGGGAGTGGAAAAGAAATGCAACAGTTACATGTATTGTGTGTACTAGTCATGTATGTTATGTCATTGTGTAAAATGAAGTGCAGCATATCTGTGTGTGCTGTAAGGATTCATTGCTATTGTGCAATTGCAGTCAATATAATACTGCGGAAATCGGTTAAAAGGAATAGTGTGGCGGTCTATATAAAACTGCATATGAGATATGTAAAGCAACACAAGCTTTAATTGAGGAAAGAGTCCTCAGAGCTACATGGGGATGTAGCGAATAATTTTTTTTTGTCAGAAGCATAACGTAAAATAATATTGTGCAAAGGTGCATTATAAGATAGTCGTGTTGTGCGTTTGTCCAGAGAGTTGCAGAGAGGTGAGGTGAGAAGTGTACAGAGGTGAAGTTTGGTTACCGACGGTTGTAATCAGACGAGGACGTCTCATAGGGTATGAGGACGATCCCTATTTGTGCCCATCATAGCACGTGTGTGGAGTGTTGGAGGACACTCAGGTGGTGGATTGGTTGCAATCCACGAGGAGGTGCCATGTATGCACCAGTCTAGCGTTAGTGGACGCTAGTGATGAGATATATAATCTCGACTGCTTTGGGAGCAGTGAAATCTGGAAGCGAAAGGCTTCATAAGTTTTGCTACCAATCATGTAGCGTGTGTGACTAAGCAGGAGGCTTAGGGAGACTATTAGTGAAAGTAGTCCGTGGTGGAAGCAAGAGGCTTCGTAGTGGCTAACCTATCATAGTAGCGTGTGTGACTAAGCAGGAGGCTTAGGGAGACTAATTAGTGAAAAGTAGTCCGTGGTGGAAGCAAGAGGCTTCGTTGTGGATACCTATCAGTAGCGTAGAAGGGCTAAGCTATAGAACGCTTAAGGTTGTTCAATGTCATTTGTGTACGACTTATTCTATAATTGTATCTAAAAACGTTGACGGAGCGGGGCGAATACTGTGAGACTCCAAGGCACATTTACCTAGTATAGCGCTGACTAAATGTATGTTTCAGTGAAGGGAAGCAACTGAGGGAAAACTATTTTTGATGCGGATGCTTATGCGTCATAGGATAGTTTGACGTCATGACCAGGGGTCATGAACTTTAGACACGTTGTTTTGATGTGAAAGTGAAACTAGCTTTGCAATTTAATCTGCCGAGTTAAGTTCGTCGTTTCTTCTGTTCACATAGTAAAAGTTTCGAGAAATTGGTTTATCGAACCAAGTATAGGTTATTCCTATTTGGAAAATTGAAGTTGGTTATATTTGTCAGTTTCCAAGTTAATTTGAATGGATTAAAAGCACGATTTCACCATGTTTTTAATCTTAAGTGGGGGCATATATGTAACATGGAAAGGCGTCTTTGACAAATATAAATGTCGTCTTTTTACGTAGTTGTAAAGTTACGTCATTTGAACTTTCAAATGACGCAATTTCGGTGTAGTTATTTTACTTCAAAGTTTGTGAAGAAGTTTGGTTGATGCCAAGAGCATCGTCGTTAAAAAACTAGATTAGTTTTTTATCCAAAGTGAATTTTGTGGTTGCGGTTAGTTCAGCGAATCGGATGATTTGTTGACTACCGTAACCATGGAGTAGGCGTTAGGAGCAGGAACTGGCAGTTGTGTACGGCAGATGGAAGGAGGTGGACGTGTATTTTGATTCTGCGACTGTGGAAAAGAGAAGATGACATTTTTGTCCACAAGCAACCAAGCTTAAAGTAAAAGAATATAATAATTTGCCCTTAAGTCTTTCAACACCAGAGATATCTTCCTGTGTGTTGAAATCGACGATATTAGTTATCCATCATCGTTCGACGCCGCACACAACTCATTCCGCTTGGAGACTGCTGCAAGTCCCAGCCAAGCGAGGCTAGCCTTGATGCCCGGAGCCCGAGATTTGAGGAAACCGTGCTGCCAGGATCATCAAGACCATAGCGCCGCTCTATCGAGTAAGTTAGCAGCCGGTATTCATAGGCTAGAATTATGAATTAGGAGTGCGAGAGCGGTATTAATATTGATTAGTTAACAATATTTAGTTGGATTTGATTTATTCTGAAATTATTAAGACATTGATTGCGATGTTTTATGATCGTTCTTGTGCAGATGTAGGGATGCGGCTCCGGGGGGAGCGAAGCAACATCTCTCATTTGATGTATCACTCATCTGCCATATATGTGTTTATCATTGTGCCCATAGACACTACAAGCACGACACCCCACAGCAGGAATGTAAACATTTGTGTTGTGTTGTTTGTCAGTTGACACATTCAGATTTCTGTCCGGGCATATTATAGTATAAGAGTAGATCTCCGTCAGATCACGTGTGCAGGTTTTCTACCCTAACTACTAACTGGTGTCTTCACCGACATTGTTCCGGTCTACGCCGAACTTCGACGCTGGGAAGAAGCTCGACCGTCGGGAGGGAGATCTCCGTCGTCTTCATCAGCTGCGACCGTTTGGGGCCATTTCGTTTAAAGCTTCCCCTCGACGCAAGCAAAGATGAGTGTATAGTGTTTGGACATTTGCGGAAGGCTTGAAGATTAGTAAAGACAAGGCGAAGGAGAACTTTAGTGTCTCTTGGAAGATTCTTGCGCGCGATCATACAGAGATTAAATCATTGTATCACGTTGTTACGGTGTGCAGAGTTGGACGATCGGTTCGTGTGTGTTGTGTGGATTGAATGGAGTTGGAAACTGTCACACCCTACCGTGTGGACACTCTATATCAATAGCAAGAATTTTCCTAACTTCCTTGTAAGTCTTTGGAACGGCGGGCCTAACGATGTCATAATGAGAACAGATAATGTCTGTTCTGGGCCACTTGCTCCTCCACCAAGTTTTTCGGGCGAAAGTGCCCCAGGATGCATTTATACTTCTCTGACAAGTAAGACTTCAATAACCAAAAAATAACGATTATCTACAACAAACATACTGTGTAGGGTTATCCGTTTTCAATACTAATTACTAAACTTTTCAGATTTCAGTTTTTGCTTAATCCTGTGTTTTTCCTGATCGTTTTCAATAACATCATTTTCACGCAAACATTCTTCAAATGAGTCTCTGTCTTTCATGTGAAATAACACTACAGTCTTTAACTGTTCTCTAAAGTCTTTTAAAACCGGTTATATTTCTGACATACAAATCCACACACTTATCCGAGCATGTCTTCCACTGAAAGCCAGTTTTGACAAAGTATTTCTTTTTTTAACTATGTCTCTTTCTGCGAACAGTCACTATAATAAATAGGGTTTGCGTTCCTTCAAACAGTCTATAAAACTGTTCTAAACACTCACTCAGTTTATTGCTAGGATCAACTAAATATATGTCATCATCTGTCCATATAAACCTTCTATCATGATATGCTTTGTTCCATTTAGTGTTGGACAGAAAACTACAATATGATTAAAATTATAACGATAAACTGTTTGTAACAGGTCGAGGATAAATATTGTTTTTCCACAACCAGTCTGCCCACAAATCAATGAGCAATGAGGAGTTTTTGTCATAAAGTTTAACTGCTCCATAGTTTTATACTAGAATTTAATCTAATCCAGTTATTATTTTTATCATACTCTCCGTCAAAACTTGTTCAGTATAATAAAACCCTACGAGGCCTAAATGTGTAAGATTAATCCAATTTAGTCCTGTAAGATCGTTTCTATTTAGACTAATATCAATTTTGTTGCTGGTTGTTATAAACCTTAATATCCTCACCGTTGTGAAGAACGACAACAACAACGTTAAGGCGTTTAACGTCTAATTTTGCCAGCTAATATAATCCTTTTTAAGGACTTTCACTAAGCCACAACCATCCCTCTCCACATCTTTAAAGCCAGAAATTTCAAATTCATTGTGAACGGTCTCCTAATTTTCTGCTTGGAAAGAACTGTAATTTTTGTAGAAGGTCCTTAAAAACTGTTTCTTTTCTGTAGGATGACTGTTTTTCCCATACGGTGTATTTCAATTTCTTTCGACTATTGCGTCTGGCATAAGACTTACTTTTGTAAAGGGCAGAGTTGGAATGCTTTTCTAAAAACTTTTTGACGGCTAAAAAAATGGTAATGGGTTATAAATTCAAATTTTATTTCCCTTTCAAAATTGGGTTCTAGTGCCATTTGAGGTCAGGCTTTCGAATTTTTTAAATTTTCATTGGCCAACATTTTTGTTTCTAGATGCGCAGTGTTCTAGTTTAGAAACTTTTGGGTTCGCTAACTCTTTGCGTTTATAATCACCATTGTGTACTCAAAACATACAAAGGCCTATCTCACCGTTCTTTTCAAAGTCGAAACGTCTGAGGCTTTTAATTCTAAGGTTATACACCTTACAGGCGCTATGTAAATCCTGATTCTTCTGGCCCACGCGACTTTTTTTAGTAAACGTATTATTTTATTTCAAACAATGTGCAGGTTATCACTTTCACAACTTTCCCCGCTTTGTCTTTGATTTATATTAATATGACCCTTCCACAACTATCTTTTAAACTGAAATTGGATTGTTATTTCATAATCGCAATATGCAGCTTTCCCTGACGGAAGAGCTCTTAAAACAGTGAGGGCCTTCATCATTAAGTTTCATCAGTGCTCAGCTCATCCAATGAACATAGAGTAATGAAGTAATGCAAGACGACGGGTTTTCCTCTTAAGTAGTTTTGTCTGGCACAACTCTAAACTAAGATCACGCAAACCCTAACATTTTAGCTGCTCTACATCAAAAAGGTAATTGCTACTTCTTCTTAGGTTTGAATGTTAACTTTGTTTTAGATTTGCATTGTTAAGTTTGAAGTAATGTCGAAATTACTCATTGCTTTTTTAGCGAAAAAACCGTAATAACCACGGGTATGATTAATGGCTAACTTTGGCCCTGTTTGTTAACTTTAGACCGTATTATTCTCCGGGCTTCGCTTATATTAAACCATACGACTTTGTAAATATTTCAAATGCAACCATTTTGGGCCCCCGCAATTGGGTTATTAATAGCATGCTAAAAACGAAGGACTGTCTTGAGGTTAATGTTACAAACATTTTTTTAAACGAAAAAAATGATGCATTCAAATACGGGCGCAAAATATTCTGTTGGGCCGCATACAACTTATAAAAAATAGCAACTGATACTCTTGCATTGCTGTGACCGGACACTCTTTTCATAAAAAGGTGAGTATCCATTGAAGAGTACTTAACCCCCTATTGAAAACGACCGCATAAAGAAAGCGTGGTTTTTGTCATCCGATGCAGTTTTATCAGAACATTAAACTTGCTGTGTTTTGCGCATCAACTGGGTGTGGAGTGTCGTATGCCATCTTTAAAATCACCACGATCCTTTGGTGAGGTCAGTGTAAGTTTCTTTAATTACCTTCAGAGTTTTTTGACTAAATTTGCAAGCGCATTCCCAAATGACAACTGTTAATCCACTCGCAACAGAATAGACATGAAGGCTTTGAAAGGATCTGAAACAAATTCAATATTAACATCAAGACAGGCTTTAGACAAAAGTTGGTTATAATCATGGCCTAGGGGGACCTTATTTTGGGGCACGCCAGAAAGTAAACTTGAAGGGCACCCTCCTTTCATCTTCTTTTTTGGCCACAATGTTGAGCCGGGGTCCCTACAGCAAGAGCATAAAACGCTTGGAAAAAAATTTATCTTAGACATTCTAAGGCCTAACTAGAGCGGAATTGAACGAATAAACGTCTACGTACTTAGTTTGGTGTTTGTTTAGGTTCACAAGCACAGGCAAGATCGAGCATAACTGATCCTTTACTGGCTTGATGCACAAAACAATACTTAGCAAATTTAGAGGACGCCATTATTTCTCTGTTTATTTGCCTTCAAGATTCAAAGGTTACCAACAGTTTTACAATACGCAGATCAAAGACTTTGCTGTTGGCACTGGTTATACATGCTGCCTTCTGACCTCAGGACTCCATTAAGGTACAATAATAACTACAACAATTTTGAATTTCTTATAGCAGGCAATGAACAAAGGTTGGAAAACGACATAAATTTCTGACCCAGTAATATTACAAAAAAAAAGAACCCCAAGATTAATCATCCAATTCCCCGAAGCCCAAACCCCAAGTATTGAAGACTCAGCAAAGCTCGCGGACTCTGTCGCGATGACCATGATATGAAAGAGCGCTTGTTTTTTGGATTAACAGGCTGGATTACTTGGTCTTTATCTTACAATAGAACCCACTATTAAGAACTATGTCCATAAGTGCTGGGCCAAAAATCCAACTACTTGCTTGCAGTAGACAAAAGCCAGCTGCAATGCCCCAAAATTTAGCCTGGTAAAGCGTCAGGGCTTTTATAGCAATTTTTTTAATAAACTTCAAATGATCAAGCTGTTTTTTACCATGATTATCAGGTGGAGGCGATGGCGCGGAGGCACTGAACTTGCCTCAACACCGCTTTTAATAGCCATCACCAGTGTACTTATTGCAAACCCAAAGGCAGTTATAACGCTTGTAGTGACTCCATGCTCTCTAAACAGGGGTTATTCGTTTCCTGCTGCGTCGTGTCTCATATAAAATTTTTTCGAGTTACTCTTATTCTATTCACTTGATTCGTAATTGGTCTGGTTAGTAGTTAGCACTTTATTCTTGCTGATCTTTCTTGTTCAAGATCTTTTAGTCTTTGGTTATTCTTTCTTTAATATCAGGCCCTAAGTTGCGTCATCAGCCTCAACGAGTTTTTTTTTTTCTCTTTTTATATGTCATCTAGTTCACCTAGTTTTTAAATTTTTGTTAATTCGCCTCTAATGGTTCCCAAAGCATGTCAAGGGCCTTTATTTCTCGCATGGTGCGTTGAGTCGTGTATAGTCTTTAAGCTGTTTCTTTAAAAATGGATTCTGCTTTTTACATTTTAATTACCTGCTGATTGATTTAAATTTTAGTTCCATGTTTTGCATTTGTTATCTGTTGGAGTTCTCATTGTGTTTTGAGTTTAGCAACTGCTTTCCTATCTAATTTTGGTTTAGCTTGCCAAGGCGTTTTGATCTTTCACCTAAGTCTTTGTTATAATTTTTACTCTTGGCTAAAACTTTGATGGTCTGGTTTATTGTAGCCGAAGTTCTCTTGATCGCCCTTAAAAAAATGACCATCTTCTATTCAAAATCATTTGGGTCTTAAATTCGGAGGTTCTTGACCTAAACTTTTTTTAAAATGCTCCGACCGCACTTTCTGTAATCACGCCGCATTGAGAGCGCTGAGCGATGCGTGTCAAGGATCTTTCACTCATGTCGTCTCCAAGATCAAAACTTTCTAATTTTTGCTCTTCATCCCTTTGCCATGTTTTTAAATAATTAATTAATTTTTTTATTTTGTTTTTATAAAAATGTCACAAGCACATGGCTCGATTCTTGACCCGCATAGAAGACTGAAAAGAACCCTTTGGCGTAAAAGGGAAATAAGCGGACTATTACTGTTCCAAATAATCCATCTACTATTGATGCAGATCAATTCTTACTGTCAAATTTCCAGACCTAGGAGCAAATGACGTGATTGTGCCAGGCTCTGGCGTCTTACTTTCAAAATAGCGCTCGCTTCAACAACAGACCAAACAGGACAGTTGTACAGAATTGGGACGGGCAATCGTTAAGAAAATTTCTATAAAACTTGGGGGCAAGAAATATTTTCTTTACACAATGCAGACATATTTTTAACCTATTCTGATCTATGGCTAACCGGGACTGAAAGGGCTGACTTTGCGTTTCAAGGAATAGAAATGAAGAAGAACACAAAAAACATAGAATAGGTGCCGCAGAACTAAAGACGGCAAAAAAGTATGTGGCTGTAAATTTTGCGTTTGGAAATCGCTTTTCCATTCCCTTAGATTTTGATTTGTTAAAAGCGCATGCCCATACTTTCAAGGAGCATTAAAAGACAGATTGTCATATGAACTAACTTTTAATGAATACAAACGGGTTTAAATAAAAATCATCAGACACCGAAGCAAAGTACAGCATTTCTGACATCTCGTTAGAGTTTGACGTTGTTAGCAACCCTAATTTTTAGCAAGGCAGATTGAGCAACAATATCAGTAAAAATTAGCAATATTTTACGAAAGAGTGATTCATCATACAAAAATACCCTAGAAGCAGGGCAGACACTATAATGGATTTTAGTTTTAGCTTTCCCAGCAAGATCATTAAAGGTATTTTATTGCTGTGCGAAGATGAAGAACCGTTCAAAAGAGGAAGTGAAAAGTTTTTTAATCCAAAAATAACGAAAGTACAATGTTCGATTGAGGGCAGTCCTAACCAAATCTATGCTAGCGGGCTTAAACCTTATCATCATTTTGACAAAAATAAGAAAACTGTTTGGGGGGTGGGGGTGTAGAAATCCAACAGTTGACCTTGTGGCTAAAGATCTACACCTTCACAGTGAAAGGGACTTGATGATTATTTAACAACAAAATACGGTTTAAGGATGACCAAAGGTCAACGGAGGATAATCAGCTACATGGAAGGGGGAAGAACTGTGAGAGACGTAATAAACATTCAAATTGATAAAAGAAGAAGAAGCTGATAAAACCGCTTAATTTTCATTTGTTTTTTAATATATGATGCGCAGCTGAATATTAAAAAATAAACAGATTAAAAGATATACATTACTAAATTTTTTTTCATTTTTAAAACCCATGTTTTGTTAAGCATTATCCAAATGTGCCTACAGCGCCGCCAAAAGAAGAGATAGCAGGCAATTCGGGCTGTTATAAAAAACCCCTGAAGTAAAAGCCTTCAGATTAACAAACATTACGCAATGCAACAAAAACTAGGCAGGACCTTTCAAAATACAGCAAAACCAAACGAAGGTATTTGCTGCCTTTATGCTGTTAACATATGTCAATACTGGAGCATCGACTATAAGTGCTGCATCGGCAGGAACACAGTGTAAGCCTCTTAGCAACAGGCGTAGGTGCACCGGCAGCTTTACCTCTAGGAGGTTTGTCTTTAGCTCTCGGTCTGTGTTCATTAGCTGTAGGTGCTGCCAGCAAAAAAATAAAAAACTAAACTCCAAAAGCCCACCCCAGCTATGGTTCAAACTAATAACAGCTAAATTAGTTCTTTTTAAACTGACAATAAATAAAGCGCTTGTTGACTCAAACATCACGGATGAAGAATTAATCGTTTACAGGCCGATTTTGATGAACTACAAAAGACAAAAGTTTGATCTTCAAAGAAAGGCGAGGGCAAGTTTTTCTCAACAGCCAGACGCCGAGCAGATAAAAAAGGAAATGCTTAAAAAAAGTAAACGAGACATTAAACTCTGTTCAAAAACGCTCACATTAACACACCAAAAGGTGTTTATATTTTAGTTTATGAGTCCAAGCGCAAAAGACCGTTGATATTGGTTTTGATTAAGTATTTTTTTTTAATTTAAATAATATTTTGGCTTAGAAAAGAAAGACAGAAAGGCTAAAGATATATGAAGGACAAGCGAATTGTTTGAAGGAATGCTCGAGAGAGAGCGTTTATCAAGAGCACTGAATGATATTGATTTAGAAGTCATTGACCCAAAAAAACGTACAGGCAAGTGTTGTTCATGCTATTTCTCAAGTTCCAGGCAAACTAACAATAGACCCGCCGTTAAAGTAATGTTAGCTGTTTAATCGACTATGTAACAATAAATGAAGAAAATCTAGAAGTCGGGTCTCGACTAAACAGCAGACTATTCTTTCCTCAAATTTGACTTAACACAGGGTTGGGCGGGCGAACTGCTTACCCCAGTTTGACGCTGCTGCTAAAGAAGCTAAAAATGAGAGGCTCTGGTTGGTCAGAGGGCGAAGTCTTAGAGATTAGATTAAAACAGGCTAAGTAGCACCAAATTGTAGGCAAGGCTTACATTCCGCTACCTCGGGAGTTGGTTTAAAGAGAGCAGTTTTAAACAAAAAAAAATTCAGACAACAAATGTTTCATGTGGTGCGTTCTTGAAAGGCTGCATCATGTTCGCGAACACGCAGAGGAGAGTGACTAACTATCGGCAATACGCCAAAGATCTTAACTTCAATGGAATATCCTTTCTGTTAGTGTAGACCAAATTGATCAGTTTGAAGAACAAAACAACCCAATAACTGTTAAAAATGTATAACACATGGGATGAGGAAAACAAATTTGGTCCCAAAATTAAAGTGTCCAAGAACAGTCCAACAATAGGCGAACCAGCCAAAAGTCATGTGGACTTACTCCAAATGTTTTCCCCAGCAGGGCTGCCCCAAATTACACATTGATACGCACAATGAGCAGATTATTGGCGCATACTTCAAAAAACACTAACATACAAGAATTCTGCAGAAAATGTTTAACAAGAATTCCACTGTGCAAGCCGCGAGTGAACATATAAAAACATTGTAAAAGTTCTGTAGACTGTAAGACAGAACTAACTACGCCCCCTCCTGGATCTAAAGTTAGTTTTAAGAACTGGAAACGGCTGCAAAATTCCCATACGTTGTTTATGCAGACTTTGAATCACTCATTGTTCTTATGAAGGGCCAGCACCACAAAAACTTCGAAAAACAGTTTTTAATGAGTAATCATCAGATTTGTTCATTTGCCTTCATTATGTCAGTCGGATGGCGTTTATTCAGGAGCCCAGAATTATATAGAGGACCAGATGCTGCCGAAACATTCTTAAAACGCATGCAGCAAGTGCGTTAAAAGCCTGTTCTAATTTAAACTAAAATTATCTGAAATCATAATGACGCTGAAGACCAAAAACAGTATGACTCAGCCACACATTGTTGGATTTGCGGTTTAGAGCTAACGCCCAAGAGTGTAAAACCCCCCAGTAAGAGACCATGTCCCCATTAGTGGAAGTTTAGAGGTGCAGCGCATACAAAAGCAATCTTAACTAAAAATTTGAACCAAAGGGCATGGAAGCTGCCCATCTTCTTTCATAACTTGCGAGGTACGACTCTCAAACTTAAAATTGCAAGCAGTAACCAACGCCTTCAGGGTAGCATGCATTGCACAGTCATCAGAAAAGTACATGTGTTTCACTTTAAATACATGTCTTTCTACGACTCTATGCAACACATGATGGGCTCATTAGAGGCCACTGGCTATGTCCTTAAAGTCCTGCCCAATAACGGAAGAATATTTTGACTCAACGCTGTTAGAAAGGGTGTTTACCCTTATGAGTACAAAGAAAAGTTGGGAAAGGTTTGACGAAAAGACGCTTCCTCCTAAAGGCGGTTCTTTCTAGTCTTAGAGGGAAAAGGGCATCGCGATTCTGATTACCAGCATGCTCAAGATGCGTGGCAGAAGTTAGATTGTAAAACGATGGGAGACTATCATGACTCCTACTTAATGGCCGATGTATGTTTGTTGGGGACGTCTTTGAAATTATAGGAAGACCTGCATGAAACATTACAGTTTGGATCCTGCGCATTATATTTCTGCACCCGGATGAGCTGGGCGCTTTCTTAAAGTTTACTGGAGTACAGATTGATTTATTGTCTGACCTACCAATGATTCAGATGATTGAAAACGGATTGCGCGGAGGAATTGTATGGCGTCGCCACCATTACTGTAAGCAAACAACAAATACTTGGAAAGACTATGATCCCAGTAAAAAGGTCTAACTATCTCATGTATTTAGATGCAAACAATCTGTTTTGGTTGGGTATGGCGCAATCACTTCCTAAAGTAACTTCAAAATGTACACAGGTACGAATAATATTCAAAAGGCATTAAAGTGGTGAAAAAGTTTAACGCCTTGGGGTCAGCAGCGTGGCTTCATTCAGAAGTTGAAAATTAGAATTATCCTCATGAACTCCATGACCCCATAATGACTATCCATTAGCAGCAGAAAGTCAAAGATGGATCCAAGGAGAACCGCCTAAACTTGTGCCTAATCTTCGCGCAAAAAAAAATTTTGTCTGTCATTACAGACTTCTACAATTTTATTTAAGACATGGTTTAAAGTTGACAGCAGTTCATCGTATAAATTTCTTTTGATCAAGAACAGTTCATGAAACCATACATCATGAAGAACATGATCTTAGAACTAAATCCACAGATGCTTCAGAAAAGACTTTTCAAGCTGATGAACAACAGCTGTTTTGGAAAGACTATGGAGAATCCCCCACAAGCGTAAAGATGCAGATTAGTCACCAAAGAGAACGAAGCAATTAAGCTAACTTCAAAACCTAATTATCAGGACTTTAGAAGATTTCATGATCAGCTTTTTGGTATAATGATGAAAAAAAAGAAAGTCAAATTAGACAAACCTGTAATTTATTGGGGTTTTCTGTTTTAGAATTATCAAAGCTTTTGATGTTTAGAGTTTCTTTATGACTACTTTAAGCCCCCGTATCCCGAGTCCAGAGTACTTTACACAGATACAGACAGTTTTTTTTATAGATATCCCCACTGACGACATCTATAAAGACATGGAAACCGAAGTAGCTAAAGGGCAGCGGGATGGTATGATACATCTGATTACCCTAAAGATTCGCCTTTGCATTCATCCCTTTTAAAAAGAAGGTTTTAGGAAAGATGAGGATGAATTATCTGGGAAAAAGGGGATCAAGGAGTATGTGGGGTTAAGATCGAAAAAGTACAGTATTTCGAGCCAGGGAAAATCATTTAAGAAAGCAAAGAGAATATCTCGCAGCGTTGTGCAGTCAAACATATCACATGACAACTACAAGAAGCATTGTTTGGCAATAAGACTTTCCATCAGACAACGTAAAACTGCGATCTAATCTACATGAGATCAACACAAACGTTGTAACAAAGAAGTCGTTAGATAGAACAAACACAAACGGTGTGTTTGTTAATCCGGAGTTTTCATATTGCAATTTGGGCACTGGAGGACCGCATAAAAAAGGGTTTTTATATTTTTCTAACACTTTTAATTTTAAAAATCAATCATAGCTTCATCCAATTCATTTAAATTTTTTCTCATGTTTGCTTGACGAGTTTTGAAATTCTTTTTTTATTTCAAGATATTCTTTTTCCCAATTTGGGGGTTTGGATTGTAGGTGATCTGGGGTGATTTAGCATGCATTGATTAATCCTCGAAAATGTTTCCTTAATAGCATTACACGCATGAAATGATTCCCGTATCATTTTCATGGTCTCTTCCTTTACCATTCTTGTTTCGTTCTGCGCTTCCTTTCCCGGCCTTCCATTTTAAAACCCAAAAAATGTTTACGTAAATTAATTAAAACGGAACGGTGCCTGGCGGGATTATCTGCAGTTCTTCCTTCAAAAAGATCTTTGAGGGGCTGGCTGTTTGTTGTGTCAGTTTTTCGTAAATAATACACGGGCGGATTCATCTTTACAATTCTTTTTATTTCATATGGTCAACACTCCAAACTGGATCGGTTTTGGCCCTGATGCGAGTGTCCCCTTCTGCTTCCCCGGTAAATAAAGGTGCCTTACTTTCAATCCAAATGGTAATAGTTTGCTGGATAAAGACTCTCCTTCAACAACATTTATTGTTTTTTCTTTTGATTGCTTGTACTGGTTTTAACCCTTTAAATTCTTCATTATCATTGCGCGCAAAACTGAGGGCAGTCTTCTACCCATTCTGTGTTGCGAGAATTGTCAATCAGCTCTCTGTGATACTGGTAGGAGAAAAGTCTTTCGGCTAACTGTTTGTTAAAGTTTTCAACTAAAGCCTGTGATCTGTGAAACTCCCGGAATGCCTCTTTTAATGGTAACTCTGTGTTTTAACAATAATTGATTCACTTGGCCTTTAAATTCTTTTCCATCTTCAACTTGAATCATGCGAGGGTAAATTAGTTTGGGCCTCGTTGGGATAACAGTTGTATAGAACAGCAACAGCAGAAGCACTCTTTTGTGTTAATGGTTCAGCATCTTTGTATCTTGAACTATGTCAATGACTGTAAGGGCGTACTTAAATCTTTTTCGGTTTTAATCCTATCGGAGGGTTAAAAATTAAAAGATCCATTTGATGGGTGGGCGTTTGGAGTTGTGTTTACAAAGTGCGGTCTTGTATTCGTCTAGGGGCAGGTAAATAAATTTGCCAAATCGCTTGTTTAGATAACCATTCCTTTGCTGTTTGTTCACTGACCCCGCTGCTTGGCTTAGCTTTTTAATTGCTGTGATACCCTTTCCAATATCCTTTTGGCGAATAATAGATTTTGTTCATTTTTTACTCAGCCAATATTATGTGCAAACAAAATACACAACGGTCATACCAACGACAATAAACGCGATTTTTGCATCTTTTGTTTTTCTGATGGTTGATAAAAGTCACGAATTTTGGGGGGGGCAATGTCTTTGATTGGTTTGCCCGTTACAAGATAATATTCTTTTATTGCTTGAAACAACATTTTTAAATGTGTAAGCTGCATGCCCCTGTTCTTTCAATGTTCATTAATAAAATCTAACTGCTCAAGTCTTGCTTTTCATAGGCGTCTGTGCAGCTGCTAGTTCCTCCATAGCTTTGTTATGTCTTTTCTCTCGCCGTATCCCGTAGTTTACTAAATGCGAAATTACTTCCGCTAAAAGCAAGCGCATTCACCACAGCGCCGCCTATCATCATTACGAGGAAGCCCTTTTTTATAAAAGTATTTTTTATTTACATATTATACTGTCTGGAATTATTCCTTGCTTGACTAGAAAATCTTTCGTGGCAACCGAAGCTGCAATGATAGCCAATCAGCTTTTTCCGAATCCTCAAAGTCTTGTTTGCCAAAATCTGCTGGTTTAATTCTTAACAAGCTTTTACCAAGCATTGAGTATCCTACACTTAGGCCTCCAATAACGGCAGAATGGTATACAAGGTTGGTAACAGTTTTTTCGGTGCTCATTTTTTGAAAATAAAATAATTATAATTATTAAAAACATGAACAGCGATGACTCCTACAGCTACAAGGCGGCCTAAACCTTCCTGAACTTATGAATGACCAAGTTGATGACCAAGCTATTATGCCCCAAAAAAGGGGAGGCTGTATTCTTTAGCAGCGTGTGGAAAAACAAAACAGTTCCTCGGAACTGAATTCAGCATAGAACAGATTAACAGATGTCGCCGCAAGACATTTTAAAGTATCATACAGGTATGAAGCGCGCTAGGGTCTAGAATGGTGAAAGTGTTGGGCAACGGTTTTTTAGTTTGTACACTAAACTAGTCAGTAGATTTTGCTCCCATTGATTCTGAACAAGATCTTACGTATGATTAAAAGCAAGATCCAGTTTTAACAAAGTCATTAGAGTCTCTAGGATGTGATCTATACACAGATTTGGAACATTGTTATCGCCATTAATCATGGGATTTACTTTTAATCATATAGATTTTATTTCCCTTCAAAAATGAACGATTGGAAAATCAAGAAACCAGAAAACACTGAAACAGGTGGAGAAAGTAACCAGCCAAAAAATCAGCAGAAAACGCTGAATCAGGCGGGAGACCATTAAAAATCCCGGGCGTGTTGAAGCAGGAAGAAAAATTAGCAGAGTGGAACAGACAAAAAAAATTAATTTTTACAGAATATGACTCATCATGAAAAAAAATAACACCGCAACGCCAGAACAAGTTGTTCAATGCCAGCTATAAAAAAATCCATGTGATACAAGGGCCCCAAAGTCTTCATGGAATATTGAACTTAAAACTGTTGCCATTTTTGGGGCCATTGTGCTGTTGGGGGCAGTTAATTTCGGCTATAAATATATAACCGATGGCAACAGAAACAAAAGCAAACAAAAAAATCTGAGCCACTAAATGCAGAAAAAGACAACTGCACGCCAAAACCGCCAATAAACAAAGCATCATTTTTATCCATTTTTAAATGGAAATATTTTAAATTTTTTAATAAAAAATAGTTTATGGCGTATTATAAAATGATGGAAGTCAATAAATAAAGACCTGGAGTCTATAAAAGACATTTTTTATAGACCCGAATTGTAATCAATGCGGTTGCTTCGGATGTAAGACCTTCCTTAAAATCTATGCAGAAAACGCTGAGCAAAGACATACTCAACGATGACAGTTTTTTGAGGCGTGTGTGTACTATATTAGACATCTACTATTTAAGTAAAAACATAGCTTTTTATTTTTTTGATAATTTAAGATAACTTATAAGAATTGGTTGTACTTAAAGGATGACTTAATCAGAACTTATTAAAACTTTATCAAGAACTTAATTAAAAACTTAATCAAGAACTTATTAAGAAACTTATTAAAAACTTGGGGCACTTAATTAAAAAAATTAGAAGAAAATTAAGTAAGAACTTGGGGATAACTTGAGAATGACTTAAGGACAACTTAGAAGTAACTTAAGTAAGAACTTTAAAAATAACTTGTTAAAAACTTAGAAGGAACTTGAGTGTGTGCATGCGTGGGGGGGGGTGGGGCAGGTGGGGTGGGGGGTGTGCATGCGTGGGGGCAGGACAAAAACAAACAACAAAAACAAACAAACAACAAACACACAATAGACAGTCCGGGGGTGGGGGTGGAAAGGGACGTGCGTGCGTGGGGTGGGGGTGGGGGGACGTGCGTGCGTGGGGTGGGGGTGGGGGGACGTGCGTGTGTGGGGTGGGGGTGGGGGGACGTGCGTGTGTGGGGTGGGGAGTGGGGGGATGTGCGTGTGGGGGCGGCAGCCAAAAAAGTTGAAGCAGGAGTTGAAGCGAAGCGTGAAGCCAGTAAAACACAGCAATATATACAAAGTCTGAAGTGCTTGGTGGAAATTCAAGGCAGTCAACTCTAAAAAACAAACCCGGGCCGCTCCTGCATTAGCGGTATCTAAAAATAAAATCTTACGTCAGTGGTAGGCCTGCAGTGGTCTTACAGCCCGCGCGCACTGTTGGCAAAGCAGCCAACTCTAAACAACCCCGACCGCTCCTGCAGGAGCGGGGATCTAAAAATAGATCTTACGTCAGTGAAGAAAAAGGCTTGCCCCTGTGACCTTGGCCGCTCTAGGGTGGAGCGTTAGTTCTCTGATCGCTTGCCTAGTTTGCTGTGCCCCTCTTTTCTCAACCGGGCTTGCAACTGGGTTTACAGCATTTTTTATGAAGATAGTGCTAGCCACACACTACTCCTCTCCATACTGGTAGATGTACTAAGGTCTGCCTACCCCTATCTAGTTTGTTTGCCAGAAAATTCGAAATCGCCATTTAGTTGCATAAGGGCACACTTAAAGGGAGATGAACTGGTTAGAATTAAAAAAGTAGAAAAGTAATACACATCTTAATACACGATCAGCTTGCCCCATAAACACTGAATCTGTAGTTAACAATCAATCAAGTCTAAAACAACTTTAAACATTTTTACTTGGGGGGGAACAGCAAAAATGTTTTAAATATAAGTTTTTTACCGTGTTTACCTCCGCCTTAAGAAATAAACGCCCTGTTTTTAAACATGGCTTTAGCCGTCTCAAGCCCGCTCCCAACAAACAACGCGTTTATGGTTTGTTTTGCTTCCCGGCCGCTTTTCAACAATGCAGCGCCATTTATTAGATAAGGAACCATCTCATCAATAGTCAAACACGTATTAAAACTAGCTACATCTTGTTTCATTTCCTTGAACCAAAAAAACCCTTTTAAAATAGTCGTTCATTTCCAAAGCAGTTTAGTTCACTTTTTTCGTTTTCTAAAAAACAATCTCTCCGGTTTCACAACATGCTTCGCCTAATTCTTTCAACAAATACTCTAACATGCAGTTAAAGTAAAACTTATGGCCTCGAATAACAAACCTGTTCTTCAGTAATCGTTTTAGCCATTTTAAAATAAACAAGTAAAACACAGTGGTCACAACAGAGCGCAGTCAAAAACACACAGCCTTCTTGTGCGGTGCTCAAACAACAATGGCGACCCCAGTCGTGTCGCGTGACAGCCTCAATACGGCGTGTCGACGTGGCATATTACTGTTCTCTCTCGTGATTGGCCGAGCTGGGGAACAGCGCCCCCGGGCGGGAGTGTTGGCGTAGGAAGGCTGATGTCATTGCTAGGCAGGAGAAGGGGGGTGAAGAGGAGGGGGGAAGAGGGATAGAGGAGGTGCAGCAGTATTGATTTTTTGGGCCTGTGTGTGAGTGTGTGAGTGAGTTGTGTGTGTTGTGTGTGTGTGTGCGCGCAAGCGCGCGCTTGCGTGTGTGTGTGTGTGTGTGTGTCTGTCTGCCCGCCTCTCTGTCTGTCTGTCTGTCTCTCTCTCTGTCTCTCTCTTCTCTGTCTGTCTGTCTGTCTGTCTGTTCGAGGGCAACTTGACCTTAAGGGTTTTGTCAGGGTTGCGGTGATTCTCTCTCTCTCTTCGCACAGGAAAGGCGGCTTTTAGGCCACTTTCGCCCAAAAACTTGGTGGTGGGCAAGTGGAGTAGAACAGACATTTATCTGTTCTCTGTCTGTCTGTTGTTCTGAGGGCAACTTGACCTTAACGGGTTTTGTCAGGGTTGCCGGTGATTCTCTCTCTCTCTTCCGCCACAGGAAAAGGCGGCTTTTAGGCCACTTTCGCCCAAAAACTTGGTGGTGGAGCAAGTGGAGTAGAACAGACATTTATCTGTTCTCTCTAATTCACACTTCACAGCATAAGGATCCGATGCTAGGTTATTGTCAACAGTTGAGGATTTAAGAAGATGATCACTGTCTCTGTAGACTACCCAGTCTACTCTGTCACCCTGTTTGTTCGTCATTTCATTCACGGACTGCTGGAGTCCGAAAGTATCTAAAATTTCTAAACACCTCGGGCGTGTATCCAACTGTGGGCTTATTGAAATGGAAGTTGAAGTCGCCGATCAATAACAATGTTCCTGGAAGGTCATTCACAAATTCAAGAAAGTCTGGAAGTTCGTTGACAACATGCTGGGCTTAAGTTTGTTCTTTCTGCTGGGTACCGGTCTAGCGTCTGTAAATCCCAAAAATGTTAGTGACAGGAGCGCTAGGTAGGGACAGTTTCAGGTGAACAAGTTCAAAAGTCCGATGCTGAAAATCAAAAGAAGAGTTAAAAGAGCAATAGGGGAGCAGCTTGTCCGAGATGACGAAGGCGATTCGCCCCCGCAGGTCGTGGTGGGCGGGGGGAAGGACTTGGTGGTATAGCCAGCTGGGGCCAGGTCATGTAGCTTTGGCTCATCGCCGCTTTCCTTGAACCACGTTTCGTTACGCAAAGAATGTCGATATCACTGGAGAGTATAAAGTCATTTACAGCAGATCGTTTCTTTTTACAGGTATTCCAATGTGACTGGGCATTATTACATAACTATGTCAAGCACAGACTTTTCTCTTGAATGCTTTGTTCAAATATAACATAAACTGCTTAACAATATTCTCATTTCTTGACGACATAACATAACAAGTTTAAACAAGCAAGGTTGTTTGAAATTTATGTGGAATAATATTATCTTAGATCACTAAGTTCTGGGCAAATGAGTACAAAATGAAATTCCATCTTCTCTTGACGCGCTACATAATGGACAGAGAAGATAACAATTCCTTGACTGTAGCGAGAATGATGAACGGAGAGATCAGAAATACCAAAACGAAATTTTGTCATCACACGTTTCCATTCTCTGTTAATAACCATTGACATATAGCTAGCACACTATATAAATCATTTATCATTCTTTAAAAATCAAATCTATCACTACCTCTAATGTGAAAGTCCCAGTCTTGCCATCTACAGTCAACCAGTCTCTCACGAAATACGTGTATAAAGGCTTTCACATCTCCGACACCCTGACTAAGCCATGCGACTCCAAATCCATATTCATACAATTTGTTTCGAATGTTTGACGCCCAGGTTTTCTTACCTCTACCATCCAGTTCTAACAACATGTTGTATGCCCTGTAAGGTAGTCTTTCAGAATCCAGGTGCGTTAATTTTAACAAGTATTGGATGCGTTTGACTACAGACAGTGAAGATATAGGGTATCGATTTGTTTCGCCACAGACAAAATCATTGGTGTGCGTTGTAAAACTCCGAGAAAATTTCTATAAGGGATATAAATGAGGCTTTCACAATGGATAGCAGCAGCGTCCAGTCCCCATAGTTCAGCCCCATATTGTATCATAGGTTGAATTTGAACATTAAATAACTTTAAGAATAATTTCAGAGACTAATTTTCTTAGCAGCCATACTCTCTTCATAATGCATTATAAGGCATTTTTGGCCTGCATGTAAGATTTTTACAGGCCAAAGTGAAGCTTAAACGAGTGGAAAAGTATATTCCTAGATTTTATAAGTATTTACTACTGGCATTATATTTCCATTATATATCCATCTTTCTCTTGAAGAAAGATATCCTCCCTTTCTTAATACTGTTATATTACTTTAGTTCATATTTACATTCAATTGAAGAGAATCAGCAGCTCGCTGTAAACTATTTAACTGATTTTGCAACCCAACAACAGTTTCTGCAATTAACACCATGTCGTCCGCTTGGAGCAGAATGAAGATTTCCAAGAAATCGTTTGTGAATGTAGCACCATGTCTTCCAGAGTTCACAAACACTACCGTCAATTCATTTGTAAATAAAGAAAACAAAACAGAACTACAAATATCACCCTGTTTGACTCCAGATGTACACGTGATGTATTCAGTTAGAGTAGCCCCACTTCTCACTCTTGCTTTTACGCATTCATACATACTCATGATGGATTTGTATAGTTTACCACTTATACCATTTTTTAAACAAGATAGGCCAAAGAATACTTCTATTAATGGAGTCAAATGCCTTCTTGAAGTCAATGAAAGAAACATCCAATTTGTGGTTTAAGAAAAACTGTTTTTGTATGAAGCCATTAAGGTAAACATATGATCAATAGTAGAATAATTTCGCTTGAACCCAGTCTGAAGTTCCCCTGTAATATTGTTTTGCTCTACCCATTCCCTCTGCCACAGGGACTGTCATTCCCGCGTCGGACTGGCCAGCCACACCCGTCGCTGTACCAGAATAGACACCTAGAGTGCAACTCCATAGTCTTCCGAGACTGAAGGATGCCTACCCATTCTTGAAGTCTACTGTTATTAACAGCATTATACAGTTTGATGCACGCATTGCAGAGTGAAACACTTCTGTAATTATTAGGATCGTTTATGTTTCCCTTTTTTATAAATAGGAAGAACAATAGATTCTGTCCAACTTTCGGGATAAATTCCTTTATCAAATATTTTCAGACGAAGTCCATGATTAAGTTCGATTTACAAGCATGTTTTAATAGTTCTCCAATGATTCTGCCAGACCCAGCATCTTTACGTTTCTATATTTTTCTCAGAGCCATCAAAATTTCTTCAAATGAAATTGGACGATTTAAACTTCTGTGATCATCACCATTAAATTTATCACTATCGTAATCGTTATTGTTGCCATCAGCACTTCTGTAGTCACTTTCATAGTGATACTCAACTGTATGCAGATGCTCATCAGTAGAGTGTTGGTTCTTTCCAAGCAATCCTTTAAAATGTTGAGACCATTCATTCACACTAATGTTGTTCAAAGGCTGCTTCCTCTTTTTTGAAATTTTGCGCGGGTACTCCGAGATTTTTTTCTGATCATTAATAGAATGCAATAAATCCGTTATCACTGCATTGTTGAACTGTTTTTCTTTTCTCTGCAGCATATATTTATACTCACGTATGGCTGCACAATAAGAATCATGATGAGGTACAGACAACGTACGAAGAAATTTAACAAGTTACGGGCCTTTCTTTTACCAACGCGGCGTTCGTTATCATACCAGTCAACATCTCTCCCACTGCCACCAATACGTGTTTGCTTTTCCATACATTTTGATGCCCTTGTTATACAATTATTGAAACCTTTAAAGACTCATTAAATCAATATTGATCAAGTTAATAGCAGCTTCCATTTGAAGTTGTAATTCGTCAGAACAAAGTGAATCATAGAATAAATTAGCATACTCCTTGTCACGACCGACCCCTGGAGGTCTGCCCTGACAGGATCGGTCTAGATGGGAGTGAAGGGAGTGGCTGACCTCGCACGCATCGCAAGAGCCCACACGAGAAAGATTACGATACAACACCCCATTTATTCACACCAGTACACACAGTCATAAATAAGCATTCCGACAACACACAACATGCACAATCACAATCAAGCATTCCAACGCACACAACATGCACAATCATAAATAAACATTTCACCATACGACGTACACAATCACAATTACAGCATTCCAGCACATATGACATATACACAATTATAAAGAAACATTTCCAGCATCCATCCCTTCCCACACCCTGGAGTGCCTCCACACCCCTGCCTCTGTCAAGTCTACTGGGAGCACCCTATCGCACTAGGTGCTCCGAACCGGGGGTCGGGTTCTCGCAGGGAGTCGCTCAAAGCCGACACCCTCGGCACACAAGCAGGCAGTGAAGAGCGCGTCCCGGAGGGGGGGGGGGGGGGGGGGGAAACGTGGCGCCGTTACTGGAGGTCCTGGACGGGGGTCAGGGCCGGCCAGTCAAGACGGCGGGCTCCTCTACCAGTCCGCGGTCCCGACCAGAGCGTGCCTCGACCAGCGCGTGGCACCATCCAGTCCGCGGTCCCAGCCAGAGCGTGGCCTCAACCAGCACGTGGCACCATCCAGTCCGTGGTCCCAGCCAGAGCGTGGCCTCAACCAGCACGTGGCCCCATCCAGTCCGTGGTCTCAGCCAGAGCGTGGCCTCAACCAGCACGTGGCACCATCCAGTCCAGACTCCGGGTGAAGCCCCCGGGAGGGGGGGGGGGGGGAAACGTAGCTGGGAGGAGAGAAGAAAGGGAGGGAAGGAAGAAGGAAGGAGGAAGGGTACTGGAACCCCGCTGTCAGTACAGTCTGACCCATGCTGTTAAATCTTAACAGCCACTCGCATGATGGGCGAGGGGAAGTCTACTAAATGCCCCAATAATCCCAGCTCAACACAGACCTGAGCAAAAACACAGTAAACCCATCGAATCAGGAATGTTCACTAGGGTCTTCTCACACGATGCAGGTAAAAGACTGCATTAAATCAACAGGTTATAAAACAAATATGAATTATCTTCACCCTTCTCTCACTCACGTTTAACATTTGCCTTTCTTAGGAAATAACCAACACAGCGACCATCGCTTTATAACTGCCACCACATTTGCAAACAACAATTCAACGGCACAATTGTCACACTCCATAGCCACACTTCAAAATAACACAAATCTCCAACCACGCATCCAAACGACAAATCATGCGTACGCACGCTCGCGAACATAAAACTCGTTCTCCTTACACACACAAACAGACGGTGGCCGAAGGATAAGAGTCCGGCGAATGTGACAGGGGCGGACGAGCGAGACCAAGCAAGTTCCAACCCTGAATCACCAGGTTCTCTCCATCCCCACCGAACTACCGCATCACCAGATGCATAAACAGGAGAAAGAATTTTGGAAATAATTTAGAATGGCCAGGTTAAAGATTGAATTAACCAGAGAAAAGGTCTCAAACAATATTTCTCTTACAATTTCGAAAACAAAAGAAATTGCGCAAAAGAGAAGACTAAGCCGGCTAACAACAACAAACCAAAACAAACAAACCACGAAACTGATGCTTACCAGCTACCCGTGGGTGACCCAGAAGAGGCGGGTCAAACGACTCTCTCTGCCCTCTGTCCAGTCGAGAGGACAGAGGCACAGGTGCGGAGAAAGAAGAAGTGATGTCCCTCTCCTACAGGCCGACTGTAGGAACTGAAGATACCGACTGTACCCTCGATGATACGGTGAAGAACCGAGACCGGAGCAGGCGCCCCCAGAGACATCTTCCGCTCGAGTGAAGAGCTAACCTCCCTCAGCAATGGCGGCCAACATGCCATGCTGCGTCACAGAGTGAGCATACTTCAAACTAAAAGAAACGAAGCACGTGCGACAGGTAAAAAGACAGGCGAGAGGCCGATAGACAGCAGTTCGAGAGAAAGGTACCAGCCACCCGTGAACCTACAGGATGAATAGCACGGGCAGTGGAATAAGAGAGAGAGAGAGAGAAAGCAAACCGAAGTTGAGCTGAACTACACCAAGGTGCAACCGCACCACAAGCCACATTAAGGGACGGATACACGACAACAGCAACGACAATAAACAAATGAATAATTCCGCCACCCTAGATGGGTCAAACGTCGTAGGCCTCGTGACAAACTCGTGACAAACCCCCCTTCTAAAAGCATCTGTTTCTCTGAGATACAGTGCTCCTTTGAACCTTGACGCATGTGCAAATTCACAACAATGGGACCGAACCCAACTCTCTGTGCTCGACAGAGTACGATAAATCCAATACAAACGTTCCACGATAGAATCACACAGGGAAATACATAATACTACATTTATCAAACAACTAAGCGAACCTTCCAACCATGAAAGTAACAATACGAACCATTGGTGATTCACTACCGTTAACATCACTGAAGTGAAAACTGTCACTACACCTAATACAGAGACCAAAAGGGGACATAACCCTGGTTGAGGGGAAGTGTCCCTCTGACCGATTTTCCAATGTGCTGACTACGGAGCTCGACTAAGATAGTCAGCATCCGTATTACAGGAACCCTTGATATGACGGAAAGTGAACGCATGACTCTGCAGCTCCACTGCCCAACCCATGAGTCGACGACTGACTGGCCGGATCCGGTCCAGGTACTGGAGAGGATGATGATCGCTCTCCAGCACAAACTCACGGCCGTACAAGTAGGGGTTAAACTTCCTGATGCCCCACACGACTGCTAAACACTCTTGTTCAATCGTGTGGTATCTAGTCTCGGCGTCAGTGAGTTTTTTGCTCGCATAAGCAAGCGGTTGGAGTCCCTTCCCCTGATCTTGTAGCAACACAGCCCCAACCCCACCGCAGAAGCATCAGTCCGCAGGACAAAAGGGAGACTAGGATCGGGGAGAGCCAAGACTGGGCGAGTAGTGAGGGCCGTCTTTAAGGCGTCAAAAGCCTGTTGGCAACTCTCATCCCAAATCAGACGTTCTGGCTTCTTCCCCTTCGTCAGGTCAGTGAGGGGCAAGGCAACCTTTGCAAAGTCATGGATGACTTGCGGTAGTATCCCGCAAGTCCAAGGAATGACCGCAATTCCCTTTTGGTACCAGGAGGTTTGGCACCTGCAACTTTGGTCACCTTGTCTTCCTCAGGAGCAATCAAACCCCGCCGCAAATGATGCCCCAGAAAGGAAATCTCGTCCTGACCAAGCTGACATTTGGAAGGACGAGCCGACATCTGAACCTCGCGCAGACGAAGAAACAGACGACGGAGGAGCGAAACGTGCGAGCTCCAATCTACTGAGCAGGTCGTCCATGAAATTGTTCAGATCTGGCGTATCGAGAGGGAGAAGCAATTGTCGCATGACGCGACTGAAAATTGCTCCAGCAGTTTTGAGGCCAAAGGCATCACGTTCCACTGGAACTGCCCTTCAGGCGTCGTGAATGCCGTTTTGGGTTTGTCCTCTCTGCGCATGGGAATCTGCCAGTATCCCTTTGCGAGATCGAACTTAGAGAAATAGTTGGCCCGACTCAGCTGAGCGAAGATTTGGTCGACATCCGGCATAGGTTCAGCATCAAACCGGAGAACCTTATTCAGCCGACGAAAATCGACGCAGAACCTCATTTTGCCATCCTTCTTCTTTACCAGAAGGATGGGGGATGAGTACGGAGAACTCGCACGTTCAATGACCCCCAACCTCAACATGGCCTGCACCTCCTGCTGGATGACAGACGCCTGAGAGTGAGGCAGAGGGTACTGTTTGACCCTAATTGGGGTCTCGGTGGTCAATGCCAGTGTACATTCGCCAAGGGTACTGTGCAGGGGCCGATCTGTGAGCACGTCCTGGAACTCCTGGCACAAGCCGTGCAGTTGGTCAGTCTGTGCTGAGGAGAGGTTAGAACCGAAGCAAACATCCTGCCACGACTCTTCCTCGACGAGAGGAACGGTGGGGATGTCCTGAGCCACCGACACGGCGTGCTCATCGCCACTCTCCACAACGACAGGGGTGTAACCTGCCTGGCCCTGAGTCCGTCGCACGTACGCCTTCAGGAGGTTGGCGTGATACAGGCGTTCCTTCCCACGCACACGAATCCGGTAGTCCCAGTCACCCACCCGACCGCAGACCACGAACGGACCCTGCCAAGCAAGCTGCAGCTTGTTCTTCTTTTGGGGAAGGAGAAGCAACACCTCATCACCTGGCTCAAACCACCGTTCAACACTGCGTCGGTCATACAAAGCCTTGTATTTGGTTCTTGCCGACTGCAAGTGTTGCTGAGCAAGCTGGCAAGTGTCAGCGATGCGGTTGCGTAGATCGACCACATATCGACTCTCCTCCTTGACAGAAGGTTCCACATCATCGTGGGTCCACATCTGCTTCAGGATGTTGGTGGGTCCTCGCACTGTTCTGCCATACAGGAGTTCAAATGGGGAAAACCGCATGCTTTCCTGTGGAACCTCCCTGTAGGCGAACAGTACAGCAGGAAGGAAGCGATCCCACTCCCGAGGTTGCTCTGCACAAAGGCGACGCAACATCTGCTTCAACGTCCCGTTGAAACGCTCGACAAGGCCATTGGCCTGCGCATGATAGGGTGACGTTGTTTCCTTGTGAATATTGAGCAGAGTGTTAACCTCCTGCATGACTTCGGACAGAAACTGGGTCCCCTGGTCCGAAAGGATCTTCTTGGGCACGCCAGTGCGCGTCCATATCTGCCAGAGAGCTTCAGCTACAGTAGGGGCGTCGATAGTCCTAAGCGGGACAGCCTCTGGGTACCGAGTCGCGTAGTCCACCACTACCAAGATGTAGCGGTGACCGCGATCGGATAGTGTCTTAATGGGTCCCACCAGATCGACACCGACCTTGCTGAATGGCTCCCCAACTAGAGGCACTGACCCTAGGGGAACACGCTTCAAGCGACCCTTAGGCGTTGTCCGTTGGCAGACATCGCAACTGCGGCAGTACTGCCTAACCTGCGAGTTCATCCCTGGCCACAAGAAGTCCTGTCTTACTCGCTCGAGAGTCCGCTTGGAGCCCATATGACCTGCCATGGGGGAATCGTGGGCCTGCCGGAGAACAGACTCTCTCAGGCTTTGGGGAACAACAAGCTGCTTGGCCACACGATCTGCCTGAGTGAAAACCCTAAAGAGGATCCCCTTGTGGAGCTTGAAGCTCACCTTGGAGTGTCGGGCAGACTGAGCAGGACGACCTACCAGTTGTTGCAGGCGTTGGACATCCAAGTCCCTGGCCTGAAGACGGACCATGGTAGCAGGATCGGCCCTGGCCAGAACCTCGTCAGAGATCGGCTGGGAGAACGGGACGCAATTCCTGTTCCTGCTTCTTTTGCTTTGGCGCGTGTGGTGACTCCCACACACGCCTGTACGGGCAGATCCGTAGACACGGACTGACTGCGTCCGTCAGCAAAGGTGACAGTATTCCCTATGAGAAGGGAATACATAGGTCGCTCCACCGCGATGGCCCATACTTCGCCACAGAAGTAGGGGGTGGAGATAGGAAATAAGTACAGAAGGACGGGTGGAGGTAAAACAGCCTCCAACCCGCACACATCATAACTAGCGCCCCGCCGGGCCTCAGGGGAAACCAAATTCTTATCCACAAAGATCGTTGATGCTCCCGAATCCCTGATGGTGTTTGACCAAGGAGGAACCAACAACAGAGAGAAAACACTGGGCACTCTGAATCACCAGAAGCTGGGATGGAACCCACGTTAGCCGAGGCACGAGGACGTGGGAAAGGACCAGCCCCACGACTACCAGCGGCTTTAGGACAATCTTTCCTAATGTGGCCAGGACGACCACAAAGAAAACACAGTCGGGGCGCTGAAATCCCCGATGAACTGCCTGCCTTGTTCACCCCGCTAGCAGTTGTCGGCGCCTTATTGCCACTAAATCCTGTGGAGGGCTTCCTCTCCGTATCTGGGCGATGCCCATAAGCCCTGCGAGCTTCAGCAAACACCTCAGCGGTGTGAATCGCAGCCGCGAAATCCTGAGGTGCTGTCTCGCCTATCCGGATCCTCAACTCTGGGGACACAGTGTTGGTGAGCTGTTCAATGAGGATCAGATCCTCCAGCTCCAACTTAGCCAACTGACGCCAGTACCCTAGCGTTTTGCGCAGCCTATCACCAAACTGCACGAAGGTCTCGTCGTTATTTTTCTTCATGGACCTGAACTTCCTCCTGTACGTCTCTGGGGTAAGGTGGAAACGCTTACGCAGAGCCAACTGCATGTCTGCATAAGACGCACCTTCATTTAGAGTGAGCACACACTCCCCTTTCAGCACCAAAATATCCAGAAAAAAGGTGCATAGCCTTTTGTTCCTCAGACAATTGGTATGAACTAGCAACCTTGTCAAAATGCTCTAGGAACATATCAATGTCCTCACTAGGTCTGAACTCTGGAAGCTTTAACTTTGGGCCTCTAACTCTATCACCTGCCTGGTGATTAACCCCCTGACTTACAGATGCGGGAGACCTCGAAAGAAGTTGTTCCATCTCCCCTACGCCGAGCCTCCATCCTGTCTAGTTCTTCCCTACGGAGGGCTTCCTGCCTGGCAGCCTCTTCCTACACTGAGCAGCCTCTTCCCTACGCTGATCCTCCTGTCTGGCAGCCTCCTCCTGCGCAGAGCAGCCTCTTCCCTACGCTGAGCAGCCTCTTCCCTACGCTGATCCTCCTGTCTGGCAGCCTCCTCCCTGCGCAGAGCAGCCTCTTCCCTACTCTGAGCAGCCTCTTCCTTACGAAGGGCCTCCTGTCGAGCAGCCTCTTCTCTGCGCAGCATAGCCTCTTCCCTATGCAGAATCTCCTGTCTGTCAGTCTCCTCTCTGCGCAGAGCCTCTATCCTATCCAACTCTTCCCTACGCTGAGCAGCCTCTTCCTTACGCTGCCGCTCCAGAAACATCAGGACGGAGGTGATGTCCTGTCCGACACGGGAGGATGACCCCTCTGACCCGTCCCTTGGGTCTCGACCTTCCCATGAGGAAAGTCCCCGGGGCATACTCCTTACGAGGGGAAGCATGGAGAATAGGGGGCTTTGGTTTCTGCGACTCAACAGAAGCCCACAGTTGCTTCACTATACTCTGACACTTCCGAGCGGAAGTGCCAGTCGGGGTCTCAGCAGGAAAATCCCTAGCGAAGAAGAAGTGAAAGTACTCGCTGGACTATCGGCTACAGCACTGGAATAAGTGGAAGTCACTGTAGTCGAAGTACTGGTACTAATAGTGGGGACTACATTTAGAAGACCCTTCTTCTTCGACGCCCGCAGTAGCCATACCACCAGCACCGGACGTTGCCATGACAACTATATCCTACAATTATCAAATACAGGGGAAAGACAATTCCACTTGAAAAACAAATATTTTAGGGGTGTGTGTATATGTGTGTATGTGTGTGTGTGCGTATGTGCGGACAAGTTCCGGCTGCTCCCACTCTGGCAACACCGCGCTCTACAAAACGAGCAACAGTGCGGTGGGGCTCACCGAAAAACAAAACAAAACAAAAACTATGTCCCGGGTGCCCCCACTCTGGCAACACCGCGCTCCACAGCACGAGCAACAGTGCGGTGGGGCTGGCCGGGAAAAACAAACAGGCAGACGGAACCCGGAGAGGAGAAAAAAAAAATGACACTAACGTCCGATACAACCCCCTGTACTCAATAACCCGGTAAAAAAAAACAAAAACAAAAACTGGCTAAATACAAAACAGGAATGGAAGACTGAGCGGCAACAGAAAGGCAAGACTTACGGCCGTACCTGCGTGAGGTACCCGGCGGAAGGAGGTCTGGACGCGGTCGACTCCCCTCGGTCTCACCTCGACCCCCGGTCACACCGGATGTTCCCTCAGGCCACAAAAAGACTCCCCTTCACGCTAGAGTCACCCAGCCAACCACCCACAAACAAACACGACAAACTAACTAAATGAATACAAAACAGACAGAACTAAACAGGTACTCCGCGAAACGAGAGAGACAGCCAGAGCCCTTCACATCCCGGACGAGCCCCCACAATTGTCACGACCGACCCCTGGAGGTCTGCCCTGACAGGATCGGTCTAGATGGGAGTGAAGGGAGTGGCTGACCTCGCACGCCTCGCAAGAGCCCACACGAGAAAGATTACGATACAACACCCCATTTATTCACACCAGTACACACAGTCATAAATAAGCATTCCGACACACACAACATGCACAATCACAATCAAGCATTCCAACGCACACAACATGCACAATCATAAATAAACATTTCACCATACGACGTACACAATCACAATTACAGCATTCCAGCACATATGACATATACACAATTATAAAGAAACATTTCCAGCATCCATCCCTTCCCACACCCTGGAGTGCCTCCACACCCCTGCCTCTGTCAAGTCTACTGGGAGCACCCTATCGCACTAGGTGCTCCGAACCGGGTCGGTTCTCGCAGTGAGTCGCTCAAAGCCGACACCCTCGGCACACAAGCAGGCAGTGAAGAGCGCGTCCCGGAGGTGGGGGGGGGGGGGGGGGAACGTGGCGCCGTTACTGGAGGTCCTGGACGGGGGTCAGGGCCGGCCAGTCAAGACGGCGGGCTCCTCTACCAGTCCGCGGTCCCGACCAGAGCGTGGCCTCGACCAGCGCGTGGCACCATCCAGTCCGCGGTCCCAGCCAGAGCGTGGCCTCAACCAGCACGTGGCACCATCCAGTCCGTGGTCCCAGCCAGAGCGTGGCCTCAACCAGCACGTGGCACCATCCAGTCCGTGGTCTCAGCCAGAGCGTGGCCTCAACCAGCACGTGGCACCATCCAGTCCAGACTCCGGGTGAAGCCCCCGGGGGGGGGGGGGGGGGGGGAAACGTAGCTGGGAGGAGAGAAGAAAGGGAGGGAAGGAAGAAGGAAGGAGGAAGGGTACTGGAACCCCGCTGTCAGTACAGTCTGACCCATGCTGTTAAATCTTAACAGCCACTCGCATGATGGGCGAGGGGAAAGTCTACTAAATGCCCCATAATCCCAGCTCAACACAGACTGAGCATAACACAGTAAACCCATCGAATCAGGAATGTTCACTAGGGTCTTCTCACACGATGCAGGTAAAAGACTGCATTAAATCAACAGGTTATAAAACAAATATGATTATCTTCACCCTTCTCTCACTCACGTTTAACATTTGCCTTTCTTAGGAAATAACCAACACAGCGACCATCGCTTTATAACTGCCACCACATTTGCAAACAACAATTCAACGGCACAATTGTCACACTCCATTTGCCACACTTCAAAAATAACACAAATCTCCAACCACGCATCCAAACGACAAATCATGCGTACGCACGCTCGCGAACATAAAACTCGTTCTCCTTACACACACAAACAGACGGTGGCCGAAGGATAAGAGTCCGGCGAATGTGACAGGGGCGGACGAGCGAGACCAAGCAAGTTCCAACCTGAATCACCAGGTTCTCTCCCATCCCACCGACTACCGCATCACCAGATGCATAAACAGGAGAAAGAATTTGGAAATAATTTAGAATGGCCAGGTTAAAGATTGAATTAACCAGAGAAAAGGTCTCAAACAATATTTCTCTTACAATTTCGAAAACAAAAGAAAATTGCGCAAAAGAGAGACTAAGCGGCTAACAACAACAAACCAAAACAAACAAACCACGAAACTGATGCTTACCAGCTACCGTGGGTGACCCAGAAGAGGCGGGTCAAACGACTCTCTCTGCCCTCTGTCCAGTCGAGAGGACAGAGGCACAGGTGCGGAGAAAGAAGAAGTGATGTCCCTCTCCTACAGGCCGACTGTAGGAACTGAAGATACCGACTGTACCCTCGATGATACGGTGAAGAACCGAGACCGGAGCAGGCGCTCCCAGAGACATCTTCCGCTCGAGTGAAGAGCTAACCTCCCTCAGCAATGGCGGCCAACATGCCATGCTGCGTCACAGAGTGAGCATACTTCAAACTAAAAGAAACGAAGCACGTGCGACAGGTAAAAAGACAGGCGAGAGGCCGATAGACAGCAAGTTCGAGAGAAAGGTACCAGCCACCGTGAACCTACAGGATGAATAGCACGGGCAGTGGAATAAGAGAGAGAGAGAGAGAAAGCAAACCGAAGTTGAGCTGAACTACACCAAGGTGCAACCGCACCACAAGCCACATTAAGGGACGGATACACGACAACAGCAACGACAAAAAACAAATGAATAATTCCGCCACCCTAGATGGGTCAAACGTCGTAGGCCTCGTGACAAACTCGTGACACTCCTCATCCCATACAAACTTCTCAGTCGCATAGACATGATCTTTTTTCCTGTACACAAGTTTCAACATCATTTGTGTTTACTCCCAGTTCATATAGAATAGGGAGTACTTTACAATGGGAACGAAGAAATGCTCTGTGTGTGTGTGTGTGTGTGTGTGTGTGTGTGTGTGTGTGTGTGTGTGTGTGTGTGTGTGTGTGTGTGTGTGTGTCCGTGGTCAAAATGTGTTCCACTCGCTCCAGACAAAACTACTGGGCCCATCTTTCTGAAAAATGTGTAGGTATGTTCATTATGGGTCACGGATGATGCCCGATGTTTATTTTACCGTTGTAGCCGTTACTAACGGCTATAACGGCCCCTAACGGTTTTCCTTCTTTATGGAATATCTCAGAAAGCACTTGTCCGATCTTTCTGAAAATTTGTACGAATGTTCATTATGGGTCACGGATGATGCCGATGTTTATTTTACCGTTATAGCCATTACTAATGGCTAGGAGTACGTTTATATGATTTGCATCTTGTTTAAACTAATACGTAACTATGTGACAGATTTATATAAGCCCCATTCAATAAATGATGGTTGATTGTTCAGACAAGAATGATAGACCGTTGTAGGAAAGTTAAACTTTCATCCACTCCCTTCACATTCTTTCTAAGGATGGAACAAGAGGTTTTGATCTTCAACAATAACAACTAAATTTAATAAAATATGAATAACGATGAAGATGATCTGCAGTGAGTATGTCGTTTTGTTGTTTTGAATGTTGATGTCCGTTTGCTCTTTATGAAATGGATTTCATACAAAAGAAACTAATAATATACAATTCACATTGAAACAGCAAGTTTCTGTTCTTCTCCGTTTCGTTTATCCAATAGCACAAGTATTGACTGTCCGTTTGTGCTTAAATGTCCTTTGGAGAATACACAAAGAAATATGGTTATACATTACAACAACAAAAAAGTCTGAGTGTGTTGTTGCGTGATTGAATGTGGAGGGATGTGTTCGTATGACTGGTACTCAGCTTCACGGAATCCTGTTGTCCTCCGGAGTTCCACTGATGGCTCAGAGTCCACCTCCAGACCTCAGCAACGTTGACACGTCAACACGTTCCTCTCAACAATGAAGAATGTAGTACGATAATGAAGATGCGTGACAAAGATAAAGAACCTGCAAGATAACGATTGTCTTAAATCTTGCACTATAATGGCACATCACTAATCCACCCACTACACGCTCCAAACACACTTTACAATTGCACTA
>CM031627.1:25672659-25695159 GCA_018398815.1 Conus ventricosus
CGTCGACCTTGTCGTCACGTGAAGTGGCCTTGACACGCATGCTCATCGCCGTTTCCGTTCTCTATATCCTGTGCTCCATTCCCACAATTATGCTAGGAATCTGTGTGATGTTTGTACCGGGTATAGGTTTTAATGACCGCCTGTATAACTTCTCTCATTTCCTGGTCAGCATACTTGAGCTGGCTTCTTTCATCAATGCTACCTTCAATTTCTTTGTTTATTGTTTCCTTGGATCGAAGTTCAAAGACACTCTCAGCAAACTGCTTAGTTGTAAAACTATGATGTCCATGTCAAAACAGAGCAACTAAAATATGAGTTGAAACAACCATTTTGATCAAGCATTTAAATCCAGTGCTGAGAAACTTTCAAAGGGGCGTGTTCCTTTTTTAGAAATTTGCGCTACGCTGGGTTAAATTCTAGAATATTTCATACAGAAGTGTTTTAATTGAAAGTACTGCATTTCAGCCAGTCGTGGGTTTGCTTTCCGTCCATTACAACGAATATTATTTAGAGTAGAAATTGTGTGCTGTGGCCAAGATTACCGAACATCAATTTGTTAATACATACACTTCACTGCTAGAACAAACAACACAGCATAATCCAAGATAAGCAATCTTATACGCATACATAGATACGCCAGTGTTACTCAATGCAGTAGATAGTGTTTAAAACTTGAAGTTAACAGCAAAGTTAGTGAGAAATGATAAGCAAAGAACACTCTTTCATTGTTGTTGTTGTTCTTTTTTTTCAGGTTTTTTTTAAGACATGGTATTAGTTCCGCCAGGCAATACGGGCAAACAGATTACAGTACAAAACACAATGCATTTCGACCTCTTGGGTTTTCTTCAGGCAAAAACAAACAACATTTAGGAGAATGAAAAGGAAGAACGAGCAATCACGCTGATCTGCCCCCCCCCCCCCCTCCTCCCCCGCCCCCATTAATCATGTACGGGTGTTCACGCCATCGCTCACCTCTCGGTCGGTTATGCACGTGGGCACCCGTCACCGTGGTGGAATTTTGTGACGGTGGATGGAATCGTTGGGGTGGGTGGGTGGAGGGGGGTGAGAGGTGTTCAAAAACAAAACCAATCGGATGGGAAACCAAGCCAGCCGTTTGGTGGGGGGGGGGGGGGGGGGTGGCTGTGTGGGCTGTGTGTGTCGGGGGGGGGGGGGGGGGGGTAGTATTTCACATGATTTAAAAACCATTAATTCGATTGGTTTGTCTTTGCCGATGTTAAAAATTTGATAATGCTTTGTGACTCTTTGGATCCAAGTTGCTTTTTTTTTTTTTTTTTTTTTTTTTTTAAAGTTAAGCTATATCAATCGTTAAAATGAATCTGATTGTATGTAAAATTATCTTTGTATTCCCTCAAAGATGCTGTTGTGTCATTACCCGCTTGCAATGGTCAAGGAGCTTTTGATTTTCTTTTACATATTTATCATACTTCTGATGTTTACAATCCATACAACTCGTATATATTTTTCAATCTTTATATTTGTCATTGTTTGTTTTTGTGTATCACACCAAGGGATACGGTACATTAATGTATTGTATGAGAATCATTGTTATATAAGCTGTGCTTTTTGGAAGAGCTGGGTTCCATTCTTATTTCTGATCATTTTGGCCTACTTTGCTTTTAAGTTCTGTATATATGAAACAATTATTCACTGAATCGTCATGGATAGCATAACAATTGCTTCATTAAATTGTCAAGGGCTCGGTGATATACATAAACGTAGGGATGTATTTCACTATTTAAAACAGAAAAAATATTCGATATATTGTTTACAGGATACCCATTTTACTAATAAACTAGAGAAGTATGTAACTGCAGAATGTGGATATAAATGCTTATTTGCCTCGTTTCGTTCAAATTCCAGAGGTATAGCTGTATTGTTTTCGAATAATTTTGAATTCAAAATTACAGACGTACAACGAGACGAAAACGGAAACTTCATAATTGTAGCATTTAGTTCATTTGAAAAACAGTTTCTCTTAGTTAATGTGTACGGGCCTAATAAAGATAATCCCATATTTTACAATTCACTTAAAGAAACTATAAAGAGCTACAATACTAATAATATTATTGCTGTAGGTGATTGGAACATCACAATGGATCCACATCTAGATTGTTATAATTATGTACAAGATAATAATCCAAAAGCAAGAGAAGAACTCATAAACATGACGGAAGAAATAGGATTGGCAGATATATGGAGGGAAGACAATCCGGACTGTAGAAGATATACCTGGCGAAAACGAACTCCACTGAAACAAAGCCGACTAGACTTCTTTCTATTGTCTGATTATCTTTATATTTATCATGAAAAATCTGACATTGAACCAGGCTATCGGTCTGACCATTCGATGGTTACATTATGCTTGAAATTTGGTAACAGTGAAAAATTCAAAGGATTCTGGAAATTTAATGTATCTCTGTTAAAAGATAAGCAATATGTAGAGGAAATTAATAAGTTAATTCTGGATGTTATAAAAGAATACGCAGTTGATCAATCAGCGATACAAGATCAATCAGTATTGTCTGAGTTAATAAAATCTGGACTCAGATTCAAGATTTCAGATAAAAAAAATTTTGGATTTTCTGTTGATGAAAATTCGAGGGAAATCAATAGCTTACGCCACAATGAAAAAGAAAACAGCAACAGAAAAAGAGAACAAGATTTTAAAACGCATTGAAAATCTTGAAAATCTTGAGAATAAAACAGAAATTGAAATAAGAATAATTGAAGAAAAAAACCAAGAACTAAGAGCAATCAGGGAACAAAAAATGGAAGGTGTATTATTAAGATCAAAAGCGAGATGGATTGCAGCTGGTGAAAAAATATCAAAATACTTTTGCAACCTTGAAAAGAGAAACTATATTAGTAAACAAATGACTAAACTAGTGACTAAAGATGATGAAATAATAAACGAACAAAAAGATATTTTGAATGAGGTTAAAACATTTTATGAAAATTTATACAAGAAAAAGATAACTGAAAAGTGTGAAATCAGAAAACTTGTTAAAAAAATGCCACAGTTATCTGAAGATGAGAAAAAAATATTGGAAGGAGAAATCACCTTAGAGGAAGCAAGCGAAGCTTTAAAAAATATGAAGCATGGTAAAAGCCCAGGTACAGACGGCTTCGGCGCCGAATTCTTTAAATTCTTTTGGAAAACACTGGGCCCACTGGTTGTAAGATCTGTAAATGAATCATACAAAGACGGAGAATTTTCAACAACCCAGAAGCAGGGACTAATTATTTGCATACCAAAAGGTGATAAACCCAAAGAATATATAAAAAAATTGGCGTCCTATTTCCCTCCTAAATGTAATATACAAAATAGCTTCCTCATGTATTTCAAAAAGAATAAGAAATGTTTTACCATCTCTCATCAGTGAGGATCAAACAGGTTTCATGGCTAATAGATTTATGGGCGACAACATTAGACTAATTTATGATTTGATTAATTATTTAAATGCGAAAGACCTTCCTGGACTATTGCTCTGTATAGACTTTCAAAAAGCCTTCGACTCACTCAATTGGGATTTTATGTTGAACGTTCTAAGGGCTTTCGGGTTTGGTGAGAGTATTTGTCACTGGATAGAAACATTCTATAAGGATATTAAATCAACTGTTATTGTAAATGGTCAGGCTGCTGAATGGTTTAAAATAGAAAGAGGATGCAGACAGGGAGACCCTATATCTCCTTACTTATTCATTATATGCGCAGAAATGTTAGCCATAATGATAAAGGAAGACAAGAAGATAAAAGGTATAAAAATAAATGATGTAGAACACAAAATATCCCAGTTTGCTGATGACTCTCAATTAGTAAACAATGGTGACAAAAGTTCTTTTGAACAGTCTTTTGATCTCCTTACCACTTTTGGAAGAGTTTCAGGACTCCTCATGAACAGCGAAAAAACGCAAGCAATATGGTTAGGATGTCATAAAAACTCCAAGAAAAAATATTGTCCTCATCTAAAAATCATATGGAACCCTTCCCAATTCAAAATACTCGGTGTTTGGTTTACTCAAGACTTGAAAGAATGTGAAAACATGAATTATGACGATAAATTTTCGGAAGTTAAAATATTAATCAAAATTTGGTCTCAAAGAAGTATAACACCAGTTGGAAGAGTTGCTGTTCTCAAGTCACTCATTCTGTCTAAGCTCATACACCTTTGGATTTTGTTACCCAGCCCACCTGACCACTTAATTCAAAAACTTCAAAAGATGTGTTTTAACTTTGTGTGGAATGGTAAAACAAGATAGAATAAGCAGGAAAACAACAATTAAAACTATAAAACAAGGTGGCTTAAATATACCTGACATAAACAAATACATTAATGCTTTGAAACTTTTATGGATAAAAAAAAACTTAAAATCACAAATCACAAATGGAAGAGCATTGTTATGAAAATATATCCATTCATCGAAAAAATTGAAAATTATGGACCAGCATTTGGTACAGGATACATGAGCTCTAATTTGTTTTGGAGACACACCTTTATAGCCTATAGGGAATTTTGTCTTTGCGTGACACCACAAACATTAAATGAACTTCTAGCTGAACCTGTTTTTTTATAACGACAATGTAAAAACAGGAAATGAGATAATTAAACAAAAGAAATTAATTGAGAAAGGAAAGTATGCAATAAAACATTTTTTGAAGGAAATGGACAATTCATGAACTTTGAAGAATTCATGACCAATGATGATTATACTATAAATTTTGTCTCATACTGTGGATGGATTTCTTCAATGAAAGAATTCATGAAGAAAACTGGAATAAAACCTGATAATATTAATACAAACACAATTCAGAACATGCCAAGGGCTTTTAATATTATTATGAAAGAAGCAAAAGGAGCTAAACGATACTATGAAATTTTTACTCAAGATGAGCGTAAGCCAAACTGTTGCTCTCAATGGTTACAAAAACTTAATTCTGAAGTTTCTTGGAATAAAGTATTTACACACGTCCACAAAATTAAAGATGTAAAATTGAAATGGCTTCAAATTAGAATTATTCACAGAATTATTGGCACGAATATTGTTTTAAATGCCATGGGCCTGACAAACACGACGAACTGCACATTCTGCAATGAAGAGAGAGATTCAGTCCAACACTTTTTATGGATGTGCAATTACGTGCAAATTTTTTGGAAAGAGGTTGAACATTTATTTAACGAAAAATGCCGAAATTCGTTTACCATTAAAATAACACGCGATATTGTTATCTTTGGAGTCGACAAACATATGCAAACAGAGACAATTTTTGACTTTATTATTATGGTTGCTAAATCTTATATTTATAAGTGTAAGATCGAAAGACGTAGGCCAAATGCTTCAGTTTTTCAGAGCCAGCTGAACAGCAGATTCAAAATCGAACTCTATAATGCTAAAGTCAACAATGATCAAAACAGGTTTGATACTGAATGGTACAGTTACATGCCGATGATTTTTTTCACAAATACTTAAAAAAAATAGATAACAACAACAAAATCTCAATCTAATACGCATCTCCGTAATCCCAGTATCCATTTCTCAAGTGTGTTTTTTTTTTGTTTTGTTTTTTTGTTTTTTTCTCCATTTTTTGAAATTCTCATGATATTTGAATTGACATGTTTTTGAATGTGCATTTGAAAAAAAAAAAAAAAAAAAAAAAAAAAACGAGCAATCACTTATCTCCTCATATTCGGCGCAAAATGGGTGTTCTTCAGAGCAGAGCTTTTTTATTATTATTTAGCAGCCAGGGTCTCCTGGTAGCAACCACTGTCGTCTAAAAGTCACACTTAACATGTGTTGGTCTATAGCATCTTCCATGGGCCTTTGCACAAGCAAAGAAAAAAATATTAAAAACTTTAGTAGCTCCATAAAACCAAATAATCACTTTTTTTCATCTCCCTTCAAGAACACGTCTCCAGTGCCTGAACATGGGTCAATAAATAGGGCGGACATTTCCCTCACGTCTCCAGTGCCTGAACATGGGTCAATAAATAGGGCGGACATTTCCCTCACGTCTCCAGTGCCTGAACATGGGTCAATAAATAGGGCGGACATTTCCCCCACGTCCCCAGTGCCTGAACATGGGTCAATAAATAGGGCGGACATTTCCCTCACGTCTCCAGTGCCTGAACATGGGTCAATAAATAGGGCGGACATTTCCCTCACGTCTCCAGTGCCTGAACATGGGTCAATAAATAACTGAAATCTACAGGGATAATCTCCAGTAAACGGCTAACCTCGAGATATTTTCTTAAATGGGCAGAAATTGGTGTGTGTGTGTGTGTGTGTGTGTGTGTGTGTGTGTGTGTGCGTGTGCGTGGTGCGTGCGTGCGTGCGTGCGTGCGTGCGTGCGTGCGTGCGTGCGTGCGTGCGTGCGTGCGCGCGCGCGCGTGCGTGTGTGAGGAAAGTGTTGAAAAAAGTATATTTAAGAGAGACAAAAGAAATGAAGGAAAGTCTTTGTGGCAAGAGAGAATCCAGTTGAGATTCGTTGCAGGAGTTGAGTTGATATCCTTTAAGAAAATGTAATTGTAAACAAAATGTTCTGACCAAAGCAATACTTATGTATAATGTTAACATGATTACAGCATTCGCTTGCGACTCTCTTGCCACAAAGTCACCCTGTAGCATGAATGAATAATCAGAAACTGGCCAAAGAGTGAAGGTGACTTCAGGGCGTACACAAAGACAATTTCAAATTATTTGCCTACGTTTCCGAGTTCCAAGGTCAAATTCATGCGGAGATACGTAATGTTGTCCTTGATCGTAGTTTACATTTGTCAGTCAGGCTCACCCATACAACGCCTCTGCGTTGTGCTGTACAAAGCAAAGGACTTCAGAGAATTTGTATGGCAATTCAACAGGTTCAGATTGATGACTTTGTACGGGTTTGTGTCTGTATTGCCCTGATTGTCGAGAAGGATTTCATTTCTTTCTTTTATGATCACGTTTAATCATCACATTTAATAACTTGAACGAGTTTATCAGGTTTAGTGTTTACCGCCCAGTCAAAATAAGTGTTTGCTTCGAATACAAGTCTACGTCTGAGTTTGTTTGATCCCATTAGAAATTGATAAACGATTTCAACAACGTTTTATTCTCCCAATACATGTTGGCAGCTTGTGCAGTGGCAGGGGACATTGGGTATGCTGTACTCCTTTTTGGTTCCACAATTTGATTCAATCCATGTAGCTAACAGTCTGGCAGACTGCCAGGGTTTCTATCAGGGCTGTCATCGTTCAAACTCGTATAGGGCTGTTAAAAACAAACAAACAAACAAACAAAAACATTCCCAGGAAACTGGATTTTTTCAAAGCTTACAAAATTTGCGTTTAATATTTTCGTTCGAACAGTCTGAAATAAGTTGAAAAATATTTCTCTTTCAAGAAATTAAAACTGCTCCAGATGGTGTGTAGTGTGTGACCAATAAATATCGGCGGTTTGTTGCGTAGGCTATGGGTAACCAACCCGATTCCTAAAAATCCGAACTTCTTGGCTAAACTTTCTAAATCCAACTGCGTGGTATAAAACAGACTCTTGCTAATCTCACCTCACAGCCAAACACTACATACACGTGAGGAATGTGAACCATCACATTTTTCAGCCGCACATGATCAAACAAGTGCAATTTTACCATCTCATACCGTGTTTGGGCTAAGCTCAAGTTAAATATCCTCTTTTGTTACGAATAGGGAGTATTTCCTGCCCACTGTAATTTTCGTATTTTCTTTGAAACGTAACAGAGCCACAACAACCGCAAGATAAAATATCTTACTGGCATGGATCTACCCATATAAATTATGATGAAAGTTCTGGCTTCTTTTGCTGTACAACATCTGTTTCTGCATTTTGCATCATTTCCTTATTTATGTAGAGCTGGTAAAAAAGAACAGGGTTTATACATTTCTAGTCGTAGATTTGAGGTGACCGCCTTGTGGCAGTTGCAACAGCAATCCCTACAAAAGCTAGAATTCACTTCAGTCACACGTGTAACCAGCTCTCCAGAATAGCCGGAATATCTCAGTTGGAAGAGTGCCGGACTCGGAATCTTGGTGATCCTGGGGTCGCAGATTCGAGTCTCCACCAGGCCGTTTCGGTACAGGGGGATTCTTCCTCAGAGTTAACATTGGTTCTGACTCCATGTCCCAAAGAGTCCTTCAAATGAGACTATAAACCGAGGTTCCGCATAACATCTTGCACACACGTAAAACCCCATCACCAACTTTCGGAAAAGAAAGCAAGTTTGGCCGTTGGTATGGATGACACGTTACACATAGCATGCATACTGCGTGAAGAAAAATTGAAAGAATGAAGAAATTGACTGGCTGACACGGGAAACGACTGAATGAAGCTCTGGCAGGCAGCTCTTCAGTCGGCACTACCCAGGTAGGCAGCCCGTTGTGTACACGAGGGTGTGGATTCTCAGTGCCTAGAACCTTTGGCAAGGAGCTTTAAAATGCTTTGTTCATATCATTATTATTATTGTTGTTATATTATTATTATTTTTTTTTTATTCCTGTTTCAGCTTTTATGTTCATCCAATCCTTTACAAGGTCTTCATCAGTTAACTAGGAAACAATTGGTCATTTTCATGCTGGTTGTGATCAGGGAATATTTTCCTGTGCGTGGTTTATGTCTGTTATTTGAAAAAGCTGAAGAAGATGTCTTGGTTAAAAGTTCACTTGTCTGTTTCATTTTGTAATCTCTCACACGGTCTACTCCTTGTCGTGGTGTGGGAGCTTGTGTACCTCTATGACCAAGAGAGCTATGCCAGTGGGAGCGTATGCTCCTGGTAGGGCCACCAAGCTGGACAGGTCGAAGGGTAGAGGTCAGACTAATGTAGACTAACTCTCCAGGAGGTTAAACGGGTGGTGTTTACACGGCACCACTGGGCGGATGAACTGCTTCGGGCTATCAACGGCCAGGGCGGATGAGGACCTTGTATGTCCCAACAGCAATGTGTACAAAACCGAAGGCGATCCATTAACATATTTTGTGGATCTCGGCTTGCGGATGTAAGAGAAGGAAAACTCCCAAGAGAAAACCCGGCCAACTGTAAACCGTTACCAGAACAGGAGATCACCGAAGACGGCGGTCACAGTGGCCTCCCTAAGGGGCGTGATCTAATCAACACCGGCTGTGCACGCACTCTACGACACATGGCTACGCAGACAACGCTAGACCGATGTGGTGTCGTCTTCCTGTACAGTGGCCGGAGGGGGGCGGTGCAGGGCCCTCAGCCTCAAAGGGGCCCATCCACGACTGCTGACCACGGACTTGATGCTTCTCAGACTCTTCGGGGAGAACAGACTGGAGCGCATGGGCAAGCATCACTTCGGATTATCCACTGGAACGCGGAAGGAGAACAGCGCAAGAAGGTTGAGCTCCAGCGGTTTCTGCGTGAAAATGCGATCGATGTATGTTGCATCCAAGAGACTCACCTCAAGAACACTCACCGCTTTTTCATAAGAGGTTGCGAGTTGTTGAGACAAGACTGAGGGAGCCTGGGAGGCCTCATCACCCTGGTAAGGAACAACATCTCAGCGGCGGAGACCCAGAGCTCTGGTCAAGCTGAACTCGACACAGAATTCCTGGGAGTCAAGTTGGTGTTGTCAGGCACGTCAGTGACAGTCCTCAATGTCTACTCACCTACAAACCAGATACAGCTGGACTTCATCCACGTTGACTCCCACAGCTGGACCATCACAGGAGACTTTAACAGCCACTCGCCCAGCTGGGGCTGTCACGATCTCAACAAGAATGGAGAAGATGTGGAAGGCTGGGCAATTAGTAACCAGCTGATCCTCATCTACAGACCAGAAGATCCACCTACGTGCTACTCACGAGCATGGAGGACCAGTAGTACTCCTGACCTGGCCTTCACGACAGACGACATCCACAGCATTGCCCAAAGGAAGGTGTCGCCCCAGCTTGGAGGCAGCGACCACAGGCCAGTGATCATCACAGTACAGGGACAGTTTGAAATCCATCCCACCAGGCTCCCGGCAAGCTGGAATGACAAGAAGACAAACTGGGACCTGTTCAAGCATGAGGTAGACAAGAGGACTTCTGCGCTGACAATGTCACACCACGACATCAACGAAAACGCCAAGATTTTTAACAAGGCAGTGCTAGATGCGGCGCAGACAGCCATTCCACGAGGCAAACGCAGGAACTACCGCCCCTTCTGGTCACCTGAGCTCGACACCCTGCACAAGACAGCCATTCCACGAGGCAAACGCAGGAACTACCGCCCCTACTGGTCACCTGAGCTCGACACCTTGCACAAGACAGCCATTCCACGAGGCAAACGCAGGAACTACCGCCCCTACTGGTCACCTGAGCTCGACACCTTGCACAAGACCCTTAGTGAAACCAGGGACGCGATGGAGAGTTCCGCCACTGACGAGAATGTAGAGACCCACAACAGAGCGAAAGCCGAGTTCATGAAGGAAAAGCTGCAAGCAACACGCAAGAGCTGGCAAGACAAGACAGCTTCCCTGAACATGGAGACAGACATGCAGGGACTCTGGAAGCTGACGAAGAAACTGAACGATGACAACCCCAACAGAGGCAAGACCGTCATCGAGCAGGACAACCAGCTGAAAACAGAAAAGGCCGCAGCCAACACCTTTGTGGAGCTGTACCAAGAGGAGAGTACGATCCACATGCCCAGACAGAGCATCAAGCAGGTTCGAGAAGAAACCACAGAACTTCTGACATCAGACCCACATGGCATAGATGACAGCTGTACGAGCGAGTCTTTTACTATGAAGGAGCTGAAGCAAGGCAATCGCAAGCTGAAGCCCAAGAAAGCTCCGGGGCCCGATGTCTTCTCTGGCGACATGCTGAAGCACCTGGGACCAGCATCCCGAACAGTGCTGCTTCAGATCTTCAACCACAGCTGGACAGCAGGAGGTGTGCCCTCCATCTGTAAAGAGGCAGAGATCATCCCGATTCCAAAGAAGGGGAAGCACAAGAAGGACCCCCGCAGCTACAGACCAATCAGCCTTCTCAGCTGTGTCAGCAAGCTGCTGGCAAAAATGGTCAACCACCGCCTCACCTTCCTCTTGAAACACAGAACATCCTTTCATCTATCCAGACCGGCTACAGGAGATTCTGCAACACGGAAGACCAACTAGCCCTCCTCGTCTAGAACATCGAAAACTCTCTTCAGGAGAAGAAAAAGACACTGGCCGTGTTTTTTTACCTGTCAAGAGATTTTGACAAAGTGTGGAAGGAGGGCCTCACCCTGAAACTTCTCCGAGCCGGCCTACGTAGCAAGATGTACATGTGGATCCACCACTATCTCTTCAACAGGACCGCAAGGGAGAGGAGAGGCAGCCGCAAACTAGCTCTACTGAAGAAGCTGGCCGGGACGACTTGGGGAGTGGACAGCAGGCTTCTCTCCAGGGTCTACACGGGAGCGGTCAGACCCACCATGGAGTACGCCTCAACCTCGTGGGGCACAGCCTCCAAGACCAACAAGAGCCGGCTTGACAAAGTCCAAAACATGGGACTTCGCCTCATTCTTGGAGCCATGAGGTCCACGCCCATCCATGACATGGGGAAAGCTGCTAACATAGAGCCCCTGGAGAGAAGACGCGACTTGAAAGTCCTGACGCAGGGCGAGAAGCTCAAAGACTGCTCTCACACCACCTACACCACAGATTGGAGCAGCCCACAAAGAACCGTCTCAAACGGCAGAGCCTCAACCACCAGTATAAGGCACTCAGAGCACAGCACAGCGATGTTCTGGCAGCAGAAGAGGAAACAGCACTGACCTTGCCTTGCCTGACTGAATGTTCAACCAAGAGATAGAGGCCACCATCAGCCTCAGAGTTCCTGGTATCACCACCAAAGACCAGCAACCAGCTACTCTCAAGATCCTGACTCTGGCCATGATAGAGGAGTCCTACCCAGCCAGCTCCTGGACGCATGTATACACAGACGGATCAGCAGAGGAAGCCACACACAATGGAGGCAGTGGTGTCTACGTCAGATTTCTTGTTGGAGAGTCCAGCAGTATTGGACTCCCTGGAGGAAAACTCTGTTCCAGTTTCAGAGCTGAAGTTCTGGCCATCAAAACAGCAGCAGAATTCCTCTCCTCCTGTGGGAAACCCCTTGGCAGATTCTCCATCTTCACTGACTCAATGTCCACACTCCAGGCCCTTGACTCCCCTGATCCTGGTCCACTGTTCCAGTCCCTCAAGGCCTCCCTCGCAGCCCTTATCCAAACAGCCCCAACAACCCTCCAGTGGGTGCCTGCCCATGTAGGCAATGAGCGTGCAGACCACCTTGCTAAGGAAGGAAGCCAGCTCACACAGCCGACCGTTCCTGCCAGGTATGAGGAAGCCAAAACTCTCCTCCACAGCAGATTTCGAAGAGGCTGGGTCACCCTGAATGGAGGCTACTAGGCGCACCTGGGTCTCATCAGGACACTGGAGAGGAGACACCAGACTACAATTTACCACCTTCGCACAGGACACTGCGGCCTCCGAGCACACCTGAAGAGGATTGGAGTGGCAGCCTCATCCCTATGCAATTGCAGCCAGGCTGACCAGACCCCATCCCATATTCTCCAAGACTGCCCCCTGCACGAGGACAAGCGACATCAGTTCTGGCCCGGGGGTGCGGACCTCAACATCAAGCTCTAAGGGACGGCAGCCGATCTTCGCCGGAAGTCCGATTTTGTGGCATCCCTCGGACTTAGACACTGACTGTGTAGCTGTCGAAAAGAAAGAAAAGAAAGTATTTTGTAATAAAATAAGCGTTCGCTTCGACCTTCTTTTTGTGATTATTCAGGCTTATTTTCATTAACGCTGCAATCTAATTCAGACTTGTTAGGAAACCATAGGCCCCTGTACAGATCAGGGTACCTTGAAGTTCTGTCTTCTTCGTCAGCCAGACAGGGCTCGTCACTGTCATGTTCAGAAAGAATGTTTTCACCTGAATCCTACTGGAGAGGATAGGCGCTATATAAGTATTCATGATAATGATAATAATTCTGCCTCCTGAGGCACAGACTGTTTATCTGAACCTTAATTACCTTACTTCCTTCATTCTTTCTATTTCTCATGCAGGATACATGCTATGTGTAACGTGTTATCCATACCAACGGCCAAACAGGCCTTCTCTTCCGAAAGTTGGTGTTGGGATTTTGCGTGTGTGCAAGATGTTATGCACGCTTTCACACACAGAACCTTGGTTTATAGTCTCATTCAAAGGACTGTATGGGAAATAGAGTCAGAACCAATGTTAACTCTGAGGGAAAAATCCCCCAGTACCGAAACGGACCGGAGGATATTTGAATCCGCAACCACAGGAGCACCAAGATTACGAGTCTGGCGCTCTACCACTGAGCTATTCCAGCCGCTGTGGTTGTGGGTAACTGCCTAGACTGTGGACTTTCCGTGATTCAGTCACTAATAAAAACGGTTAATCTGAGTATTATAATGCTGCATGTAGAAGCTTTTGCCACAGCAGGTGTTTCGGGAAATAATGTCTGCATTATATTGACAAGAACGTCACAGTCTTCTGTGATTAAATGCTCGCAACAACATTACGTTCATCGTCGGATCCTACCTGCAGTGCTGTTTTAATGCAACGCACTGTGTCGTGATCCGGAGACTTGTGTTGTGTCTATGCAGCAATAGGTTGAACATGTAGAAACTCTGTGTTATCAGAGCAAACTCATCTAGGAGAACCAGCAAACATTTGAAGAACTACCAACAGAAGGGATCTAGCGGTATGGCGGGAAGTGTGCATCGACCTTCGTTTGATAGATCAAGATTACTGCTCTGTGAGTTGATAGTTAAGATTACTGCTCTCTGAGTTGATAGTTAAGATTACTGCTCTGTGAGTTGATAGTTAAGATTACTGCTCTGTGAGTTGATAGTTAAGATTACTGCTCTCTGAGTTGATAGTTAAGATTGCTGCTCTGAGTTGATAGTTAAGATTACTGCTCTGGGTGGCTAGTTTAGATTGCTGCTCTGAATGAATAGTTAAGATTACTGCTCTGAGTTGATAGTTAAGACTACTGCTCTGAGTTGATAGTTAAGATTACTGCTCTGAGTTGATAGTTAAGATTGCTGCTCTGAGTTGATAGTTAAGATTACTGCTCTGAGTTGATAGTTAAGATTACTGCTCTGAGTTGATAGTTAAGAGTACTGCTATGAGTTGATAGTTAAGATTACTGCTATGAGTTGATAGTTAAGATTACTGCTCTGGATGGATCGTTTAGATTGCTGCTCTGAATGAATAGTTAAGAGCACTGCTTTGAGGGAACAGTCAAGATGACTGCTCTGACTGGATAGTTAAGATTACTCTCTGAGTGGATAGTTACCATCACCTTTCATTCGTGCACTTTGAATTCAGAAGCAAGATGTGAAGCCTCTCGGAAGCACGTGCCTGACACACACTTTGAATTCAGAAGCAAGATGTGAAGCCTCTCGGAAGCACGTGCCTGACACACACTTTGAATTCAGAAGCAAGATGTGAAGCCTCTCGGAAGCACGTGCCTGACACACACTTTGAGGGCAATGAGAGCGTCAGAAATATCACTGCTGCATCGTTTCCCTTTCAGGCCTGGGTTCACAGCCTAGGCAGCCTCCCCAGCTTGCATGAAGAGAACGAATACTTCATGTACTTCTCATGTCTCAGCCACTTTTTTATCAACAGACTAACAATATCATAATATACTTATTGCAAACTGATTTTATATCAGCACATTAGAATTTCATGTCATACGATGCCCTCGGGTGGTTGATGCTTTGACAAATTCAAACATCAATTCATTCTTTAGCAGAACTTTGTTTTTGAACGCCAGAATCAAACTAATCGATCGAATTTCTCAACAATACTTAAGCCTGCCTGTAGGAAAGGAAGTTTTGCGTAAGTTACCTCCCTTTTGTAACCACTGAGTGTATACTAAGGGGCTGAAAGACGAGTCTCAGCGGACATGCTACTCTGCCCGAATGCCGTTCGAGCACAGGCTGAAAATGACGCTCAGTGGTGCCCGAAGACCATCGGCCGAAAAGCTGAACGAGTCATTCATCCACTACATACAGCTGTCACGTTCACATTTTGTACAAATTAATGTAAGCGCATATTGAATCAAATAAAAATCAAACAGCTTGCCAGATTTCAGTGCGCGCACATATCTTTTCTTTTCAGTATGGATGCTCGTTTGGCGCCTGCAAACGCTGACTAGGCAAAAAAAAATAATCAAACATGCGCTCCATTGTACAAAACGGACAGTGTCGTGCATTTCCACGAAATGTGTTACAGAGCAACTGTCATTTTAGACATCATGCAAGCACTGAATCTTTCTATTCTGGAACATTACCTGATGAATATAGATATGAAGAATATGGATATGAGTGAGTGAGAGTTTCTCCTAGCAGGCTGAGATTTCTCTCTGTCTCTCTCCATGTTTCAGTGATTGTGGCGGTTTGAAGCAGTGTTGGTGGTGTATTCTTGTACCGGGGTGTTTGTGATGAACTGGGCTTTCTTTTGGATTACATTTTGTGCCTCACTGCCTCTGGATTTCAGAATGATTTGGATTGTTTTTCTGACAAACCTGGTTGGCATTCTGTGCTCCCCATCGCAGCCATGTTGTCACCACCATCCTTCGCACGTGCTCCCCCCCCCCCCCCCTCTCCCCTGTCCTGTGTTTCAGCTCACACACACTGCAAGCGCTTGTGTGTCGACACTCTCCCCTACCCCTCCTCCCCCTGTCTGCCCCCTCACCTACACCCGTGATGAGTTGCTGGCGGTTTGATCTTCGACTCTTAACCCCTCCCTAACCTCAACACTGCATCGTCTACGTGTTGGCGTCGGTCTTCCTCGTGTGCGAGGCCGTCGAGGCGTGTTCCGGATGGTATGGGTGTGTCTGCAGGTGTCTGACTGTCTGACTTTAACCCCTCCCTAACCTCAACACTGCATCGTCTGCGTGTTGGCGTCGGTCTTCCTCGTGTGCGAGGCCGTCGAGGTGTGTTACGGATAGTATGGGCGTGTCTGCAGGTGTCTGACTGTCTGACTCTCACTCAGAAATTACGGATGCATGCACGACTTTTCAAATGCACGTACACACACCCACTCACCCGAACATCGACAGCCAGGCAACAGAACAACACTTTTTTGTTTTGTTTTTTATGCTGCCCGAGCCATCAGACAAACATATAATATAACAAACGCAATGACATTAATAGGTCGGTACACCAACCATTAGGCGTACACACAAAATATATTAAAATATAAATAGCTATTAATGCTGCGGTTCCAACGTCGCTATAGACAATGACAACGACGAGATGACGAGGACGACGAGACGACAAAGGCGACGAGACGATGAAGGCGACGCAAATGATGAAGACGACGACTACAGTGTCAAGTCCGACACAGGACTCAAAAAACTTAAGAGCTATGGCAAAAAAACCCCACTAACACACTCGCGGCGTCTCTGCCAACGACGAGGTGACAGTCTCGCACAGGAGCTGTGGCTCACACACAAACACAACACAGCGACGGTCTGGCCAACAGGTCGCTGGTTCAAACTCGGGAGCGGCGCTCTGGCTTGGCAGCAGCGGCGTCTCTGGCCCAGCTGGCTCAGCGGGTCGTCGGTCCCGGGCGTAGTGGCAGGTAGGGTGGTTATCGGCACTCAGGCCGACCTCTCCACGCCGACACAGGGCGGAGAACAAGGGGCAGCACGTGGCTACAGCCCCGACCCTCGGTAAATGGCAGCCAGTCCCCCTCAGTCCAGGGAGCACTTCTACCTGGGGGAAACTGATTAACTACCTTGATTATCATGGCTACTATTCAGTACAATCACCACTACATTCATATCCATTAGCCACATCATATTCCACTAGAACTTGAGACAAACATCAGCATATTCTTTCTTCAACATTACAACATTCCCTTTTCCGGAATCATAACACTACAACATTTCCTTTCCGGAATCATAACACTGCAACATTCCCTTTCCGGAATCATAACACAACATTCCCTTTCCGGAATCATAACACTACAACATTCCCTTTCCGGAATCATAACACTACAACATTCCCTTTCCGGAATCATAACACTGCAACATTCCCTTTCCGGAATCATAACACTACACAGGAAAGGATTTCCATATAAACCCTTCAGAATTTAGTTTTCCAAATTGGGGAAAGGATTTCCACCTGGACCCTCTTCAATACACCATGAATACGATTCATTACACACAATTAATGATTACTTTCATTACACACAATTAATGATTACTTTTCATCAAACTGTAAACGTCATGACACAATGTTCATTTCCTTTCTTGTAACACGACAAGAATGTTCATTTCATAAAATCACCAAATTTTTAAAAGGCTTCTTTTCAAAAAGATGCATCTACTTCACTATATGCAAGGGAAAGATTTCCACAACACTCCTGTTAATAACACACATATTGATATTTATATCAAGAGTGAGTTAAATACTCATTCACATCAAAAATAAAAACCAGCAAAAAGTCTATTTCGCTCACTCTGAGAGCTTATTATCCCTAGCGTCAAAACTCTCCTTTTCTCGCAAATTCTAGCTAATCCACATTGAAATAATTAACATTTTTTCAACATGAATTCATAACTACTTAAGTCACAGAATAAACACTTTTTTTTTTAAGACCACTTCCTTTAACACTCACTTCATCTATGTTTTGCGACAGCATTTCGTTTTGTTACCCTATCAAGTCATAGGACAACAGAACACACAAATACTTTCCTTTTCTACACAAATCCTTCACAAGTGCGCTGAGGAAGTTTCAGTCGCTCCTAAACGGGAATACGGTTTCGGTTTGCTAATAAATAAACATTGTGGTGATAAATACCTGACTGCCACCAAAAATCAGCTGAGTCTCTCTTCGGCCGTCTGTGTTGTTGCGTTGCCGAAATCACTGCAGAGACTGCCTAACCGGTTCAATTCACCCGGCTTTTAACAGTGTGCCGGAATCACTGCAGAGACTGCCTAACCGGTTCAACTCACCCGGCTTTTAACAGTGCGCCGGAATCACTGCAGAGACTGCCTAACCGGTTCAACTCACCCGGCTTTTAACAGTGCGCCGGAATCACTGCAGAGACTGCCTAACCGGTTCAACTCACCGGCTTTTAACAGTGCGCCGGTGAGTAGCAGTCAGCTGAATTCTCCAACCAGCCTCCAGACAACTACCTTCCGGTAAGCACGGTTGTATGAAAATTTGTGACCGGACGGGAAACAATCCGTCACAAGGTGGTAGAAGGAAACAGAGGAAGATTCCTGTCATCAACCACGCTTGTCGTCCCCTCTTCACACCATCCAGGTCAAAGGCAAGTGCTGCGAACTTTGCAAATCTAATTTCAGTGCCACTTGTGCTGCCTAGTCAGTCTCAGTCTGGCTTCAACTTCAAAACTGCACAGCTTAACCCACGTTCCGTCGGTTGCCCTCGAAAACGTTCCGCGATCAACGACTTTATTATTGAAAACAGTGTTGACAGTTTTTGTGTCATGGAGTCTTGGTTACTCCCAACTGGGGACAAGGCTAAATGTGTTGACCTTGCTCCTCCTGGCTATAGAACTATCTCCTGTCCTCGCTCCTCCCGCGGCGGCGGCATCGCTTTCGTCGTGCGTGACACTCTGTGCTCCCACCACACCTCCACCATCACCTTCCCGCTCCAGCATTCCTCCTTTGAACTTGCCCATCTTTCTGTTACCCTACGTCAGCACTGCCTTCAGCTTTTCTGCATCTACCATCCTCCTCCCCCCCCCCCCCCCTTAACCAAAAGAATAAACTGTCTGATGCTCTTTTCATTGAAGAGTTCCCATCCTTCCTGGAACACTGCAATACAATCAGTGGCTGTCCTGTCATCGTTGGTGACTTCAGTGTTCACGTCAATGTCCCCACTGACTCCCTCGCGCTTCGATTTGCCAGTCTGCTGGACGATTTTGGTCTGCACCAGGCTATCACCTTCCCGACTCACCAGAAAGGCCACACCCTTGACCTTGTCATCAGCCGGCGTGACGACAACGTGCTGCATTCCACAGCCCCAGATTTCACTCTGGACTTTTCCGACCACTACTGTGTTGTGGCCCAGCTCCGCCTCTCACGTCCTTCACGCCTTCCTGTGCACGTGGAGGCCAGAAAGATCACCGCTGTCAACACCGTCATCTTCCAGTCTGATCTTCGGGCCAGACTGGAGGCCTCTTCACACCTGTCAGCTGACCAGCTCCACCATTTTCTGTCCAGTCTTCTAGGTCAGCACGCCCCGGCCACCCGCCGCCAGATGTCCAGCCAGTTTCCCTCACCCTGGTTCACCTCCGTCGGACCTCAGCTTCTGCAGGCTAAGGGAGAACGGCGCAAGGCAGAGCGTTGATGGCTCAAATCTGGACTACATGTTCATAAACAATTTTTCGTACTGCCAATAAGCTAGTCACCAACGTTCTGGATAGTGCCAAATGCTGTTTTTACAGTGCCAAAATCCTAGCCTGTAGTACATCCCGACAACTGTTTACTGTAACCAATACTCTATTTGGCAAATCAAAGTCCACACCTTTGCCCTCCCCAATCCCTGCGACAGAACTCCCCCAGCGTTTCTCTGATTTCTTCTATAGTAAAATAGCCACTATTCGCCATAATCTGGACTCTCATGCTGCTCCTTCCCTGCTGTTCCTGATCCTTCCTTCTCTGGCGCTCAGTGGTCTGAATTCCACTCTGTGTCGGTAGAAGAGGTCCGGAAAATCTTGAAGCAAGTCACTGTCAAAACATGTGAACTTGACCCTCTCCCCTCATCCCTTCTTAGCTGATGTCTTGACGATCTCCTCCCATACTTTACATCCATTATCAATGACTCTTTGCAATCAGGTTGTTTTCCCACTCTGTTCAAATCTGCAGTTGTCAAACCTCTCCTGAAGAAGCAGAACTTAGATCCTGAAAATCTCAAGAACTACAGACGTCTCTGATCTCACATTTCTTTCCAGACTGATTGAAAAAATTGTTCTCGCCCAACTGTCTGAACATTTCTCTGTAAACAATCTCTTGTACTCTAACCAGTCAGCCTACCGGGCTGGCCATAACACCGAGACAGCGCTTCTCAAGATAGCAAACGATCTCCTGACAGCTGTTGATGGAAACAAAGTTTCTCTTCTCTCTCTCTCTCTCTCTCTCTCTCTCTCTCTCTCTCTCTCTCTCTCTCTCCTCCTAGATTTGTCTGCTGCCTTTGCTACAATAGATCACTCCATTCTTCTCTCAAGCCTCAACACTTCTTTTGGTCTTTCTGGTTCTGTCCTTTCCTGGTTCTCTTCATATCTCTCTGATCGCACGCAAACTGTTTCAGTGAAAGGTGTTAAGTCTCCAGCAAGAGCACTTCAGTTTGGTGTCCCTCAGAGATCTGTCCTGAGACCGGTTTTGTTTGTGCTGTACACCCAGCCTCTCTCGGCCATTATCAGCCAACACTCTCGCCTTCACCATAGCTTTTCAGATGACAACCAGCTGTATATCTCTGCCTATCTCAGTCAGCTTCATGAAATAATCTCCTCTTTTCAAGCATGCATTACTGATGTTAAATCATGGATGCGCAATAACAAACCAAACAAACTGTTCCCAGAGCACTTAAAACCTAAAGACAAACTGAAAAGAAAAATCACGCACTTTGCGCCCAATCTGAGGTTTGAGGAGATACGTGATTGTTCGTTCTTCGTGCTCATTGTCACCGTCTGGCATGTAGTTTGTCCTGCCTGAAGACGAAAGGGTTCAAAACGCGTTGTGTTTGTCATGCGCTTTGTTCGTTTCTTTCGTTCGGCGGCTGAGTGATTTTTCTTTGAAGTTTGTTTCCATTTCCGCCTGCAATCACCTCACTTTGAAACGAGATCCTAAAAGCCACTGACGAGAAGACAGAAGAAAATAGGGCAACATATTTATAAACCGATCAAGGAAAAGCACTCTTCTCTTCACGTTCTACTGGTGAGAATGCAAAGGAAGCCACCGACTGTCTGCTTCGCGGGCAAACAGCACTGGGCTATGTAGTAGATATCCACTAAAAGTCATCGCATTTTCGCTCAAGAATGGAGTTCAAACAACTGATACAGGCACAAACTGAAAAGATTCATGCACACCTACCGTAATGTAGTATACAGGGTGGTGTGATGTAGTATACAGGGTGGTGTGATGTAGTATACAGGGTGGTGTGATGTAGTATACAGGGTGGTGTGATGCAGTATACAGGGTGGTGTGATGTAGTATACAGGGTGGTGTAATGTAGTATACAGGGTGGTGTGATGTAGTATACAGGGTGGTGTAATGTAGTATACAGGGTGGTGTGATGCAGTATACAGGGTGGTGTGATGTAGTATACAGGGTGGTGTGATGTAGTATACAGGGTGGTGTGATGTAGTATACAGGGTGGTGTGATGTAGTATACAGGGTGGTGTAATGTAGTATACAGGGTGGTGTGATGTAGTATACAGGGTGGTGTGATGTAGTATACAGGGTGGTGTGATGTAGTATACAGGGTGGTGTGATGTAGTATACAGGGTGGTGTGGCTCCCCTTCCTCACTGCGAGCCTCTTTCGTCGGTTATGACAAAAAAAAAGAAAAAAAAGATTTAGGTGTCTGCTATTAGTGGCTTGTGTATGTGTGTGTGCGTGTGTGTGTGTGTGTGTGTGTGTGTGTGTGTGTGTGTGTGTGTGTGTGTGTGTGTGTGTGTGTGTGTGTGTGTGTGTGTGTGTGTGTGTGCGCGCGCGCGCGCGTGAGTGTCTTTTCGTTAGACCCTCTGCTTTGAAGCTGTCCCAAGAGTGGCTTGGGAACTATATCTATTCAATTTAAAACGTCAACCAGATCTATAGAAGTTTGTATCATGACGAACCTATTACGGAATCAACATGTAGAATAGTTACTGACAAAACCAAAGACAATTTTTCATTTTCTGAAAATGATTGATAAACGAACATAGGAAATGCACTGACACTGATTTATCTTTGTAAATCTCTGATAATATAGAACTAACCCATGCACAAGACATATATTTAGGTCGCAAAAATATCTGTTCTGAAAAAAATACACAATGCATTCATTGAACTGAATTTGATATTGAACACGTTTATTTAAAAAGGACGGAAAAGTGAAGATTCCATGTTGAAATATTACGTAGGCGACAAATATGAAAACCACATGAGAATATATACACACGAATCAGTACTGAAGGCAGGCGGTACTGACAAATCTGACATTCGATTAAAAAATGGAAAATTCGTTTTACACTGAAGCAAACAACATTTTTTACGGCTGATTTCACATTAGGATGGTTTAACACCATCCCATTAGCTTTCCATCAAGTATATTTCTCTTCTCTGTTGATTCAAGCTCAGTCGTTCAGGCTTCGCAATCTCTTAGATTACAGAAAAGACCAGGAAGTATGGTCAAAATGAGGTTATTTCATCCGTACAGTTGTTTTCAGAGACACTGAAATAAGTTCTTATTA
>CM031627.1:25702659-25730159 GCA_018398815.1 Conus ventricosus
GGGTTTTTTGTTTTTGTTTTTGCTGTCCCAACCTCTGCGCCACCTCAGAGGCAATGCACCCATGCCGCTCATTCCGACACCCCGTCCACAGCCACAGCCTGGTCGGCCCCGCCACAGCCACGCCCGTTTATGTTAATGAATGTACACAAGGAACCTAAGTATTGATCAAATAAGTCAATTTTAATTAAATCGGTCTCCATTCTGATTGTTACGGTGTCAAATGGTTTTACAATTAACGACAATCGTCGAACATCATAAAATGCAGAAACGAGGGTGTTCTGAATATGAAAAATATGGTCCTGTTAGTAGTCTGGGACAACAAGAAGGTTTCGTCAGAGACAACATATTTGGATTAAAATATATAACACATGCATACATGCATACGTGCACAGATTCATACGTGCATACATGCATACATACATACATATGATTTTACATACATACATACATGCATACATCCATACATAGATACAAACATACGTACGTACACACAACACACACACACCACACACACACACACACACACATATATATATATATATATATATATATATATATATATATATATATATATATATATATATATATATATATATATATATTATATATATATATATATATATATATACTGACTTCCATAAAAAACGCGAAAACAAAACAAGCTGAAGGTTGGGGGTGAATTTTATTGGTCACAATTGTACAGAGTGGAAGCGAGAATTCAACGTGATTTGATTCATTACACCGGTAATGTGTGAAAATGTCATCAGCAATATGTCTTTGTGTGGAAAATCCAAGGTCACGTGACAAACCAGCTTGAAGTCCTAATACTGTGTGTGGCCACCATTTGCATGGACAACTGCTCGACACCTGCGGCTCATTGAGTGGACCAGGTGGTTGATGCGTCCCCTTGGCACACCAGCCCACACATGGACGATGGCCTGGTGAAGTTGAGTCGCTGTTGCTGGTCGTGGACGCAGGAGGTCCAACCGTCTGCCAAGTTCATCCCAAAAATGTTCTATTGGGTTTAAATCAGGACTGAGGGCTGGCCAGGGCAGCACATTGACGTTGTTATGCTGAAGAAATTGCTGGGTGGCCCAGGCGGTGTGTGGTCTTGCATTGTCCTGTTGGAATGTCCAGTTTGGGTGTTGCGCAAAAAAAGGATCGACATGGGGTCTGAGCACCTGGTTGATGTAGCGCTGTGCATTGACACCCTGTCCGCGACCAGGACCAATGTTCTGAAAGATGACTGGTCCTATGGCATGGTTAATGCCAATTGCACCCCATATCATAACGTTCGGGCCTCCCCAGGGGTTCCGCTCTACCACACAGGAGTCAGCATAGCGTTCACCAGGTCGACGCCATATTCTGACACGACCGTCAGCCATGTCAATACAAAAACGGCTCTCATCTGAGAACAGTATGCGTCCCCACTGCTGCCTGCACCAGTTGATTCGGGCTTGTGCCCACTGCAGCCTGTCCTGCCGGTGTCTTGGTGTCAGTACCGGACCTCTGTGAGGACGCCTACATGACAGCCCGTTCTCCTGAAGATGCCGCCGCATAGTGTTGAGGCTGATTCGTTGCTGGAGATTCCCAGGCACCTGTCGAGTAGTGTTAGCGGCTGTTTGCCGCCTGTCCCGCAGATGGGTTCGAACAAGATGGCGATCCTCTCTTTGTGTGGTGACCCAAGGACAGCCTGGCCGGGACGAACATCAGTGGTACCAGTGACTCGCATGCGGTGCTGCAGACGATAGATGGTTGAGATGTGGACGTTAAAGATGTTGGCGACCTGCCTGGCATCCACACCAGCCTCCAGATGGCCTAGGGCACGATTGCGTTCCTCTGCTCGTAGTCTTGGCATCTTTGTAGCGCTCAGACGGCAAGTCGTTACCTGAACCTTGTAGCGCGGCTTTATAAAGGCTGCATGCCTGCGTACTTGTCGCTGGTTAACTTTGCTCTGCATGGTGTGCACGTGCCTCACATGCAGCAACCAGTTTGCCATTTTTGTTGACCCGCCAATGCCGGGAATGATGTGTTGCTCACACAATTTTTTCACTGCACGTGAGTCTTGGACCTAAACAACTTGGCACAATGGTTCAATATTGTATATTCACCCCTTTTCACCCGAAAAATAGCCTTTCAAATTTTCGCGTTTTTTATGGAAGTCAGTATATATAAACAGTAAAAGTAGATAAAAATCCAAACAAACAAGATTAAAATATCCCAAATTTTCGGCTTTTTTTTTTTGCCTTCGTCAGGGGGTACAGACTGTGACAGTAAAAAGCTCGCATCCTCCACCCTCAGATCCTGAACACGAATCACGAATGTATACAGCAGGGAAGAGGCACCTGAATTAAAATGTTTTAACTAAAAATAAAACGTTGAGTATAAACATTTCATCAATAGGAAACATAAAATTAGGATGGGAGTGAAGGGTGAGGGGGCCAAAAGGTGCGGAATGACAATAGGTTGACCATAATTTTGATTGCCTCCACAGACCACGATCTTGACATATGCAGCGTGAGAGAGCGAGAGAGAGAGAGAGAGGAGAGAGAGAGAGAGAGAGAGAGAGAGAGAGAGAGAGAGAGAGAGAGAGAGAGAGAGAGAGAGAGAGAGAGAGAGAGAGAGAGAGAGAGAGAGAGAGAGAAAATACTTTTTGATGTCGATGCCAGATGGGCAAATGGTCCCCAGTTTGGAATAAGATCTGTGTCCACAAATCACGTCAATTCCAAATTTAATCTGGCCTCTACTGGTATAGAATACCAGCACTAGCATGGTGGAATCAATGAAAGCCGTAATTAACAAATACAATAAGCTTAGTGTCCCACCTGGTCTCTCAACCGTTGCACTCGAGTGTCCCCGAGCAAGAGAGCTGAAGCTTTTCTTGATAGCCATCCTCAAAGAATTCTTGATAGCCATCCTCAAAGAATTCTTGATAGCCATCCTCAAAGAATACAAAAGAGTGAAAAAGCAAGCTTACTAACCATGCCGTTCTGGACCCGGAAGACAAAGTTGTGAGATCAAAAGAGCTGAAGCTACACACCGGCAGAAAATGGGAAATTCAGAAAGCAGACTTAGTACAGGTGAACCTCAAGATCAGGGAAATAACGGCCAACATAAGAACCAGCAGATGCGGACTTCAGTCAACAGAATTTAAGAGGCTGTTAAAGGCAAAGTGAAAAGAGAAGAGACATACTGTAACATAAGGTCTGAAGATTGAAAAGGGTGCTAAGCGAATACAACGACAGTACGGCAAGACCAGTAGGTACGATGGACTAAGTAATAAAATACACTACAAAGAAGTATCGCCTGGAATCAAGTACAACGGACAAAGTAGTAAAATACACTACAATGAAGTCTCCTCTGGAATGAAGTACAATGGACTAAGTAGTAAAATACACTACAAAGAAGTCTCCTCTGGAATGAAGTACAATGGACTGAGTAGTAAAATACACTACAAAGAAATCTCCTCTGGAATGAAGTACAATGGACTAAGTAGTAAAATACACTACAAAGAAATCTCCTCTGGAATGAAGTACAATGGACAAAGTAGTAAAATACACTACAATGAAGTCTCCTGTGGAATGAAGTACAATGGACTGAGTAGTAAAATACACTACAAAGAAATCTCCTCTGGAATGAAGTACAATGGACAAAGTACTAAAATACACTACAATGAAGTCTCCTGTGGAATGAAGTACAATGGACTGAGTAGTAAAATACACTACAAAGAAGTCTCTTTTCGAATGAAGTATAGTGGACTAAGTAGTAAAATACACTACAAAGAAGTCTCGCCTGGAATGAAGTACAATGGACTAAGTAGTAAAATACACTACAAAGAAGTCTCTTCCGGAATGAAGTATGTCATACGAATCCTGTCAGGAGCACCTTTAGATCTATATATGACGTCCTGCCCTGGAATGTACACCTAGCGAAATGAGGGATATACGACTACCCTGCATGTCGGCACTTTGGGGCAAACAAGTACCAGAACATATCCTGAATTCATGCCAAGAAGCACTAACCTAGGGAAGGTACACACAGAGACACAACGAAGAGTTTAACAACATCAAGATAACCTGCTATCTGTGAACTTCGAACACTGCAGTCGCTAGTCACAGCATATCGAGGGCCGAGTGCCAGAACCCATTATCTCAGTTGACTGCCAGAACCCAGTACATTATATATATATATATATATATATATATCACCCCATCCACATATCAACCTAAACCAAACGCTACTAGTCCCCTGCCACGAGACTCAGAGTCACGCCACTGGAACCCCTGCCACCAGTTCCATCTCCCCTCTCTCTGTACCTCTCTCTCACTCTCTCTCTCTCTCCTCTGGGGGGGATGAACTGTTCTCCTCTCTCCTCTATCTCTATCCGTCTATATCTCCCCATCCGCACAACAATCAAAATCTAATGCTACTAGTCTCCTGCCACGAGACCCAGAGTCACGCCACTGGAACCCCTGCCACCAGTTCCATCTCCCCTCTCTCTGTACCTCTCTCTCTCACTCTCCCTCCCTCTCTCTCTCTCACTCTTTGTCCCTCCACGTCCCCCTCCCCCACCCACAACACATACCACCCCACCCTCACCAAGGGGTCCCGGGGTACACACGGGTACTACTGCTGAACGGTATTATTAAGGTCTTTCTCTGCTACCCAGCCCAGCACGACTTGGGTTAGAAGTTCAATTCTGAGTTCAGGCCGTGGGGATGGATGGTGTCCAGTTTCTCAGTCCAAAAATCTTCCCTGCGTTTTCTGGCGTCATGGCTCTTTCCTTGGACAATTTCAAGACACCGAGTGGCCTGCCTGATTGAAATGTCTCGTCACGTGGGACCCTGCATTGTTCATGATGTGACTGCGGTGAAGGTAGAACCTCATCTTGATGTTGTTTTTGGTTTCTCCCACATATTGACTATACTGGCATTTGGAGCAGAATAGCAGGTATATGACGTTTTTGGTGTCACACGTCAGTCTCTGGCGCACTGTGAAGGTCTCCCCTGTGCGATCGCTTGAGAACGTGGTGCCCTCCACGAGGTGCTCACGGCAGGTGATGCATCTGCCGCATGCAACGATACCCGCTTCTTCCTTCTGGACTGGAGATGGGGGCAGACTGGATGGCATGAGGATGTTGTGGAGTGACCACGCCTTCCTTTCCCCCACAACAGGCGCTTCTGGCATGGCCCTCTGCATTCTGGTGCTCTGGTGAAGCTGGTCCATGCCCTCTCTCAGCCATTTCCTCAGGGGAGGGTTGCGAGGGTTGTGGGTTACAACCATAGGGACCCTGCTACTCCGTTCCTTGCGCTGGTCCTTGTGCTGTAGCAGAGACTGACGGGGTGTGTCCTTGGCCTTCTGCCGTGCCTTCCTGATGACGGTCTCAGGGTATCCACGTGCCCGGAAGTTCATTGTCATGTCCTGGCTATGCCTCTCAAAGTCATCCTCTGTAGCGCACAACCTTCGCAGTCGCAAGAACTGTCCAGTGGGTATGTTCCTGGCACAATACCTAGGGTGGCTGGAGTGGAAGGGGAGGTAACTATGGCTGTCTGTTTCTTTGGTATAAAGTTCTGTAGTGAGGAAGCCGTTTTCCAGTCTGATGAGGACGTCGAGGTAAGGGATGCTGCAGGTGGAGCTGTTGACGGTGAATTTGACAGTAGGATGGATGGAGGTAAGATGGCAAATGAATTCATGGAGCTGCAGTTCAGTCCCCATCCACAGGACGAGGATGTCATCAATAAACCTTCGCCACAGCTCGCTGTCGACGGGGACAGGGCTGCTCTCCAGGATGGTAGATTCCAGCCACCCCATGAACAAGTTGGCCACGTTGGGGGCCATGGGTGTCCCCATGGCTGTACCTGTTTTTTGTCAGTATATCCCGTTGTTAAAGAGGAAGAAATTGTTGTCGAGGACGTGGCGCATGATCTCAACTATATATATAGATATGGGAGATACTGGGTTCTGTCTGTCAACCCTCGATATTGTCTCAGGAAACCTAAGTTTTGTCTTTTCCCCAGATAATCACAAGACAAAATTGAAAAAGCTGTCACCTTTTCTGTAGAGTAATTCCTAAGATTCAGCTCTTTTTCCAGTTCGAACAGGCCAAACACATGTTAGTTGTGCTATGTCTAGGCCAAGCTGTGTGCTGCAAAGATGCTGCCACCTTGTGGCGAAGCAGTGAGCCCTGGTTGTCGGCACTGTCATGACGTGTGGTGGGAAAAAATGAAGGAGGTGCTACACTTGGTTAGCACTGCTAGAGGAACAACGATGTCACCGGACTGTCCAGAAGCGACAGTCTACACACAAGAGGCCGCAGCTGTCAACATCAGGAGCATGGAAGCAGAGTTTCGTGGTCGGAGTGGGTGACTGGGAGTGCTCGAGAGATCTCCCAATATGGAAAATCATCCAGAGATCATCATAAAGAGGGCGGGATTCCAAATGCGGTACTTCACTCCTGTTGATGAAAACGAACGAGTCTGATTAAATTCACTTAGCTGTGTCAAAGCAGAATAGAGTTCGCTCACCACTACAAGACTCAGAAGTATGCCGGTGTAGCCAGCAGCTTGAGGGAATCTGGCTTCCATTCCAAAGCCTTTGCCCGTAGTCAGCAGCATGGGCGTAATGCCCATGAAGGATAATGTAAGATGAGACCCCTCCCTTATCCCCCTCTGTGCCCCCACCCCCCCTCCCACCCCCGAAGAAGAGGAAAAACATAGAGTTCGGATAAAAGAAGGTGCTTGCTTATCAGCGTATGATGTCGTGAAACAGCCCGTGATTTCTGGCACAAAGCCAGAACCCTAAACTCAATGGCAGGGGCAGCTGAAAACAGTCTCTGCTGGCTGTGGTCAATGGCAGGGGCAGCTGAAAACAGTCTCTGCTGGCTGTGGTCAATGGCAGGGGCAGCTGAAAAAAGTCTCTGCTGGCTGTGGTCAATGGCAGGGGCAGCTGAAAACAGTCTCTGCTGGCTGTGGTCAATGGCAGGGGCAGCTGAAAACAGTCTCTGCTGGCTGTGGTCAATGGCAGGGGCAGCTGAAAACAGTCTCTGCTGGCTGTGGTCAATGGCAGGGGCAGCTGAAAACAGTCTCTTCTGGCGGTGGTCAATGGCATGGGCAGCTGAAAACAGTCCCTGCTGGCGGTGGTCAATGGCGGGGGCAGCTGAAAACAGTCTCTGCTGGCGGTGGTCAAGAAGGAGCAAAGTAAACTTCAGAAGGTTTAAACACCCCAGCTTAGGAAACGTGTCCAATGGTCATGTGGGCCAGGTCTCTGCCACTGTGTGGTTTGTCCCCGAGACGTCCAGCGATCTACATGATGCAGGTTTACATCTCAGTGGTGCAAACTCTTTCTGACATCAGACGAGCGTCCAAGAGTCATGGCATGGATGTGGCCAAACTCTTTAGGACTTCAGGGCCAAACCCATGGACTGAACGGGGCTTCTTCTCTGAAGGACTTGAGGGCCAAAACCATGTACTGAACGGGGCTTCTTCTCTGAAGGACTTGAGGGCCAAAACCATGGACTGAACGGGGCTTCTTCTCTGAAGAGCATCTGCACTCAAGCTCTCCTTAGATTTGTTTTTACCTCTCATGGTGTGCAAGCTGAAAGTGGGACTCATCACGGTCCTCTTTACAGTGAGTGTTACTCCAGTCGCATTGTATAATCCAGTGACAACGCTGCTCAGCCCATGAAACGCTGGGTCTGCCAATGACTTTGGGTGAGCACAGGGGTCTGACCAGAATTTCTAGTGATCAAATCTGCATCATGTAATGGATTAGGTTCTGCCAGGCCTGGGCCTTGTTCTACACCAGAGTGTGGCTTAGACAGAAGACAAGACATTTCTGAGATGCTGGAGGCAGATACAGCAATCCTAGCATGCATTTGTCGCCCTTAGTCTTCCTGATGAGGTCTGTCCGCAGTGGTTCCAGAGGCTTTGTACTGATTCCACAATCTACTGATGGTGCTCTGATTGACGTGGAAGTACTCTGTGGCGTCAGCCTGTCTCAGGCAAACTGCATGTGACCTGATGCGTTTTCTCATTATTTTCAGGTCGAGGGTGATATAGCTGTTTCCTGATTAATGTGGAACTCTTCCGACTGATTCATTTTATCATTGTAGTGTTTCACTGCTGTAATTTGACAACAGTGTTCAGTCATGAGCCGCGCAGCAAACCAGTCAAAAGCTACGAAGTCAACATTTCAACAGTGCACGACCCACGCAACACGTGCATTGCACTTACACAGTAAGGAAGCTGATGGCTGCCTTGGTGGTGAAGTTGTTTTCCCGATATCCATGCAAATTTCCCTCTGTTTACTTCGCACTGAGAAAACAAAATATGTACAACTTCTTTGATAGTAGATAATGTCAAACAGTACTGAGCGAATCGAACATTCTTTCTCTCTCTCTCTCTCTCTCTCTCTCTCTCTCTCTCTCTCTCTCTCTCTCTGGAGAGCACGTAGTTGGCCAAGAACCAGGAGACTCAGTGAATTCATCTGGCTTCCTCTCCCATACTACATTGCACTCCACAAAACACGGCATCCCTCTTCCCGTATTCCTCACCCACATTACCACATTGCACTCCACAAAACACGGCATCCCTCTTCCCGTATTCCTCACGCCGGTCAGCACACATTGCACTCCACAAAACACAACATCCCTCTTCCCGTATTCCTCGCCCACATTACCACATTGCACTCCACGAAACACAACATCCCTCTTCCCGTATTCCTCGCCCACATTACCACATTGCACTCCACAAAACACAACATCCCTCTTCCCGTATTCCTCGCCCACATTACCACATTGCACTCCACACAACACAACATCCCTCTTCCCGTATTCCTCACGCCGGTCAGCACACATTGCACTCCACAAAACACGGCATCCCTCTTCCCGTATTCCTCACCCACATTACCACATTGCACTCCACAAAACACGGCATCCCTCTTCCCGTAAAACACAGCATCCCTCTTCCCGTATTCCTCACCCACATTACCACATTGCACTCCACAAAACACGGCATCCCTCTTCCCGTATTCCTCACCCACATTACCACATTGCACTCCACAAAACACGGCATCCCTCTTCCCGTATTCCTCACTCACATTACCACATTGCACTCCACAAAACACAGCATCCCTCTTCTCGTATTCCTCGCCCACATTACCACATTGCACTCCACAAAACACGGCATCCCTCTTCCCGTATTTCTCACCCACATTACCACATTGCACTCCACAAAACACGGCATCCATCTTCCCGTATTCCTCGCCCACATTACCACATTGCCCTCCACAAAACACGGCATCCTTCTTCCCGTATTCCTCGCCCACATTACCACATTGCACTCCACAAAACACGGCGTCCCTCTTCCCGTATTCCTCACGCCGGTCAGCACACATTGCACTCCACAAAACACAACATCCCTCTTCCCGTATTCCTCGCCCACATTACCACATTGCACTCCACAAAACACAACATCCCTCTTCCCGTATTCCTCGCCCACATTACCACATTGCACTCCACAAAACACAACATCCCTCTTCCCGTATTCCTCGCCCACATTACCACATTGCACTCCACAAAACACAACATCCCTCTTCCCGTATTCCTCGCCCACATTACCACATTGCACTCCACAAAACACAACATCCCTCTTCCCGTATTCCTCGCCCACATTACCACATTGCACTCCACAAAACACAACATCCCTCTTCCCGTATTCCTCGCCCACATTACCACATTGCACTCCACAAAACACGGCATCCATCTTCCCGTATTCCTCGCCCACATTACCACATTGCACTCCACAAAACACGGCATCCCTCTTCCCGTATTCCTCACGCCGGTCAGCGGCCAACCTTGTGTTGGAGCAGAGCTGGCTGTAACAAATTCATGACCTGAGAACGACCTTGTAACAGCCAGGAAACAGAACAGAGACACGGGCTAGTGCCCGTCCTCTCTTTCCCTTCACTGTGCATAACCAGTGGACCGCCCGGGGCGGGGGGGGGGGGGGGGAACCTTCCACTGAGAATCATCAACCAGGTACTTTTCAGTAAACAAAAAATAATAATAATGTGTTAAATGTTCTTAAGACAACACATTTGTTCAAAGATGATTTCATGGAAGAGAATCAAACGACCATTCCCTTTAACGTATTTCAAAATCTGTGTGATGTGCAAATCATGTTTTGCTGGCTTTGTTTAGTGTCAGGCCAATCTTCATGGTGTACAAATCATGCTTTGTTAACTTTGTTTGGTGTCAGGCCAATCTCCATGATGTACAAATTATGCTTTGTTAACTTTGTTGTCAGGCTAATCTACATGATGTACAAATTATGCTTTGTTAACTTTGGTGTCAGGCTAATCTACATGATGTACAAATTATGTTTTGTTAACTTTGGTGTCAGGCCAATCTCCATGATGTACAAATTATGCTTTGCTGGCTTTGTTTGGTGTCAGGCCAATCTCCATGATGTACAAAGTATGCTTTGTTAACTTTCTTTGGTGTCAGGCCAATCTCTATGATGTACAAATTATGCTTTGCTGGCTTTGTTTGGTGTCAGGCCAATCTCCATGATGTACAAATTATGCTTTGTTAACTTTCTTTGGTGTCAGGCCAATCTCTATTATGTACAAATTATGCTTTGCTGGCTTTGTTTGGTGTCAGACCAATCTCCATGATGTACAAATTATGCTTTGTTAACTTTCTTTGGTGTCAGGCCAATCTCCATGATGTACAAATTATGCTTTGTTAACTTTCTTTGGTGTCAGGCCAATCTCTATGATGTACAAATTATGCTTTGCTGGTTTTGTTTGGTGTCAGGCCAATCTCCATGATGTACAAATTATGCTTTGTTAACTTTCTTCGGTGTCAGGCCAATCTCTATGTTGTACAAATTATGCTTTGCTGGCTTTGTTTGGTGTCAGGCCAATCTCCATGATGTACAAATTATGCTTTGTCAGATTTGTTTGGTGTCAGGCCAATCTTTGTGTTCTGCTTTTCGCTGCAATATCTATAACAGATATCGAGACAGAGATACTCATTATAGGAGTATAGACTATTCAAGGTATTTCAAATAGTGATTTTGATGTCGAAATCATTACAGTTTCCCTTGCTTCATTTTCCTTTGTCGCAACATCCAACAACTATTCAGACACACGGTTACTTTTTGTAGTACTATGGAGCATTTTTTTATATTTTGCTTCATGTTCCTTTTTCACAACATCCAACAACTATTCAGACACACGGTTACTTTTTGTAGTAGTATGGAGCATCGAAAATATCTAAGGCAGTGCTTCTGATGTCAAGGAATCAGTACAGTTCATCTCGGTTCCTTTCTCCTGTGCCTGAGCTTGGACCAGTTTGTACGCCGACCCTCCGCCATGTGGTCACAGTTGGTGGGCTAATGATTTTGCAAACTCTGTTGCGCATTCCGGCCATGAACAGGAAGTTAAGTGATGATAATCTTCTCTTGGCTGGTCATCAGATACTAGTCATGATAATCTTCTCTTGGCTGGTCATCAGATACTAGTGATGATAATCTTCTCTTGGCTGGTAATCAGATACTAGTGATGATTATCTTCTCTTGGCTGGTCATCAGATACTAGTGATGATAATCTTCTCTTGGCTGGTCATCAGATACTAGTGATGATTATCTTCTCTTGGCTGGTCATCAGATACTAGTGATGATAATCTTCTCTTGGCTGGTCATCAGATACTAGTGATGATAATCTTCTCTTGGCTGGTCATCAGATACTAGTGATGATAATCTTCTCTTGGCTGGTCGTCAGATACTAGTGATGATTATCTTCTCTTGGCTTGTCATCAGATACTAGTGATGATTATCTTCTCTTGGCTGGTCATCAGATACTCGGGAATTCCTGTCATCCACTCTATCCCTGCGTTCGTGTTCTTGATGTCTTGCATGTTCTGAGCTACGTTTTGTGACCTCCTGCCAGGTGAAGAGTCGTTGCTGGAGGCTCTGGTGGCATCGTGTTCCATGACCTCCTGCCAGGTGAAGAGTCGTTGCTGGAGGCTCTGGTGGTATCGTGTTCCATGACCTCCTGCCAGGTGAAGAGTCGTTGCTGGAGGCTCTGGTGGCATCGTGTTCCATGACCTCCTGCCAGGTGAAGAGTCGTTGCTGGAGGCTCTGGTGGCATCGTGTTCCATGACCTCCTGCCAGGTGAAGAGTCGTTGCTGGAGGCTCTGGTGGCATCGTGTTCCGTGACCTCCTGCCAGGTGAAGAGTCGTTGCTGGAGGCTCTGGTGGCGACCTCCTGCCAGGTGAAGAGTCGTTGCTGAAAGCTCTGGTGGCATCGTGTTCCTTCTGATGCTGCCAACGGTATGTGCGATCTTCGTAAGCACTTGGTTGTAGCCCTCTGTGTACCTTCGATCTTCACAAGCACTTGGTTGTAGCCCTGTGTGTACCTTCGATCTTCACAAGCACTTGGTTGTAGCCCTGTGTGTACCTTCGATCTTCACAAGCACTTGGTCGTAGCCCTGTGTGTACCTTCGATCTTCGTAAGCACTTGGTTGTAGCCCTGTGTGTACCTTCGATCTTCACAAGCACTTTGTTGTAGCCCTGTGTGTACCTTCGATCTTCACAAGCACTTGGTTGTGGCCCTGTGTGTACCTTCGATCTTCACAAGCACTTGGTTGTAGCCCTGTGTGTACCTTCGATCTTCACAAGCACTTGGTTGTAGCCCTGTGTGTACCTTCGATCTTCACAAGCACTTGGTTGTAGCCCTGTGTGTACCTTCGATCTTCACAAGCACTTGGTTGTAGCCCTGTGTGTACCTTCGATCTTCACAAGCACTTGGTTGTAGCCCTGTGTGTACCTTCGATCTTCACAAGCACTTGGTTGTAGCCCTGTGTGTACCTTTGATTGGTCAGCACTGCCAGCACACACTTAGACATATTTCACGGTATGTTTACACACACTTAGACATATTTCACGGTATGTTTACACACACTTAGACATATTTCACGGTATGTTTACACACACTTAGACATATTTCACGGTATGTTTACCCTGACCGAGTGGACACGTACGATCATCTGATTTTCCCCATTTCACTGGATTTGAATTCGAGGGCAGAAGGTCCTATACTATCTGAGGATGAAAGCGATGCTAAGAAGTACCATTTGCCACGTGTGGTTCCAGCTAAGGCTTATTTGGAGTTCGTTTTCCCCGCATAGTCTCCTGCCTCTATGGCATTGCTGGACTGCCTTCTGGTTTCTCTTGGCATTCTCTTCTTTCAACAACTTCTTTATCACCATGTTTCTTTTGGCTTTCTCCTTTGCTCTTGACCACCATTTCATTTCCGTTGACCCCACCCTTCTCTGAGTTGGTGTGTGTGTGCCCTGTCACTTCCCTGATCTTGCTGACCTTTGCCACGGCCACTGCCTCCGGACTGTTCCATTTCTGGTCAGTCTGCTGCTCGGACTGGACTGATCTCACAGCCTTGTCCCCGGAGTCCTCTGGAGTGGTTTGTAGTCTTGATTTTGTACCTTTGTTCTCTGCCAGGATGGATTTCAAGGGTAGTCTCAGCTTGTTTGGTGACATACAGCGCAGTATCTGTGAGATCAAGCAGAACTTCAGCCATTAAATTTTCCTTCTGCATTTGTATTATGTTACCTCCAGCGATTTCACATGCTTACCGGTAAACACCAAGGACCAACAGACGTTCTCATCGACCAAAAAACAAGTGGACGAAGTAGAGAACTTCATTTACCTAGGTAGCTCCATCAACAACGCCAATGACCTTGACCACGAACTGAAGTGTCGTATGCGAAGGCAACATCAACATTCAATCAGCTGAACAAAATATGGAACAGCAAAAATTCTCCCTTGGAATCAAACTGAAATTTTATAACTCCAGTGTGATTTCAACACTGTTATATGGCTGTGAAACCTGGCAACTGAAGACCACCCAGGAGTAGAAACTCAACGCTTTTGATACTAAGTGCCTATGTAAGATTGTGGGCATCAAATGGTCAGACTTTATACCAAATCAAGACATCAGAGAGAGGTCCAAACAGCTCCCCGTGTCAACCATCATCTGCAGACGGCGCCTCCACTGGGTGGGTCATGTCTTATGATTACCCTCTTCAAGACCTGCAAACAAGGCCGTTAAATGGACCCCAGCAGGCCAGAGAAAAAGACTACCCAGGATGAGCTGGCGACAGACAATGGAGAGACCTCCGACTCGTTGACAGAGGATGGAGTGACACCAGCAGACTGGCTGAGGACTGTGCACAGTGGAGCGCCTTGACTGCCTCATGCGTCGCGAGACTCGGGAGCATCTAAGTCTAAGTAAGTAATTTTTACTTCGCTAGTGCTGATATCATATGTTTGTAGAGACCAAAAGAACTTCGGGATCAAGATGAACTGTAGACACTAGATCTTGTATTTGCCGGGGAGGCGACATGATCTATTACATGTAGACTTTCCTCTTCCATTTCCTTGGTTTCCTTTCCCTCGTTCTGTCTTTCAGGGAGTCATCATACCACACCATGAAACACTGCTTGGCTGGTTCTTCTGTCACAGTGGAAATGGCTTGGGTGGCTAAAACGAAGTATAACTGTTTCAGCTTCTTTTTCCTTTCTACAGGGAAAAGCTTCGCAAAGTCCGGTTTATAAGTCATCCTTGATAAATCAATTAACTTGCCCAGCCACTTCAGTCTTTTGAGTGCTTAGTCTTCCTGGGGGGAGGGGGGGGGCTGTTGTGTCATCCATGTAGGAGTTGTAGAAAGGACACTTGGAATCTACATCCGAGGTCTGCTGAACATGTACTGCTAATGGCTGGTTTCAAGATGACGGTTGACGATTGCCAACACAAACTTCTGGGAGAAATTGCACGGCCTGAGGCTATGCCAGCTTCCAGAGTGGTTCAGTTTGTTGCATATTCCTTTCATGGAGAACCTCATTGAGAAGCCATGGAAGTACGTTTCTAGCATTTCTTGTGTGTTTTGGAGGGCGTGATACATCCTGGGGGCCATTTGAATAAACTTCTGTAGAACTGATCCATATGCACTCGCCAGAATGAGCCAGAATGAGCCACGTCACGTCGAGGTCCTTGTTCTCTGCATTAACTCCCTGGATTGCTTCCCAAACTGTTGTGACGTGTTCTAACAGACATCCTGGGATGTCTCTTTTCACTCATTTTCTGAAAGGGATTTAATCAGCCTTGCTGGCATGACAGACTTCCCCTTCAATGTTCAGAAATCATATTGGTCTGAACTGGTTGATGTCACTCGAGTCTGCGTCTTGGAGTGACTATTTATCTATTGATTGCTGATCTTCAAGTTATTCCATGCTAATCTTATAAGTTTGTGGATCAATTTGGTGACATTAAGACCTTTCTTATGAGGCAGATATGGTATTCAGTTGGGTCCAGACGAGGGTTTGTCTCTGGCTTTCTTAATCTTTTCTTTACCTCATCAGTGTTGGTGGTTTTTAATTTGTCTTTGTTTTTCTTTTGCGCTGCAGACAGTACCAAACCCAGGGTTTGAAGAGGTGTTTTGGTCTGACGATCGGAACATGCATTCCTGAGAAGCCACTCAAGAGTTGATTTGCCCACTGTTAAGTGTCACTGAATTGGCTTCTCGAATAATTTAGTGGCGAACTTGAAGGGGTCTCTGAAAAATCAGTCTTGGGTTTCCTTCTTTTTCTTCTCGTTTTTCTTTCAGATTCTGCTTTGGTGATGGCACGTTGAAGTGCTTTCAGGTCTTTCAAGAGCTTCTCGATTCCTCCCTTCCCCACGTTGAAGTGCTTTCAGGTCTTTCAAGAGCTTCTCGATTCCTCCCTTCCCCACGTTGAAGTGCTTTCAGGTCTTTCAAGAGCTTCTCGATTCCTCCCTTCCCCACGTTGAAGTGCTTTCAGGTCTTTCAAGAGCTTCTCGATTCCTCCCTTCCCCACGTCGAAGTGCTTTCAGGTCTTTCAAGAGCTTCTCGATTCCTCCCTTCCCCACGTTGAAGTGCTTTCAGGTCTTTCAAGAGCTTCTCGATTCCTCCCTTCCCCACGTTGAAGTGCTTTCAGGTCTTTCAAGAGCTTCTCGATTCCTCCCTTCCCCACGTTGAAGTGCTTTCAGGTCTTTCAAGAGCTTCTCGATTCCTCCCTTCCCCACGTTGAAGTGCTTTCAGGTCTTTCAAGAGCTTCTCGATTCCTCCCTTCCCCACGTTGAAGTGCTTTCAGGTCTTTCAAGAGCTTCTCGATTCCTCCCTTCCCCACGTTGAAGTGCTTTCAGGTCTTTCAAGAGCTTCTCGATTCCTCCCTTCCCCACGTTGAAGTGCTTTCAGGTCTTTCAAGGACTTATCGATTCCTCCCTTCCCCACGTTGAAGTGCTTTCAGGTCTTTCAAGAGCTTCTCGATTCCTCCCTTCCCCACGTTGAAGTGCTTTCAGGTCTTTCAAGGACTTCTCGATTCCTCCCTTCCCCACGTTGAAGTGCTTTCAGGTCTTTCAAGGACTTCTCGATTCCTCCCTTCCCCACGTTGAAGTGCTTTCAGGTCTTTCAAGAGCTTCTCGATTCCTCCCTTCCCCACGTTGAAGTGCTTTCAGGTCTTTCAAGAGCTTCTCGATTCCTCCCTTCCCCACGTTGAAGTGCTTTCAGGTCTTTCAAGAGCTTCTCGATTCCTCCCTTCCCCACGTTGAAGTGCTTTCAGGTCTTTCAAGAGCTTCTCGATTCCTCCTTCCCCACGTTGAAGTGCTTTCAGGTCTTTCAAGAGCTTCTCGATTCCTCCCTTCCCCACGTTGAAGTGCTTTCAGGTCTTTCAAGAGCTTCTCGATTCCTCCCTTCCCCACGTTGAAGTGCTTTCAGGTCTTTCAAGAGCTTCTCGATTCCTCCCTTCCCCACGTTGAAGTGCTTTCAGGTCTTTCAAGAGCTTCTCGATTCCTCCCTTCCCCACGTTGAAGTGCTTTCAGGTCTTTCAAGAGCTTCTCGATTCCTCCCTTCCCCACGTTGAAGTGCTTTCAGGTCTTTCAAGAGCTTCTCGATTCCTCCCTTCCCCACGTTGAAGTGCTTTCAGGTCTTTCAAGAGCTTCTCGATTCCTCCCTTCCCCACGTTGAAGTGCTTTCAGGTCTTTCAAGAGCTTCTCGATTCCTCCCTTCCCCACGTTGAAGTGCTTCAGGTCTTTCAACAGCTTCTCGATTCCTCCCTTCCCCACGTTGAAGTGCTTTCAGGTCTTTCAAGGACTTCTCGATTCCTCCCTTCCCCACGTTGAAGTGCTTTCAGGTCTTTCAAGGACTTCTCGATTCCTCCCTTCCCCACGTTGAAGTGCTTTCAGGTCTTTCAAGGACTTCTCGATTCCTCCCTTCCCCACGTTGAAGTGCTTTCAGGTCTTTCAAGGACTTCTCGATTCCTCCCTTCCCCACGTTGAAGTGCTTTCAGGTCTTTCAAGGACTTCTCGATTCCTCCCTTCCCCACGTTGAAGTGCTTTCAGGTCTTTCAAGAGCTTCTCGATTCCTCCCTTCCCCACGTTGAAGTGCTTTCAGGTCTTTCAAGGACTTCTCGATTCCTCCCTTCCCCACGTTGAAGTGCTTTCAGGTCTTTCAAGAGCTTCTCGATTCCTCCCTTCCCCACGTTGAAGTGCTTTCAGGTCTTTCAAGAGCTTCTCGATTCCTCCCTTCCCCACGTTGAAGTGCTTTCAGGTCTTTCAAGAGCTTCTCGATTCCTCCCTTCCCCACGTTGAAGTGCTTTCAGGTCTTTCAAGGACTTCTCGATTCCTCCCTTCCCCACTTCTGAAGCAGCTTCATTCGTTTGTTGAGATGCTTCTTCCTTTTACAGATCTGGTCGATTTCAAGCTGGCGTCTTGATTTTTAGGAGGTAATTCTCTGTCGGTTGTTTCCTTCCATGCGCATCTCGTGGGTCCTATGTCCAATGCCTCCAAAGGTGGCTAGGTTGTTCTCTAGTGTGCTCTACCCTACCTGTGGAACCTGCGGGTCCTATGTACAATGCCTCCAAAGGTGGCTAGGTTTTTCTCTAGTGTGCTCTACCCTACCTGTGGAACCTGCGGGTCCTATGTACAATGCCTCCAAAGGTGGCTAGGTTGTTCTCTAGTGTGCTCTACCCTACCTGTGGAACCTGCGGGTCCTATGTACAATGCCTCCAAAGGTGGCTAGGTTGTTCTCTAGTGTGCTCTACCCTACCTGTGGAACCTGCGGGTCCTATGTACAATGCCTCCAAAGGTGGCTAGGTTGTTCTCTAGTGTGCTCTACCCTACCTGTGGAACCTGCGGGTCCCATGTACAATGCCTCCAAAGGTGGCTAGGTTTTTCTCTAGTGTGCTCTAACCCTACCTGTGGAACCTGCGGGTCCTATGTACAATGCCTCCAAAGGTGGCTAGGTTGTTCTCTAGTGTCTCTACCCTACCTGTGGAACCTGCGGGTCCTATGTCCAATGCCTCCAAAGGTGGCTAGGTTGTTCTCTAGTGTGCTCTACCCTACCTGTGGAACCTGCGGGCCTATGTACAATCCCTCCAAAGGTGGCTAGTTTTTCTCTAGTGTGCTCTACCCTACCTGTGGAACCTGCGGGTCCTATGTACAATGCCTCCAAAGGTGGCTAGGTTGTTCTCTAGTGTGCTCTAACCCTACCTGTGGAACCTGCGGGTCCTATGTACAATGCCTCCAAAGGTGGCTAGGTTGTTCTCTAGTGTGCTCTACCCTACCTGTGGAACCTGCGGTCCTATGTACAATGCCTCCAAAGGTGGCTAGGTTGTTCTCTAGTGTGCTCTACCCTACCTGTGGAACCGGGCGGGTCCTATGTACAATGCCTCCAAAGGTGGCTAGGTTGTTCACTAGTGTGCTCTACCCTACCTGTGGAACCAGTTTACGGACTATCTTTTTTTTTAATCTAATTTCTCCCGTTCCTCTATTGCGCTTGCGGGCGGCAAGTTTCTGTCGTTGGTCACTGAAGGCCTGTACAAAGCCTTCTCCTGAATCCTCAGCTCTATGGCTTTGATCAGTGTCCTCAGCTCTATGGCTTTGATCAGTGTCCTCAGCTCTATGGCTTTGATCATAATCCTCAGCTCTATGGCTTTGATCAGTATCCTCAGCTCTATAGTTTTGATCAGTATCCTCAGCTCTATGACTTTGATCAGAATCCTCAGCTCTATGGCTTTGATCATAATCCTCAGCTCTATGGCTTTGATCAGTGCCTTGAATGGTATAACAATAATGTACCTCAGTAATGCGTGTAAATGTCATGAAATTCTCTTTCAGCATCGCAGGCAAATTGAATTCTGTTATTTGCCAGCTCGTGGACACCAAGCACCTGATATAGGTTTACTGTCCGCCTAAAAGATAATAGGCTTTTGAAACACAGTGGCAGAATTAATGCCTTATACATTTTACAATAAATTAGAGTCGGAAAAAAACAGCAAATGAACAATCAATGATGAGTACGAAACCTTATTAAAAAAAATCAGCCACTCGCGTCGTATCATCAAAGATATGAGTAGAGCTATCTGAAAGAAGCAAAGCTAACAAACAAGCAAATAATAACGCAAGAACTAGTACACACATCATAAGACTAACACAAAAAAGACTAACCTGCAGAATCTTTTTTCCCATAAAATGGATCCACGCTCCAGTTGCATGCAAACCTTTTTTCAGCAAATTATTCCAACGCTGCCGGCATGATATTTTGTCAAATGTTCCTTATGTAGCACTTATTCCCGAATTTAGTATGAAGAATTCCAGGAATTCAAAATTTTGCTCTGAAATGTGGTGTTGAGGTGTTCGATTTTTAAATAAGGATGATAAACTATTGCACAATAAAGCCTAGATGGTGTTATGTGGGTGTTGACAACTACATGCGTGAAAAGGGCATTTATCTTTAAACCCTTCACTTAAAATTTAGAAAGAGAGGGGGTTAGTTACCGCCAAGGACACAGACAAACAGAGTATAGGACACTGTCTTGTCCTGTACTCTGTCTGTGTCCTTGGCGGTAACTAACCTCCTCTCTTTCTAAATTTTGCTTCATATTCCGCCCTCAGTCACTCCGTGTTGAAACTTAACCCTTCATTTAAGTCAGCAGAAACGTCAGCTTTGAGTCAACGGCTACACTACCTTCAGTCAGCTCCCCCACCCCTTCGTCCCCCAGACAGTTTACAGCGATCATATTGCCGATCTGTGAAATAAGTATAGATCTTCAAACGCCGTTGATGCAGACACAAACTTAGAAAATCACAAACAAGTAGGGTCACTTTTGCTTCCACTGTGAACTAATGACAGCCCCAAAACTTGAAACAAATCCTCCTTACGACACCAAATCGCCCAGCAGAATATGAGAACACAGAGCAGAATATGAGAACACAGAGCAGAATATGAGAACACAGAGCAGACAAGGAGAACACAGAGCAGACAAGGAGAACACAGAGCAGACAAGGAGAACACAGAGCAGACAAGGAGACTCCGAAATGACAACACAGTGCACACAGACTGAACAGGGACACATCAGGGGAGATCACTTGTTTGTTCTATGTGCTGTGCGTTGTCATTTCTCCGCGATTTGATGTCGTAAGCAACATTCATTTGGAGTTATGGGGCGTGTAATTAGTTCATCGTGAGAGCAAGAGTTACCCTTCTTGTCAGTTATTGACCGTTTACTGTTCCTTGCCTCATTTAAGATTTTTTTTTCATACTTAATGAGACGTTTCATCCATATTGTGTAACGCACAGGAATTTGCTGCCTCTGTCTTCACCTATTCCAAAAGTATCTCTTTGAAAGCTGGTCTTTCGGATTGGAGCTAATAAACTGGCGACATACATATACTGCACGGCACAGAATTCCAAGTATCAACGAAGCTCTCCCTGGCTAAAATCCATAGAAAAATCCACCCAAAAGATTTCTTTATGAAAAACTACATATGCCAACTGAACATTCTGGTAAACTCTTACTATGGCAAAACTGTTATCCTGGAAAGGTGTCACGTGCGAGTACACCTGACAGGGGGGGGGGGGGTTCTTAAACAGGTAATGTGCAGTTTCCGAATCATCTGCTTCAATGTGCCATTGAATCTCTCGACAAGGCCGTTGGCCTGAGCATGGTAGGGAGTAGTAGTCTCTCGGTGGATTTGAAGTAATTTGTATACCTCAGACATCACATTGGAGAGAAACTGCGTTCCCTGATCGGACAATACCTTGTCAGGGATGCCGGTCCTTGTCCACATCTCCCACAGTGCCTCCGCTGCGGCAATATCTTTTGACGTCCTTTGCTACCCCTGGCCAGTAAAAGTCCTGCTGGATTCTCTCCAGGGTTCGACGCGTCCCCAAATGTCCTGCCATAGGGGTATCGTGACCTAGGCGCATGACCGTGCTGCGGAGAGCTTCGGGTACAACAAGTTGAGTGGCTGACGAAGTAAGTGACGTATAACGTCTGTGCACCAGTCCCTTGCGACTCACGAACTCTACTGCACTGCGGCGAGACGTCCTTGCTGGCTTCCCAACCAAACTCCGTATTTTGTTGAGGGATGGGTCCTTCGTTTGCAAGCTGTGAACAGTCGAGGGATCCATGGTCAAGGTGTCATGTTGAGTCAGGGGCTTCAGGAGGGGTTTCAATGCCTCCTCTCTCTGTGCTTGGGAACGCGTGGTGGCAGCCACAAATACTTCTGCTGGCAACTCCGATGAAATCTCCCGACGTTGACCGTCCCCAAAGCACACTGAATTGCCAATCAGTAGGGAGTACGCAGGTCGCTGAAGGGCTACTGCCCACACCTTCCCTTTGAAATATGGCGTAGAGACTTCTACCAATACTGTAGATCGCTTTGCCCTGAAGGATGACTCGATTCCTGACACTTGGCATTCTTCCCCTCGCGGTGCATCACAAGGGACTAATTGCTCGTCAATGAAGACCGCTGTGGCTCCTGTGTCCCTAATAGCTTTCACTTTCTTGCCACACACCACGGATGGGAAGGTAGGATAAGATGGGGTCGTGACCTGACTCTCTCCAAATGCCACCCTAAAGTGCGAGATGTCGGATTTTGTCTTGTCCCTCCTCTTGGGACAATCCCGAACGAAATGTCCCTTTTCCCCACGAGGAAGCAAAAGCTTGAGCTTGGGCCCGACGTTCCTGGAATTGTGGGGACATCGCTTTTGGAGGGTGACGACGGTTTGAAGTCATGTGACTCCGATCGACGGGTTTCCTACTTGTCCCGGGCGCAGGCATGCGATAGTGGACGGCGCGCATCTGCGAAGGCTTCAGCCACCTCGATTCCCCTGGCGAATGTTTTGGTTTCTCTCACCCAACTTGAACTGCAGTTCCTGAGATTCCGAACTCTGAGTTGCTCCAAGAGGAAACAATCCTTCAAATCCATTTCTGAGGCCTCAACCCAGTATTCCATGGTGCGCCGGAGGCGTTCCCGAACTGGTGAAAAGTCTCCTCTGAAGGTTTCCTCATGGAGCAAAAACTGTTTTTCTATTTTTGACTCGGAAGTCATGTGCAGTCCCCGGCGAAGACCCGCTTTTAATTCGGTATAGGAAGCTCCGGAGGAATGTCTACAAACCCTCCTTAGCCTTCCCGTCAGGTACTGATGAGGTAAAGGGCTTTACTCTGGTCGTTTAGCTGGTACGCCGCGGCAACCGCCTCAAAGTGCTCAAATTTTAGGTGTTATGTTATCGCTAGCCACTGTCATGGGATATGTAGCTTGGGCGGGAGCCACCCGGGAAAAACCATGCCCTGGTGAAAATCCGTATTTCCCGTGGACGGAGCCATGTCGGAAGCAACCACGACTGTGCTTGGGTTCATCTAACTGTTGAACCCGTTCGGCCCGGAGTTTTTCTTTTTCCTCCACCAAACGAGCTCAAAGTCCAAATCTTTCTGTTTCTGAGCTCCCTTTCTAATGTTCTTCTTTTCTTTCGACTCTCGCTCCCGTCTCCTTCCTCCATCTCCTCTCTCCATCGCCGTTCCTTCTCCTCTCTCTCCAACCTTCTCTCCTCCATCTCCAACTTTCCCCCATTTCCATTTTCCACCGTCTCTTTCTTTTGGGTTCTCTCTCCTCTCGCTCTCTTTTTCCTTCGCTTCTCTTTCCTCCCTCTCCAGGTTCCTCTCCTCCCTCCCTTCTCTCTCTTGCCTCTCTTCTTCTCTCTCATTTCCCCATCAGCATAAGAGGGGAAACCCTGGGCGCTTTGGGCCAGGAGGATGAGGCATAGGCGAAGGGCCGAAAGCGGAAGTCATCCGAAGATACAGCGGAGGGCGAAGTCCCGAGACCGGGGGGTGGGGCAGAGGTCGCCTCGGAGGGGAGTGACCAGGAGGGGTCATCTCCTGTATTGTGGGGCACCGCCGTGGCTGGAGGACAATCCACCAGAAGAATACACGACCTGGGTAGTTGGGCCAGTCATCGCCTGAGTCATGGGGCTCCCCATCCCTGGCAGAATTCCTGCACGCGAGTCTGAGAGCGGGGTGATCGGCGCCCGTCGTTACGTGTTCCATAACTTACAGTACACCTCACAAGACCGAAAATCACCGAATCACTAAGTGATACACAAGATTTGTACAGTACGCAGAATCTGATGAACGAATTCCCACGAAGGTTCCAACGTGTGTTCCCTTCAACTTGTACCCCGGGTCGACTCTTCAAAGGTCCCAAGGGGCCCTTGCCTTGGTTTTAAAGCTGTGTCGGGCCAATTTGACAGGGGCTAGAACCCCAAAAGGGCTACATAAAAAATGTTGTTACTCTGCTAGTTATGGGGGATTGTCTCATTTGTGACAAGCTCCTAGCATAACTTATCATCTAAAAAACCCCCGAAGCGGAGTGGGGGCTGCCCACGGGGGGGGTAAAAAAAACGTCACACACGTAATGTTCCATCCCCACGATCTTTTGTACCATATGTTAAATGCTTCGGCTTTTTTGGTGATCCCTGGAGTCTTTTAGCCGGGGACAAAACAAAAAACAACAACCAATTTGGTCCACCACAACCAAATTACAGACGAACTAAGGGATATAAATCCAAGTTCTGTGAATAGCCCACGGGGGTTAAGAAAAACCCCCAAAATTTCCAAAAGGGGAAAAAACCCACTTTCTAAATCAGAGTCTTTGGGAACCCCAGCACGTGTTAACCCCCTTCACCGAGAATGACAACACTCACTAAAAAATACTAATTAGAAATGACGAGGTTTGATTAAATCAAACACGCATGGAAAACCCCAAACCCAAACCCCACGAAAGTGTTTTCATCCAACAAACCCCAAGGGTGTCCCCCAAAACCCTATTTTTTCCCAACACTTTTTCCCCCAAATCCAAGTTCCTACAAGGAACCACAAAGGTTAAAGCCCAAAGAATGGGAAACCGAAACGTAAAAGCTCACAACGTATCACAACCCCAACCGCTAATCGCAGTTGTTTTCCCCCACGAAAAGGGGAAATAGGGAGTGTAACGTCCCAAAGAACATGACTAAGGTAGCAAAAACGTCCCAATTTTCCCAAACGGGAAAGGGAAAATGACAAAGTCCACGTCGACCTTTTGACAAAGGGTAGTCAACCCCAACAAATAAATCCCCAACCGTGGTTACAGTCTAAGGTATGCTCCAAGACAAGAGGTTTGAGCAACAAAGTCAACAATGTAGTTTTTATGACTAATGTAGTCAACCCAAAAAACCGTTCAAACTAAAAAAGAAAAAATGCTTCCCGAACCAAATTGCGCAAGAGTACTGCCACACAAGCTAGCCCAAACAACTGAATCGTTCCCTGGCTAGCTCAATGGTAAAGAAAACAACCTTTCTACCAAATAAACCCCCCGATATCCAAACCAATAACACCCCAACGGGTTATTCCCCTGAATCCAACAAAGGGAAAAACCCAGTTATGTTTTTAAACACTTCAAACGTTGAAAAAACAATCTTCAAAAGAAAACCTCTGACCAAAAAACGTGGTCCAAGTAAACGTTTTCCTTGTAGGGAAAAAATATCCAAACATGAAAAATTCCAACACGAGTGAATTAATCAATCGCAAGCACAAACCACAATGGTAACAACAACTCCCCTTTCCCCGGGTGCCAAAAACCCAAACAAATTACCAACCCGGGAAACAAACCAAAACCCCGGGATAAATGTTGTTTTCCCCAAAAAGACTTCAAAGATTTTCCCCAGAAAAGAGTCCAAAGAAACCCAAAAAAACCTATCAACTGAATTTATAACTCAACGCTTTAAACCAAACCCACAACCAACTATCCAAAAGAAAAGCACAAACTTCAACAAACAGCATAAACGGGAGGGACAATATAATTAAAACGCCGTCCCGCAACCCCAAAAGCTACCTAAATTCACCCGCGACGAAAAAGGGAAAGAAAACCCGTGCACCAACAGGGTCAGGGGGCCCGACAGAACTATCGATCAAACTGGCCCATGAATGCCCCAAAATTTCCCCTTGCAACACGTCAGTCCTAACGGGAAACACGTGCTAAACCCCACTGCCTGTCACTGAATGGGAGCGGATAAAAGGGGGGAGGGGCGCCGAAAAAGGCCAAGGGGCCTTTTTGGGAAAACAAAAGTGTACCACAGACCTACACTCCCATTTCAACACACGACGACAAATTTATTTTTCCAATAAACACAGTCACAAAATTATGTTGAAAAATTAAAAAGCCCTAAACAGCAGCTAGATAGAAAAGCAATACACGCTTTATGTGCGCTAACAGAAGGGGAAACCATCAACTTAGGCTAACCCCCCTTGACAAACAAAACGACCCTTTAACCTATGTAATAAAAAAAATAACCCCAAATATTTTTTTTTCCCTTTTTTTTTGTAAATAAAGTAGGAAAACTTACAAAAGACCGATTTTCGCGCAAACACTTTCGACAAAGATGTAAAAGTTTTCCCTTTTTAAAAAAACCCAAAATGCTTGAAGCCTGCCTCATTTACCTTAAACACAGCGGGTTTTGGGGTACGGGCAAATGCGCCCAAACCTAAATCGTACAAGCACTGACATCGACGATTGCACAAGCAAGACATATTAATCAAGTTCAAAACCCCTTTTTTCCCCCAAGTACCTATTCAAACTAAGAAATGAACAATGAAAACGGAACTCTAGAAACAATAGCCGGGGGTACTACACAAAAAAAAACAAACACGGAGACGAACTGAAAAGGAACGCCGAAGGTCCGACCACGGAAAACACGGAACTCACCCGCCGACAGCACCCCCAAAAACCCGTCGCTCCAAAAGGGTTTTTCCCTCTTTCTCAGAACCCACCCAACCAAACCCCCCACAAATACACGTAAGGAGAAACAGATCACCAAGGGGCGGGCGGGAGTGGTTTAAGTGTCGCTTTTAAAACTACCCCCAAAACATTTTTTTTACCCCGCATCTCCACCAAATTGCACGTCGAGTACACCTGACAGGGGGGGGGGTTTTTTAAACAGATTGCAGTCAAAACGGGGCGTCATCAAACCCTCACACCACCAACCACAAAAAAAAGGTTTTTAAAAAATATTTTTTCTTCACATTTCAACCATTTACTCACCTACACCCCAAAGGGGTATGGGTCATAAAAAAGAAGAGGAAAACGCCGAAAAGGGGAAAAAAAGAAAAGGGAAAAAAAAAAAATTGGGGGATGAAAGAAAAAGCACTTTCAGAACTAACCGACCTAGGGGCAAGTAAAAAAAATCCACAAAAACCCGCCAATATCCTGGGGTCCCCCTACCCCTCCCAACCAACCCCTAAACCGTACAAAAAGGGATTAAATAACAAAGAAAGACAGTTAGAAACAAAATACATCAACAGGACCCGTTTAGGGTTAAACAAAAAAATAAGAAAAAAAAACGATCAGTGACCGGCTTCAGGCCCACCACCCCCACGCCCAAACCCCCACCCCAACCACACACGATGACACCTTTTTTAAAACCTGGCCCCAGGGGTTCACCGGGGAGGGGGCCAAGAAGGGGGAAGCCCGCATGGGTGGGCTTCCAGTCCAGCGAAATGTCTCATGAAGGGTGAGGGGACACCTTCAAAGTCCTCGGCAGGCAGTGGGCTGGTCTTCCCTCCGAGGGGAAGGTGTCCCCGTGAAGGGGGAGGACCCCCAACATCCTCAGTGCGCGACTGGGGCCGGAACCCGGGGGCTCCTCCAGGGCCCGATGTGGTCCTTCCCATCCAAACCGGGGCTGCCGGGGAAAAAAAATGGCAATTTTTTCCCCCCCTACGGGGGAGCAGTCTCCAGATAAAGTCTCTTTTTACGCTTTTCGGGGGTGGCAACAGTGGGTCCGGGAGGGGTCTTGTGAAGGGTCCAGTGCCGAAAAAGTAAAATGTCTTCACCTTTAAAAGGGGGGAAACTATAAAAACCTTTCACTTTTTTTTTTGCTTTCAACCTGTATCATGGCATTCTTTGATCCTGTCCTAAAACATGCCCGACTAGGGATAAAATTTCCCTTTGTCAAAATCCAATAAATAAAACCAACTAAATCCATCCATACTCTGTCACACAAAAATATAGGACAAGGACACAACGAGAACGGGAAACCCTATGCGGGCGAAAGGCCGGAATTCCACACTCCGTGGTCTAAGTGTCAAGCCGTTCG
>CM031627.1:25735159-25737659 GCA_018398815.1 Conus ventricosus
GGTTACTACAATACAGCTGGTTTCATATATCTGCTAATACTCGACAAATTCTATGGAAATTCAGTAATGCTTGATGAATTTGTAAAAAGCCTTAAAAAGATATCACTTCGAATCACTTTGGATTTGTGGAATTTGTGTTACAATCTTTTTACAGTGCTATTTCAGGCATTTTTCTCAAAAGTGTGTGTGTTCTATATGTCAGTATAACACTGTCCCAGGGAATGGCTTTTGACCTTATACGAAGCTGGGTTGACTTTTATTCTTCTTTAATGGTATTGAAATGTATTGATTGCAGCGTTAAAGATTAATTGACAACTTACGGAAATCTTCATGTCGGGAAGTCCGTAATTTTTTTTTTCCTTGTAGTTCAATTCTGTTTATCAGAGACTAATCACTTAGTCACTGAAAGTAAAAGTTTTGGTTTAACCAGTCTGCTGGATCTCGATGATTTTAAAGGTTGAAAGTGTAATGCCACTCCAATATATGTAGTCATTTGGCGTGCACATGGCGACGTTTTATATCTCAGTGTCATCTCTTGCGAGCTTACGACTGCTGAAATGGCACGTTAGCTTAAACAAAACAATGCAAGGGTTTTGTTTAACCTCTTCATGCCATTGAGCATAGTTTGTCCAGGTCCTGTTGGCAGTAAGATGACTTGTTGGTGGTGGTGGTGGTGGTGGTGTTGTTGTTGTTTCTTGTAGCGAACCATCAAAATCGTTTGCCAGATACTTGGACTGAACATGACAATCAATGCTCTGCTGTCTGAGAGCTAGTTTACATGGAGTCAATGTGTAAACTGATTTTGAAAGGCAGTTTTTAAAACGTCACCGAATTGCGGGAAATGCAGAGAAAATGTCACAGTTCACCATAGATTCTTGTATATTAAACAGCCAATCAGAACAACATTTTTTTTTTAGATCTAGTTAGAGAGTAACGGCGACACAAACATACTGTCTGCATGCTCGAAGTGTTCAGAAAAAAGGTGAAACGTTTCATTCAAATTGCATCCATTAGCGCAGGGTCTCTTATAATGATTTTGCCTGCATGTTTGTTTGAAGCCCATCGTTTGCCAGTGGAGCGCTCTTTTTGAGAAGAAACAACAGCACGTGTCTCAGTTGAATGCCAGAAGGCTTTGAATTCAGATAATGAGTTCGTTCCATCGACATTGACACGACGGTTCCTCGGGACCAGAGAATCCTGAACACCCAGGTTCTATATCTGCATCCACACGATGATATAGAAGAAACATTTACACAGAGAGTATAACGTAGATCCAGGTGGTATTAAGAGTACTATACCTGTTGTGTACTGAAGTGATTAAAACACGTTACATTGTTGGGCACACGTCTGTGTCAACGAAAAATAATAGACCTTAAAACACAGTCATAAGAAAGAATCGGTAACACTTAAAGTTGCATGTGTAGCACAACCAAATGCTGTGTAGAACGTTTCCAAATGCTGTGAGCTATGATGTTGATTTCCTCTGTTTCAATCTTAATGGCATTTTGTACTCTACTGTTGAACCTGAAACTCTTTACGTCAAAGCCATCGCTGTTCTGACTTACATGTACAAGCAAGTGGGTCGAGGTAAACATTCTATTTTGGATGTGTGTGTGTGTGTGTGGTGGGGGGGGGGCGATGAGTGTTTTCAACAGCAATTTCAATAATGAAAGATGGTTATTTTCTTACACACAAAAAATCATGTACAAGTACATCTTCATACACTGATCAAAGACATGACAAAAGATGTAATAAGTAAATACTGTACTGGGTATCAAGAGTGTAAAAGATATCGTAAGCAAATCCTGTCCTCCCCTTCTTCTTCCTGTGTGAATTATCATTTTTAGGAGGCCCCGGTTATCCTCTACAAAACAAATCGGTAGCCCCTCATTTCTAGAAGAAGTGATCTGCCCCTGGTGGTCCTGCCTGTTGATGCGTGCAGGTACTGCTGGAAGTGATCTGCCCCTGGTGGCCCTGCCTGTTGATGTTCCGGCATCGTGCCGTCCTTGTGAACGTGCAGGTACTGCTGGTACTGTTCATGAAGACGGCACTTAATGCTGAATGTCATGTGCCTGCACTCATGCGTGCGTGCGTGCGTGCGTGCGTGCGTGCGTGCGTGCGTGCGTGTGTGTGTGTGTGTGTGTGTGTGTGTGTGTGTGTGTGTGTGTGTGTGTGTGTGTGTTTGTGTGTGTGTGTGCGCGTGCGCGCGTGCGCGCGTGTGAAGGAGATTCCATATCTTCCTCTGTCTGTCTGTCTGTCTGTCTGTCTGTCTGTCTGTCTGTCTGTCTCTCTCTCTCTCTCTCTCTCTCTCTCTCTCTCTCTCTCTCTCTCTCTGTTTTGCTGTCTGTCTCTGTCTGTCTCTCTCTCTCTCTCTCTCTCTCTCTCTCTCTCTCTCTCTCTCTCTCTCTCTCTCTCTCTCTCTCTCTCTCTCTCATGTTTAAAATGTTTACAGAAAGGGGTGTTAAATATTTGTCTGGTTTGTTCGTGCACAAAAGCTGTT
>CM031627.1:25747659-25752659 GCA_018398815.1 Conus ventricosus
GGTATGGTGAAAACGAAATGAAATATCAAAACATCATCAACGTTTGGTATGGTGAGAACGAAATGAAATATCAAAAAATCGACCAAACTCTCAAAACGAAGACATTGGTGAGGTGAGGACGAGGGGGGGGGGGGGGGGGAGGCGTACAAACAAAGATCTGCACTTCCAGATTACACGTCAGCCGCAAATTTACACGAAAATAACCAGGACAATCAAACTTAGTAAACACACAAAATTTCATGGGCCAAAAAACCCACAAACTCTTGAAGAGTTCACGTCAATGTCAAGAAATACAAAAACATTTACTTCATACCCCACCTCTTCATACCCCACCTCTTCATACCCCCACCCCCATCCACCCACCCACCCACCCACCATCTCCTCGATTTTCTTTTCTTCTTTTTTTTGTGCGTCTGGTCTTACCTTTTGATTTGACGACAATTTGAAGGACCGTGGAATCTTGGACAGGATGAACCCTAGAAGCAACCCGACGGCGTACGGCCCCACCCTACACCAGGGGGTGAAATACACCTTGTCCATGTACTCGCCTGTGTTCCTAGTGACCAACAAAAGGACAGATGAAGCGCTAGCCTGGCGGTCAGCCTGTGTTCCCAGTGACCAACAAAAGGACAGATGAAGCGCTAGCCTGGCGGTCAGCCTGTGTTCCCAGTGACCAACAAAAGGAAAGGACAGATGAAGCGCTAGCCTGGCGGTCAGCCTGTGTTCCTGGTGACCAACAAAAGGACAGATGAAGCGCTAGCCTGGCGGTCAGCCTGTGTTCCCAGTGACCAACAAAAGGACAGATGAAGCGCTAGCCTGGCGGTCAGCCTGTGTTCCCAGTGACCAACAAAAGGAAAGGACAGATGAAGCGCTAGCCTGGCGGTCAGCCTGTGTTCCTGGTGACCAACAGAAGGACGGATGAAGCGCTAGCCTGGCGGTCAGTCTGTGTTCCTAGTGACCAACAGAAGGACAGATGAAGCGCTAGCCTGGCGGTCAGCCTGTGTTCCTGGTGACCAACAAAAGGAAAGATGAAGCACTAGCCTGGCGGTCAGCCTGTCTGCCTGAGAAGCCAAAGTCCTCAGATCAGTAGGCCTCCGTGGCGCATTAGTTAGCGTCGCGGATTCCCGGCTAGGAGATCATGCGTTCGATTCCCATCGGGGCCATCTATTTCCGGGGAGTTTCTTTCCCGACCGGCTCCCGCCCAGCGTTGTGTTGGCTATGAGCAACGTTAGAGCGACGATGACCACACAGTCGAGTTTGTTCCACTATGGGCAACGTTAGAACGACGATGACCACACAGTCGAGTTTATTCCACGGACTGGACGCGTCTCTGAGATTGCTGCTCAAATTTCCGTGACACAACAAATTGCTGTCGTCAGTAGAGGGTTCAGGTCGTAATGTCCTGCATATGTCAGATCAAAACAGGCAGCAGTGATCACCAATAAGGGAGTCATCAGCAGTGCTGTGTCTTCTCTGGTTGACTGCCTCATGGCCATGTGACGCTGACTGCTCCCAGTGAACTACCAGTGCAGTGGCTGCGGCAAGAAAGCCAGGGTGTGGCTGTGGACGGGAAGCCAGAATTAGCGGCATGGGGGTGGGGGGGGGGCGGCATGGCACTGAAGTGGAACAGAAGATGAGAGAACAACAAATTCATCATGTCAATGAATTCTTCCAGAATCACACGGTCCACAGTATGTTCGCTTAAAGGTGCTGACATGGGAGTTGTTTCAGCCGTTTGAGTCTTCAGAGAGATCTTTTAGGTCACGATTGTTCAATGGACCAGTTTTGGAAAGAAAACAGGGAAGGATGATACTTGTCTTTCCATCGCAAATGGTTAGCTTTTCTCAGTGTCCTGATCAAGCAAACAGATCAGAATCAAACATTTTATCTGAAGTACGCGCCAGAATAACGATCAGTGATCTCGACCGCAGGCATTTCTTCACAGATGCATCGTTTCACCCCCATCTTTTGGCATTTTCTCTCCATGATTGTACTGTTAAGCTGACTGATGAGACAACATTGCTTTGGGCGTGCCTACCAGAGGCATTTGTCCCATGAAAACGACGAGGTCACTCTCGCTGAAAGCGAGCTGTAACACAGATTGCCTCCCTTGCAGATTGACGAACATCGCCTGCTCTGATCACGATCGAATCATGTATCGCGGCTGGCCAAACGCCTGGAAGGATTCATTCTGAACACGTGGTTCCCAAACTCTGCATTCCAAATGAATGGAATGTAAGAATTCCGATCGTTTCATCATCCGATTAGAACACCTTACAATTCACTGTGTATGGAAAACGAGACATTGATACAAGCCATTAGAAAACTTTTCCACTCTGAATTAATTAGCCATTAGCCGTGGAAACACGGGAATCTCAAAAAGCAGTTCGTGCCAAATACACGTGTGTGTGTTGATTCTTGCCTGTCTGCAGGAGTATCAGCCTGCGTACGCAGAAAAAAAAAGAAGAAGAAGAAATATTAACGGCCTTGCTGGGCTGCATTCTGCCTTCTCTTGACCTCCACTTCTTTGTGCAATTCTTGAGGTACTTGTTCCCCTCTTCTTTTTTCTATGTTTGTATTACCACCGTTCCTGTTTTCTTTTTTCTATGTTTGTATTACCACCGTTCTGTTTTCTTTTTTCTATGTTTGTATTACCACCGTTCCTGTTTTCTTTTTTCTATGTTTGTATTACCACCGTTCCTGTTTTCTTTTTTCTATGTTTGTATTACCACCGTTCCTGTTTTCTTTTTTCTATGTTTGTATTACCACCGTTCCTGTTTTCTTTTTCTATGTTTGTATTACCACCGTTCCTGTTTTCTTTTTTCTATGTTTGTATTACCACCGTTCCTGTTTTCTTTTTTCTATGTTTGTATTACCACCGTTCCTGTTTTCTTTTTTCTATGTTTGTATTACCACCGTTCCTGTTTTCTTTTTTCTATGTTTGTATTACCACCGTTCCTGTTTTCTTTTTTCTATGTTTGTATTACCACCGTTCCTGTTTTCTTTTTTCTATGTTTGTATTACCACCGTTCCTGTTTTCTTTTTTCTATGTTTGTATTACCACCGTTCCTGTTTTTCATTTTGTTTCTTTCTTTCTTTCTTTTTCTCCTTTGCCCATGACCAACATTTCTGTGTGTGTGTGTGTGTGTGTGTGTGTGTGTGTGTGTGTGTGTGTGTGTGTGTGTGTGTGTGTTTGATTTGATTGATTTTATTTTGAGTCTGTTCACAACAATGGTGATATTAGACTATATATTTAAAAAAGAAAAAAACAAAAAAAAACAATATATATATATATATATATATATATATATATATATATATATATATATATATATATATATATATATAATATATATATTATGTGTTGTGTGTGTATGTGTGTGTGTGTGTGTGTGTGTGTGTGTGTGTGTGTGTGTGTGTGTGTGTGTGTGGTGTAAGTGCTTATATGAGTGTGTGTGTGACCGCGTGTGTGCGAGTCCGTGCGTGCGTGCATGCGCGCGCCCTTGTGTGTATGTGTGTGTGTGTGTGTGTGTGTGTGTGTGTGTGTGTGTGTGTGTGTGGAAGTGTGTGTGTGTGTGTGTGTGTGTGTGTGTGTGTGCGTGCGCGCGCGCGCGCGTGTGTGTGTGTGTGTGTGTGTGTGGTGTGTGTGTGTGTGTGTGTGTGTGTGTGTGTACAAAGAGGGAGGAGGAAATCAATGCATGTGACCATTTACAAACCGAATAGCGTAATAGTTACCATACATTAACAACCTAAATCAAAAGCAAAATAAAAAAAAGTTTGCTGATTATTTAACAATAGCAACGACATGGTCTTCCAGCGCAGGGAAAGACAAGGGTGATGGAGATACGGGTGGAGGGGGGGCAGGGGAGAACAGATGAACGGAGGGGAGAGAGGTTGTTGAGGGGGAAAGGGAGAAGGGGTCTCACAGTGTAGCCCTCACTTGAACATGCTGAAGTCGTTGTTGTAGGAAAGGACCCCGGAGGTCACCGTGTGGACGACGATCAGAGCAAAGGCCAGCAAACAGCCGATGACCTCACCGACCAGTTTCAGACTGCCCCTGGAAAAGAACGAACCCTTAAATGAGAGAGAGAGAGAGAGAGGAGAGAGAGAGAGAGAGAGAGAGAGAGAGAGAGAGAGAGAGAGAGAGAGGCGAGAGAGAGAGAGAGAGAGAGAGAGAGAGAGAGAGAGAGAGAGAGAGAGCAGAAATCAGTAAATGACAAACAAGTAGGGTAAGTAACTCGTGTTCCCCATGATGAGATCATTACAGTCAAGACTTCCTTCCTTGTTCCTGAAAAGAAAGGGAATCTTAATGAGGTAGGAAAGAATGAACAGTGTATTACAAACAAGTAGGATACCTCTTAGCTCCATGATGATAATTACATGTACGATTTCCTTTCTTGCCCCTGAAAAAGGAAAGAAGTCTTAAATGAGGCAGAGAACAGAACATAGTAAATAACAAACAAGTAGGGTAAGTAACTCTAAGTCCCATGATGGGATAATTACAGTCAAGACTTCCTTCCTTGCTCCTGAAAAGGAAGGGAATCTTAAATGAGGTATCAAACAATAAACAGCGAAGAACGAACAAGTAGGAGAACTCTTAGCCCCATCACAAGATGGTCACAAGTGAATTTTTCTTCCTTGCCCCAGAAACAAAAGAGAACGTTAACTGATGCAGGGAACAGTAAACAGTAAAGAACAAACAAGTCGGGTAACTCTTGATCCCATAGTAAGATGAATACATTTCAGATTTCCGTCATTGCCCCTGAAAAGGAAAGGAATTTTAAATGAGGCAGGGAACGGTCGACACTGAATACCAAACCACGGCTACTCTCGGTCTTTTGAAGAGATCATTACACGCCCGTCACGCCAAACGAAGGCTGTTCACGAAACCAATCGCCAAGCACAAAATACCAACACAGAGCGCTCAGAACGAGTGTCTGATGTAGGGGCTGTGGCCAAGCTTGGAATATCCTTGGGGGGGGGGGGGGGGGGGGGGAGGG
>CM031627.1:25757659-25762659 GCA_018398815.1 Conus ventricosus
GTGTGGTCTGTGCTGTCACATCTGCTATGTCTCCTTGTTGGCTCTGTGTGCTCTGTGCTGTCACATCTGCTATGTCTCCTTGTTGGCTCTGTGTGGTCTGTGCTGTCATATCTGCTATGTTTCCTTGTTGGCTCTGTGTACTCTGTGCTGTCACATCCCCTATGTCTCCTTGTTGGCTCTGTGTGCTCTGTGCTGTCACATCTGCTATGTCTCCTTGTTGGCTCTGTGTGCTCTGTGCTGTCATATCTGCTATGTCTCCTTGTTGGCTCTGTGTGCTCTGTGCTGTCACATCCCCTATGTCTCCTTGTTGGCTCTGTGTGCTCTGTGCTGTCATATCTGCTATGTTTCCTTGTTGGCTCTGTATGGTCTGTGCTGTCACATCTGCTATGTCTCCTTGTTGGCTCTGTGTGCTCTGTGCTGTCATATCTGCTATGTCTCCTTGTTGGCTCTGTGTGCTCTGTGCTGTCATATCTGCTATGTCTCCTTGTTGGCTCTGTGTGCTCTGTGCTGTCACATCCCTATGTCTCCTTGTTGGCTCTGTGTGCTCTGTGCTGTCATATCTGCTATGTTTCCTTGTTGGCTCTGTGTGGTCTGTGCTGTCACATCTGCTATGTCTCCTTGTTGGCTCTGTGTGGTCTGTGCTGTCATATCTGCTATGTCTCCTTGTTGGCTCTGTGTGCTCTGTGCTGTCATATCTGCTATGTTTCCTTGTTGGCTCTGTGTGGTCTGTGCTGTCACATCTGCTATGTCTCCTTGTTGGCTCTGTGTGCTCTGTGCTGTCACATCTGCTATGTCTCCTTGTTGGCTCTGTGTGGTCTGTGCTGTCATATCTGCTATGTTTCCTTGTTGGCTCTGTGTACTCTGTGCTGTCACATCCCCTATGTCTCCTTGTTGGCTCTGTGTGCTCTGTGCTGTCACATCTGCTATGTCTCCTTGTTGGCTCTGTGTGCTCTGTGCTGTCATATCTGCTATGTCTCCTTGTTGGCTCTGTGTGCTCTGTGCTGTCACATCCCCTATGTCTCCTTGTTGGCTCTGTGTGCTCTGTGCTGTCATATCTGCTATGTTTCCTTGTTGGCTCTGTATGGTCTGTGCTGTCACATCTGCTATGTCTCCTTGTTGGCTCTGTGTGCTCTGTGCTGTCATATCTGCTATGTCTCCTTGTTGGCTCTGTGTGCTCTGTGCTGTCACATCCCCTATGTCTCCTTGTTGGCTCTGTGTGCTCTGTGCTGTCATATCTGCTATGTTTCCTTGTTGGCTCTGTGTGCTCTGTGCTGTCACATCCCCTATGTCTCCTTGTTGGCTCTGTGTGCTCTGTGCTGTCACATCTGCTATGTCTCCTTGTTGGCTCTGTGTGGTCTGTGCTGTCATATCTGCTATGTTTCCTTGTTGGCTCTGTGTGCTCTGTGCTGTCACATCTGCTATGTTTCCTTGTTGGCTCTGTGCGCTCTGTGCTGTCACATCTGCTATGTCTCCTTGTTGGCTCTGTGTGCTCTGTGCTGTCACATCTGCTATGTTTCCTTGTTGGCTCTGTGTGCTCTGTGCTGTCACATCTGCTATGTCTCCTTGTTGGCTCTGTGTGCTCTGTGCTGTCACATCTGCTATGTCTCCTTGTTGGCTCTGTGTGCTCTGTGCTGTCACATCTGCTATGTCTCCTTGTTGGCTCTGTGTGGTCTGTGCTGTCACATCTGCTATGTTTCTTTGTTTGTTCTGTGTGGTCTGTGCTGTCCTATCTGCTATGTTTCTTTGTTTGGTCTGTGTGCTCTGTGCTGTCACATCTGCTATGTTTCCTTGTTGGCTCTGTGTGCTCTGTGCTGTCATATCTGCTATGTCTCCTTGTTGGCTCTGTGTGCTCTGTGCTGTCACATATGCTATGTTTCCTTGTTGGCTCTGTGTGGTCTGTGCTGTCACATCTGCTATGTTTCTTTGTTTGTTCTGTGTCGAGAGAAAATCGACAAAGCAACAATAAAAGACCAAAACCACAACCGTCACCGTCACCCTCGCCACAACCAACAACAACGTCACCGTCACCCTCGCCACAACCAACAACAACGTCACCGTCACCCTTTCCACAACCAACAACAACGTCACCGTCACCCTTTCCACAACCAACAACAACGTCACCGTCACCCTCGCCACAACCAACAACAACGTCACCGTCACCCTCGCCACAACCAACAACAACGTCACCGTCACCCTTTCCACAACCAACAACAACGTCACCGTCACCCTTTCCACAACCAACAACAACGTCACCGTCACCCTTTCCACAACCAACAACAACGTCACCGTCACCCTTTCCACAACCAACAACAACGTCACCGTCACCCTTTCCACAACCAATAACAACGTCACCGTCACCCTTTCCACAACCAACAACAACGTCACCGTCACCCTCGCCACAACCAACAACAACAGATACGTACAAATAAGGATACTAACCAGTTTAGCCATTTTGTCGTCGACGACGTTGTTCACGTACAGAATGTTGTAGTGCCAGTACTTGCGACAGTTGTCCTCGCTGTCCATGCCTTCCAAGTTCTCGAAAGGCCCCCGCTTGGTGTAAGGGAAGATGCCGATGTAGTACGCCAGCATCAGGGCGTACAACGGGGTCAGCCTGGAGGGACAGATAATCCGTTTGGAAAGGAGAAAGAAAGAAACAAAATTATATCAAAAAATTATTTTATCTTTAAATTCAGCCCCGACCTTCCCCAAAATTTACTTGGGAACACGCCGTCTCCATAAGCCGAAAATAGCGGCTTTCCCTTTTATAGTAAGGAAAACAATATAGCATGATTCAGGGAAAACGGTATTTTGTAGGTATTCCTTGAGAATCAGATCTGCTTTCATTAGGGTAATAACTGTTTTCTCGGTTTTACTTGCGGACAATAAACGTGTTCCCCTGATTTTTCCGACGTAAACACTTAACATCGTTGCTATGTCGAAGGATCACTATGGGAAAAAACTGTAACAATACGCAAGGAAAACAGTGGGGAAAAAAAACAAATAAGAAAAAAACCGTTTGTGACCTCTGCCCACTGAAGTGGCAATCCGCGTGATGATTCCAACAATACCGGTGCTACTGCCAGAGAAAACAGCGATCATAACTGATTTCTCTGTTGTGGACGTTCTCCGTGAAATTATACCCGTTTTCCTCAAGGAAAACAGGAATGATAGCCAGTGTTTTAAGGAAAACAGGGGAAGACAGTTGTGATCCTGACCACAACAGTTGTGGTGCTAAGGAAATCAGTTGTGATCGTCGTGTACAATAGCGATGATGACTCCCCTTTCCCTGCCCCTTCCTATTGTCACTGCTTTCTTTCTCGCTTTTAGACGCTTCTGTGCTTCCATATTCATATCTTACCGGTGTCGTTGTTGTTATTGCCTTCGATGAGGAGGCTATGGTGGGTTTGTTTTGTCTCTCTGGTCGCAAGATTACGAAAACAAAACAAGGCACACCCAAAAAAAATCAGCACCAAATTTAACGATACTTGGTGAAAAGACAGAATGTGGCCACATGTAGGACCCGTTCCATTTTACTTTGAATCTGTGTAGCACGGATCTCGGATCAGCTGACGGATCCAAAATATTGATCCGGTAAGCAAAACTGGCAAAAAAACTGATAATAAGTGATATGAACGATTTTTTTTTTCAGTTTCATCTATGCCATCAAAGGCAGTACCCCCCCCCCCCCCCCCTCACTCCGCTCATTGCGGCTCTCACGCCAGTCACACCTTGAATCGTTCAGCCACAGCCATGGCGCCGGCAATCCACAGGCAGCATCTAGTGTCAAGTCGTCTTGAGGCAACCCACCAGAGAAGACACGGCACTGCTGCCGAGTCACTTCTGTGGGGTTCAGTGGCGCCTGTTCTAATGCAACACACGCAGGACATCACTTCCCAAGCCTTCCACTGACAGCGATAATTGCCAAGTCGCGGAGCCAACATGAGTAAGTGCCCCCTCAGGGACAGCTCACTCACGCCGGCTCCGCGACTAAGCAATTATTGTCGTCAGTAGGGGCTTAGTAGGTGGTGTCCTGCGTATGTTGGATCAGAACAGGCGCCACTGAACACCACCGAAGTGACTCGGCAGCAGTGCAGTGTCTCCTGCGGTGGGTTGCCTCTTGACGACTTGACATTAACTGCACCCTGTGGATTACCGGTGGCGGGGCCGCAGTGGGACTGACCGGGCTGTGGCTGTGGACGGGGTGTCGGAATGAGCAGTGTGGGTGCAATGCCACTGAGGTGGCGCAGAAGATGGGACAGCAAAAAAACTTTAAAAAGTGCCTCCTCCGGAGGCGTCCAACGATAGTCCGAAAGTACTTGCCAATACAGGTGACCTCAATACAAACTGAAAGAACTTGCCAATGCAGGTGACCTCAATACAAACTGAAAGAACTTTCCAATGCAGGTGTGAAAGAACTTGCCAATGCAGGTGACCTCAATACAAACTGAAAGAACTTGCCAATGCAGGTGACCTCAATACAAACTGAAAGAACTTTCCAATGCAGGTGTGAAAGAACTTTCCAATGCAGGTGTGAAAGAACTTGCCAATGCAGGTGACCTCAATACAAACTGAAAGAACTTGCCAATGCAGGTGACCTCAATACAAACTGAAAGAACTTGCCAATACAGGTGACCTCAATACAAACTGAAAGAACTTGCCAATACAGGTGACCTCAATACAAACTCTCCAGGGACATGGACGTGGTGAGATCGAAACTGAGGTCATCTGAAAGCAGAGCATGAAGGTCACAGAATTTGAGACTTTCTTTTTAATGCCGGTCGATGAGGATGATCCTATGGAGTTCCACTGAAGTCTGAGACTACCAGATGAGGTTGTACTGTACGCATACTTCCGTAGTATATCCCGGCGTCAACAAGTCCCGAGAGAAACAGACACCTGTAGAGTTGGTCTAGAAATTTGAGCAACACTGTCAGATGAATTCGACTTTGTGGTCTTCCGTCTTCCCAACTGAGTGGACACATATTCTGTATAACTAC
>CM031627.1:25768179-25770679 GCA_018398815.1 Conus ventricosus
GGATGATGTTTCCCATGTCTGCTGTGAGCCTGGCTCTCTGTCTCTCTGATGATGTGTCCCATGTCTTTGTGAGCACTGGCCCTCTGTCACTCTGATGACTCCCGTGTCCCTGTCACCGTGAGCGTGCTTGTGCCACTGTATTTCACAGAAAGTGGACACCTTTTGACCGACTGGATGGTATCCGGACGGAATTACATAACCAATCATGCTGGATGGAATCGGACGGAGATTGACATAACAATCATGCTGGATGGAATCGGACGGAGATTGACGTAACAATCATGCTGGATGGAATCGGACGGAGATTGACATAACAATCATGCTGGATGGAATCGGACGGAGATTGACATAACAATCATGCTGGATGGAATCGGACGGAGATTGACATAACAATCATGCTGAATGGAATCGGACGGAGATTGACGTAACAATCATGCTGGATGGAATCGGACGGAGATTGACATAACAATCATGCTGGATGGAATCGGACGGATATTGACGTAACAATCATGCTGGATGGAATCTGACGGAGATTGACATAACAATCATGCTGGATGGAATCTGACGGAGACTGATATAACAATCATGCTTTTTATTGACGAACTGAAATATTGAAGATTGATATAATAGACAGTTTCTTTTTTCGGAAAAGCCAATACCCGTAGGCATTTTTGGTTGATTTGTGGCAACCATGTTTTTCTAAAGGTTTAAGGTATGCAGAATCCATTTCTACAATTTGCCAAGCGCCACCTTGCCCCAGTCACTCATGGTAATGGCTCAAACAATATGGACGCCATGCCAAATGAACATGTACATTTTATAACAAAAAATCAACTACTGAGTCAACCAAAAGTAAACAATACTGCTTTAAACCTCCCCAAATAGCTATGTATACCAATTAAAACAGATTTTAACACTGAAATGTCTGCTTAGTATTAACTGTTGATAAATATGTTATCCACAAACCACCAACAAACACTGCATTGATATTGTTTAAGACATCAGATTGTCATATCTATTTTCATACTCTGGAGACTGAGGGAGCTCAAGCGGGCCAAACCAGAGTACCAAGACATTTTGATTGTGAGATCAGGAGGTCTTCATACCGCTATGAACTTTCTTCAGACTATTGGACAGCACAGAGATCAGGTCTTCTGGAAGCTTGGGTTGAAAGTAACATCTTTGGTCCAGGAACAGCTGAGCAGGTGATGTCTGAAAAGTCCTATGCCCGGGGATGAGAGGACACACTTTGACACTTCAAGCACTTTGGCGATTGCTTGCTCCCAAGCTCTTGATGTCCATCAAAGACACAGACCAAGATCTAGAAAGAGAGATACAGGATGAACTGTCCACTGATGGCACAGATGGACTGATGAAGTTGTTTGCTTCTCCAGACTTCAGCAAGGCTGTGGATGCATTTGTCTCGAGCACTGACAATCCCAACTTCAAGTTCTGGTGGACATACATGCAGATGGTCCAGATTCTCCTACTTTTCACCAGAGCACACAGAGAAGGCCTTTGGCAACTACATCTGCATGCTTTTGGCGAAATGTTGCCCTATTTCATGTGGTATAACCACAACAACTACGCCAAATGGGGATCCATCTACTTATGTTAGATGAATCAGTTGCCAGAGAACGTCAAGGCAGAGTTTGAAAAGGGCAACTTCGTGGTCAAGAGGTCACCTCAACAGTTCAACCAAGTTGACCCTGACCAAAGTCAGGAATGGCTCAAGAACACAGGGAAGAAGGGTGGTGGAAACAGTAGGATCACCAAAACAACTACAGCGCTGAACAGGTGGGCCCTCTCCTACAACCTCAGATCTCACATCAGCAGTGAAACGAAATGTACCTTTGGACTGAGGCAAGATGATAACTTCACACACAATGAATGCAACCCGGCAAGACAAAGGCTTGATCTGAAGGATGAAAATAAGCTGCTGAACAGTTTGCAAACCTTCAAGCTCTTCACATACGAGGCACCCACAGACTTGCAGAACATTGCAACAAAGGACGTTATCCCCAGCAACATCACTGATGAACATTTGTTGACAGTCAGGGGAAGAGGTCAAGGCCAGCTGATCAAATTTGTTAAAGAAAGGCTTGTTGTCTGCAACAACCGACAAGTGCAGTTCAGAGACACTTTGCACAGGAACAAATGCCTGACATTTGCATCCCTTTTCAAATTGGAGCAAAAGCAATCCAAGAGGAGTACACAGAAAGTCATCCAGGCCGACAGAAAGTTTCTGCAGCGACTTGTCACAGCATACAGAGCTGGAAGAGACGTCACTCTGCAAGACATACTACAGCACGAGCTTCTTCCTGCCCCAGCTGCTATAGCAGAAATGACTGGCAATCTCCGTTCTGGTCAGAAATCCCTTTTAGCAGATGCTTTGATTGGTGACACACCTTGCCCCCCAAACCTTCAATCTGCTGACCTTGGAGAAAAACCAACACTCATCATTGATGGCCAAGCACTTGTGATTGCAATTGGAAAGTCA
>CM031627.1:25780679-25785679 GCA_018398815.1 Conus ventricosus
GAGTTCACAGTTCCCTTGTGAAAAACTGTGAGCGCAGGGCGAAAAAATCCGCCTGGTGAAAGTCCACAGGGCGAAAGTCCACCATGGGGCGAGAGTCCATGACTTCCAGCAAAGTACCCTCTTGATCTCGGGCTTGACCGAAAAAACAACGTGTCCTCACAAATGACCACTCATCAACCCGGTTAAGAATAATATATACCCATGCGACGTAAAAGACTTGGGGTACCACACTTGTCAACGCTATATACTCTCGGGCGGGGAAGCGAGAGGTGGTGGGGGGGGGGGGGGGGGTTGGAGGGAGTGGGGTTAGAGGCAGGAGTAGAGGGTAGAGAATAAAGAGAAAAAAAGACGGGGTGAAGCGAAAGGAAGAGAAGAAAAAGTGTGTGTGTGTGTGTGTGTGTGTGTGTGTGTGTGTGTGTGTGTGTGTGTGTGTGTGTGTGTGTGTGTGTGTGGACAGGGGATGGTGGTGGGGTGGTGGGGGAGGGGAGGAAAAGAAGTGGGGTGCTTCTTATAATCAAGGTTCACGCAAACTCTTCATTCTTCTTCCTGAAACCTTATATTTGAATTAATTCATACCTTGTCAACATGGAAGGCGACGGAGGAGGGGGACAGTTACGGGGTAGGGGGGGGGGGGAGGTGTTGTATGAAATAACTGACGCTCGTGAAATTTGGACGCTACGACTATCTTTCAGATGAAGCATGGCCGCTCTCATATAATTTGCCTCTGAGCTTCCGAATTTCACATCAAATACTGCTGTATGTCCATATTTCACGTGAAGCATGCACACAACGACCGTATTTTACGTATGATTGATTAAGTTGCTGAACAGAATCATGTGAAAGACATCCAAACGGCAGTTGTTTTTTCTCGTAATGTCAGGTAGAATCCAGTTTTGATGTGAAAACTTGTCGAAGGAGTAAACATTTTACGTGAACGTTTATCGCCAGAGCCAAATTTCCCGTTAAAATTTCTTCTTTTACCTCCAGGAAATGTAGAAAGAGGAACAGCTGGGTTGTGACCAGCACGCTTCCTTTAGTCTTTGGTTGAACTTGGAAACAGGTGCTTAGGAATAGCGAACAAGTAGACAAGTATCTCATGGTGAGATAGTCCCACGCCCATATCCCCAAACCAATGCTGCTTTACGACATCAAATTATCCCAGCAGAAATACCAACACAGAACACACAGAACAGACAAGAAGACATCACCCCCCCCCCCCCCCCCCCCCGAAGAGAATGTTCCAAGCTAGCATCTATATCCCTGTACTTCAGACACGTACACAGAAACAACAGCTGGAGAAATAATGAACAAACACAAATTAACATTTATTGAAGACTGGCGCAGGGGAAAGCTTGGTATATTGTTTTTTTTAGGTGTGTGTGTGTGTGTGGGGGGGGGGGAGGGAGGGGCGCAGGATGTCTCTCTGTTTGGTCTGTGTGCTCCGTATTGGCACTTCTGCTAAGTAATTTAGTGTAAGCTGTACTGGCACTTCTGCTAAGTAATTTAGTGTAAGCTGTACACGTTTGGAGCTAGCTTCGGGCGTGCGATTATCTCATCCTCAGAGCAAGAGTTTTCCCACCAGTTCCCAAGGCGACCATAAAGAAGATACAGTCCTGTGTCGTTTGGATATAGGCCACTCCTTGTACGCCCTGTCTTATCATTGTACGCCCAGTCTTATCATTGTATGCCCAGTCTTATCATTGTACGCCCTGTCTTATCATTGTACGCCCTGTCTGATCATTGTACGCCCTGTCTTATCATTGTACGCCCTGTCTCATCATTTGAAAGGTGAAGAAGCTCCGTGGTGCATTCCATGTCATGTCCCGCTCACACATATCTTTTAGAGAGTTGGGACTTGCATGATTTGAGACATACACATTTTACAGCAGACTCCACGAAGGCCTTGATCAGAGATGTTCCACCTGACGTGGTCTTTGAATTTCTGAAAGCGATTCATATTTTTCATCTGATCTACGATTTTACAGAAAAAAAAGTTTAACCACATTTCCGGTGCGTTTTTAAAAGGTGTATTTTAAAGGTTGTGTGACTGAGGTTTTTTTTCTTTTTTTTTCTTTTTGTTGTTATGGTTGTTGTTGTTGTATTTTTTGTAATGACTTGTGAATTGAGTTTAACGTGGTGACAGCCCTGATATGGCCCTTTGCGGTCGGCTGGGCTATAAGCAACATGACCGTACCTTCCCTCACCAGTTTAGAATTTACTGTACACCATTTCCTGCCTCAGTTAAAATGTCCTTCCAGGTGATTTGGTAGTTTACATCCGGTCACACAGTTTGCGGCATGGAGTGTGCCGGCCATCTTGCTGATGCCACGAAAAAGTTGTAAATTAAAAACACAATGTTGTTCCAACTTAAAAGTATTGGTGAAGTATTCAGGAATGTTGTCCTACTAAAACTTGTGTGTGTGTGTGTGTGTGTGTGTGTGTGCGTGCGTGCGTGCGTGCGTGCGTGCGTGCGTGCGTGCGTGCGTGCGTGCGTGTGTGTGTGTGTGTGTGTGTGTGTGTGAGCATGTGTGTGTGTGTGTGAAAAGAGAGAGAGAGAGAGAGAGAGAGAGAGAGAGAGAGAGAGAGAGAGAGAGAGAGAGAGAGAGAGAGAGAGAGTGTGTGTGTGTGTGATTATGTGTAAATGTTAGTAAGGCCACAACAACAACAGTGAAACGGACTGTAGAGCACCTGAAAAGAGCCAAATAAACAATCACACACAGTGCAAAGCAACTTAGAAAAATGCTATAAGCAACAACAAACAAAATAAAACAATAAAACACAAAATATAGCAAGAATAACAACAACAAAATCTAAAAGCGCGTTTTTTCTTTTTTTTTCTTTTTCTTTTCCGTTTTTTTTCTTCTTTTTTTTTTAGACGTCGATGCGATTGACCGTAGGATCAGTTGAACCCCCCCCCCCCCCCCCCCCCATCAGTGAATGTTTTATGATCGTGATAGCAGACTGTACTATGCGAAGCTAGTTTTTTTTTAATTTTATTTTATTGGCGAGCGTAAAGAGCTTACTCTGACTAGCCAATAATTCATCTTTCCTTTAGAGCGGTGAGGTTTCTTGAGCAGACAATGTTCATAAACTAGAGCGTCCGTCCGTCCATGCAGCATGTCCTTCTTCGTGGCTACCAGACTAAACAGGTCACTCGGTTAAAGTAGGTTACTCACTGTGTGCGTAGCTTTCGTCGGCAATCCGGCCGTCTTCTTCAGCGCATCTGCTGGGATGAGAACTGGACTTGTTTGGCGTTTCCATGGAAGAAAATTCACCGAAGTTGGAGTACGAGTATGGCTGCCTTAATGGCGGGATTAAAAAAACCGGTCATACACACAACAAAACTCCACTCCCTTTGTAGGGTAGAATGGAATCACGATGAATCCTTGTCGCTGAGGAAGGCATTTTGCCGAAAATTTCTTGTCCTGTTTTGTGTCGTGCATTAAATCGTCGTTACTTCACACTTTGTTTTGTGTGCTCTTCTGCTTTTTTGTCGTGTTTCAGTAACGCCGCAGTTTGTTTCATTTGCTGTCTGTAAACAGGCAGCGTCCGCAGGAGTCTCAGCCAGCGTACGCAGGGGGAAAAAAAAAAAAAGAAGGAAGGAAAAGTCTTCGTTGGTCATCTTCGGAGTCGTGCAAGCATAACTCCTAGCCCGGCGAGACTCTCCTCCCTCCCCCCTCCCCTCCTCTTAGTAGGGGCTCTCTTTTGGGGACCGACCTCAGGTCGTGTGGGCTGGTGTCGTGACCACTTCATTGTTAGCAGTTAGGGAGGTGGGGGATAGCGCGTACAGTTAGGGAGGTGGGGGATAGCGCGTACAGTTAGGGAGGTGGGGGATAGCGCGTACAGTTAGGGAGGTGGGGGATACCGCGTACAGTTAGGGAGGTGGGGGATAGCGCGTACAGTTAGGGAGGTGGGGGATACCGCGTACAGTTAGGGAGGTGGGGGATACCGCGTACAGTTAGGGAGGTGGGGGATAGCGCGTACAGTTAGGGAGGTGGGGGATAGCGCGTACAGTTATGGAGGTGGGGGATAGCGCGTACAGTTAGGGAGGTGGGGGATAGCGCGTACAGTTAGGGAGGTGGGGGATAGCGCGTACAGTTAGGGAGGTGGGGGATAGCGCGTACAGTTAGGGAGGTGGGGGATAGCGCGTACAGTTAGGGAGGTGGGGGATAGCGCGTACAGTTAGGGAGGTGGGGGGATACCGCGTACAGTTAGGGAGGTGGGGGATAGCGCGTACAGTTAGGGAGGTGGGGGATAGCGCGTACAGTTAGGGAGGTGGGGGATAGCGCGTACAGTTAGGGAGGTGGGGGATAGCACGTACAGTTAGGGAGGTGGGGGATACCGCGTACAGTTAGGGAGGTGTGGGATAGCGCGTACAGTTAGGGAGGTGGGGGATAGCGAGTACAGTTAGGGAGGTGGGGGATAGCGCGTACAGTTATGGAGGTGGGGGATAGCGCGTACAGTTAGGGAGGTGGGGGATAGCGCGTACAGTTAGGGAGGTGGGGGATAGCGCGTACAGTTAGGGAGGTGGGGGATAGCGCGTACAGTTAGGGAGGTGGGGATAGCGCGTACAGTTAGGGAGGTGGGGGATAGCGCGTACAGTTAGGGAGGTGGGGGATACCGCGTACAGTTAGGGAGGTGGGGGATAGCGCGTACAGTTAGGGAGGTGGGGGATAGCGCGTACAGTTAGGGAGGTGGGGGATAGCGCGTACAGTTAGGGAGGTGGGGGATAGCACGTACAGTTAGGGAGGTGGGGGATACCGCGTACAGTTAGGGAGGTGTGGGATAGCGCGTACAGTTAGGGAGGTGGGGGATAGCGAGTACAGTTAGGGAGGTGGGGGATAGCGCGTACAGTTAGGAGGTGGGGGATAGCGCGTACAGTTAGGGAGGTGGGGGATAGCGCGTACAGTTAGGGAGGTGTGGATAGCGCGTACAGTTAGGGAGGTGGGGGATAGCGCGTACAGTTAGGGAGGTGGGGGATAGCGCGTACAGTTAGGGAG
>CM031627.1:25795679-25798179 GCA_018398815.1 Conus ventricosus
GCAGTCGGTGAGGGACTCCTCCCTGACGGCAGCAGCGGCGACAGAGGGGGGCGCCGACAACATCGGGGTCAGGGGACACGGCCGGTGTGAGAGATGATGAGGGGTTTCCTGACCAAGGGACTGGGGATCACCTTGCTGACGTGCTGTGTCGTCAGGAGGATTCCGCACGTGACCGTGGGCAGCCAACCAGTCGGCGAACACACACACGGACGACAGACTGGGTCCACTTCACAGCGTGTTGTGAATGGGGGTGGGAACAGGGGAGGTGGGGTCGGTCCTCGGAATGCTACTGGTGGGGGTGGAAATGGGAGAGGTGGGGGTAACACCCGGCAGGCACGTGAAACTGTGACTGAACGAAGAGAGTCAAGGGGTGGAAAAAACGCAGGGAAACATGCGGACCTTTCTCAGTGGTGGTGGCGGTGTCAACACAGCCAGTGACAGCCAGCGCAGACTACGGTCCGACTCCAGCCAGAAATAGGACAAACACGCGGCCACAGGCACAAGAAATAAAATTCCTGAACTACAATGTAGAAAACGTGTTCTCAAAAATGAATGATGTGTCCTTTGTACAATATATAGATAAGTTTGATGTTTTTTTTTTTTAACGGAAACCTTTGTTAGTGATAATTTTGACTTTAGTTATATCTTCCCTCAGTTCCTAAAATATAGTGCTCCAGCCAAAAAACTGTCAACTCAAGGTCGAAATTCAGGCGGAGTGTTTATTACTTATAAATAATAAATATGAAAAATATGTAGAAAGGATAAGAGTGGATTGTTCTAATGTTGTTATGATAAAAATGAGTAAAGAATTGTTAGGCATTGATAAAGATTTTGATTTTAACAGCATGTTATGTTCCACCCGAGGGTTCCCCTGCATACATGAACTCAAACTTAAAGGATGGGATTGTGATGTTAGAAGAAGAATTACTTGGACATTCTGAGATGGAGAAAGAAAATGTGTATATGATGATTTGTGGTGATTTGAATGCTAGAACTGGGCGTGAGCAGTCAAGAATGGAGAGAATGGAAAATTATTTGTTTGGTTTTCATGATCACGATGATGATGATGATGATGATGATGATGATGATGGTGATTGTGATGATGCATCTGAAACGTCGGTCAAAAGATTGTGTCGTTAACAATTTTGGAAAGTCTTTGTTGGACTTATGTTTTCTTTTTTCTTTAGAAATTATGAATGGATCATGTAAGAATGATTTTGACGGAAAATTCACTTTTGTGGCACCCCAAGGTGACAGTGTCATCGATTATTTTATTGTTTCGGAAGGCTTATCATCATTTTGTGATTTGTGTGTTAATAATTTGTTTGTTTTCATGGCATTTGCCTGTTGAGCTTACATGGCTACCCAATCAAAAATGTGTGATGGAACAACCAGAGAAACCGATTATTACAATAGAAGAAAAGATAATATGGTCAGATAATTTTGTAGATTCATTCAAAAATGAAATAAATTCTGAAAACTTTAAAGCACTTATTAATAAGGCCTGTGCAGAAGTAAGTAAAGATGTAGATAGCTCATTAGAAATATTCACAAATGCATTGTACGCCGCTGGTGGCTGTTTCATCAGAACATTGGGTCGTAGGAGAACAAAAGAAAATGCGTGGTTTGATAAAGAATGTAAAGCACAAAGAACAATAGTGGAACGGTTACTGAAGAGTTTTTCAAAGAGCAAGATCTGAAGAATATAGAAAGCATCAGAAGGAATTATATGTGAAAGAAAGGAAAAAAATACACAGATCTTAAAAGAGATAAAAAGAGGGTGCATGATGAAATCAGACTCGAAAAACTGAAACAATCTAGCAAAGATCCAAAGCTATTCTGGAAAACGGCAAGAGAAACCAATAAAAAATCAGTGATATATAATGATATTAACATCAAACAATGGAGAGATCACTTTTTTAAAGTCTTTAACGATCTGGACAATATTGATAGAAATGACGGTACATATTTTGAAGATGAGGATCAAGAAGAAGCACAAGAATTTTTTTATGAACACATAACCAAAGAGGAAATAAAAAAGAGTTTAAAAAACTTAAAGAATGGTAAAAGTGCTGGACCAGATAGGATAATTAGTGAAATGATGAAATGTGCTGCTGACCTATATTATAGACTATCTCCAGATGTTGTTTAATAGGCTTTATGATACTGGTGTATTCCCAAAAGAATGGTGTAAATCTATAATAGTCCCAATATTTAAAAAAGGAGATGGACACAACCCTGATAACTACAGAGATGTAGCCCTAACTAGCACAGTGAGTAAGGTTTACACCACCACATTTTAAACAGGAGACTGACCGCATGGGCTGAACGGGAGGAAAAAAATCATAGAAGAACAGGCAGGATTCAGAAAAGATTACAGCACAATCGACCACATGTTTACGCTATATGCTATGGTACAATCTTATTTATTGACAAATAAGAAACTGTATATAGCCTTCATCGATTTCCGGAAAGCATTCGACTCTGTGAATAGAAATAT
>CM031627.1:25803179-25808179 GCA_018398815.1 Conus ventricosus
GGTTTCAAAATACCGGTATCTGACCAGGAGTTTAATGTTGGTGAGTTTCCTCCCCATTAAAGATTGTCTCCCCCTTGGAGACTATAAGCTTGCTGAAGGCTCATTTTGAGAAGCATTTATTATTCCCTGTTCACCCTCTCAAGCACATACTGTTAGTTTGGCAAAATTAACTACCACTGCAGATATGAATGCTTATCTCCCCTTATTTCTTCAATCTAAGACATAAGAGCAAGCTTTGTTTTATAACTGAATATTTCTTGCAGTCATTGCAACACCAAGTTGCTGGAATGGTGCTCGGTTACTTATCCTTGGAATTTATTAGTCTAATATATATATTATTGCCAAGTCATTACTATAACGACTGAAGAATTGTTAACCTGCACTTGTTTTCCCCCACTACTTAATTGTTCAGCATTCTATTGTTTGGTCAATCAGTGGGAGATTGCATCTCTTAAGAGATCCAAGTAAAGGTTGTTCTGTACAATTCTTAGCCACTCGCAATGCTTGGGTTATTGAACAGCAGAGCTGACCACTCAGACTGTTCCATATCTTTTGACCTCCCTTGCATCCTTGAATGGATCCTCAAGCATAGGCTCAAAGATTTCCCTTACATTTTATACTGTTTGAATAATGCTTTTAGTTTTCCATCAACTTTTTTCCTCTCCACACCTTAGTTTTGTTCCATTTTTACTACCCTTCGCTGGCTGCTTTGGGGGTGCTGTTGGATTCTTTTTTTTGAACCCTTGGCGGTGAGAACACCACAGAATTATGAACTGTGGTGTGTCTCTATTTGACACCAAGAGCACAGACACAATCAGCCGTGTCTCCCTGATGAGTCCGATCCAGCGGACGAAAGGCCTAGGAGCAGGCAATACAAATAAATGTGCCTTCGAGAGAGATTATGATGGTTCCCTCAGGCAGCTAGTGAAGGGCTTCTCATAGTTATAATATATTCCCCCATTTTCTTCATCTTCAATTTTTTTTTAAGTTAAAATCTTTGCCAAGTCATTACTATAACGACTGAAGAATTGTTAACCTGCACTTGTTTTCCCCACTACTTAATTGTTCAGCATTATATATATATATATATATATATATATATATATATATATATAATATGATGCTGAACAATTAAGTAGTGGGGGAAAACAAGTGCAGGCCAACAATTCTTCCGTCATTATAACAATGACTCTGCAAAGATTTGAACTTTTAGAGAAAAAAAAATTGAAGATGAAGAAAATGGGGGAAATATATTATAAATATGAAAAACCCTTCACTAGCTGCCTGAGAGAACCATCGTGACCCCTTCTGAAGGCAGATCTATTTGTATTGCCTGCTCCTAGGCCTTTCGTCCGCTGGATCGGACTCATCAGGGAGACACGGCTGATTGTGTCTGCGCTCCTGGTGTCAAATAGAGACACACCACAGTTCATAATTCCGTGGTGTTCTCTCCCACCAAGAGTTCAAAAAAGAATCCAACCAGCCGCCATGGCGAAGTGGTTAACGTCGCGGACTCCCGGCTGGGAGGTCGTGGGTTCGAATCCCATCAGAAGTCATGTGGGTTTTTTCTGCCCCGACTGGCTCCTACCCAGAGTTGAGTTTGCTGCGGACACAGTTGGGAAGACTGGGACCACACAGTCGAGTTTCATCCACTTAATGGATGCGTTTCTGAGAGTGTTGCTCAAATTTCATGACCAACACTGCAGGTGCCTGTATCTCTCGGGCCTGGTTGACGCCAGGATATATTATGAAAGGAAGCGTAGAGTACAGCCCTGTCAAGTAGTCTCAGACCAAAACGGAAATCCGTAGCATCATCTTAATCATCCTCATTCTCATCGATCAGCATTAAAAAAAAAAGTCTCAAATTCTGTGGCCCTTCATGCCCTGCTCTCATGGTGACCTCAATTTCAATGTCCTCTCCACGTCTGTGACCTTGGTTTGGTTCCGTCGAGGTCACGGTATCGGCGAGTCCATGGGGCTGTCGTTGGACGGACGTGGTGGCGCCCTCCGGACGGGGAGCTCACTCACGCCGGCTCCGCGACTAAGCAATTATTGTCGTCAGTAGGGGGCTTAGTAGGTGGTGTCCTGCATAGTTAGATCCGAACAGGCGCCACTGAACACCACCGAAGTGACTCGGCAGCAGTGCAGTGTCTCCTCCGGTGGGTTGCCTCTTCACGACTTGACATTGACTGCTTCCTGTGGATTGCCGGTGCCGGGGCTGCGGCGGGGCCGACCGGGCTGTGGCTGTGGACGGGGTGTCGGAATGAGCGGTGTGGGTGCACTGCCTCTGAGGTGGCGCAGAGAGTGGGACAAAAAAAAGAAAAAAAAAAGAATCCAACAGCACCCCCAAAGCAGCCAGTGAAGGGTAGTAAATGGAATAAAACGAAAGTGTGGAGAGGAAAAAAGTTGCTAAAAAACTAAAAGCATTATACAAACAGTACAAAATGTAGGGGACAATCTTTGAGCCTATGCCTGAGAATCCATTCAAGGATACAAGGGAGATCCAAAGATATGGAACAGTTTGAGTGGTCAGCTCTGCTGTTCTATAACTCAAGCAATGTCAGTGGCTAAGAATTGTGCAGGACAACCTTTACTTGGATCTCCTAAGAGATGCAATCTCCCACTGATTGACCAAACAATATGATGCTGAACAATTAAGTAGTGGGGGAAAACAAGTGCAGGCCAACAATTTCTTCCGTCATTATAACAATGACTCTGCAAAGATTTGAACTTTTAGAGAAAAAAAAATTGAAGATGAAGAAAATGGGGGAAATATATTATAAATATGAAAAACCCTTCACTAGCTGCCTGAGAGAACCATCGTGATCCCTTCTGAAGGCAGATCTATTTGTATTGCCTGCTCCTAGGCCTTTCGTCCGCTGGATCGGACTCATCAGGGAGACACGGCTGATTGTGTCTGCGCTCCTGGTGTCAAATGGAGACACACCACAGTTCATAATTCTGTGGTGTTCTCCCCACCAAGAGTTCAAAAAAGAATCCAACCAGCCGCCGTGGCGAAGTGGTTAACGTCGCGGACTCCCGGCTGGGAGGCGTGGGTTCGTATCCCACCGCTGCCACCATGTAGTATTATTAGTATTATTATTATATATATATATATATATATATATATATATATATATATATATATATATATATATATATAATATATATATATATATATATATAATATATATATATATATATATATATATATATATATGTATATTAGGCGCGTCAATGTTCTAATATGATGATGATAATGTAGATGCTGCTGATGATAATGATAATAACGAGAAGATGATAATTATGTTGATGATGATGATAATGATAATGATGACGATAATGATGATATCAATGATAACAATAATAATAATGATAATAATGACACAACAACTACTACTAATCAGAAGAAGAAGAAGAAGCACAATGACGATAATAATGATCTAGTTGCAAAGCGAGACGACTGCAGGCGGAAATCTAAACAAATCTTAAATAAATGTTAGCGAACCGCCCAGAGAGGGTGGACAAACGAGTCACAAGACAAAACACAACGCGTTTCGACCTCTTAGTCTTCCTCGGGTGATACACAAACGAATAAAATAACGAAAATTCACTTAGCTTTGATCGCTTCAGATCGCTTAGGGTTCAGCGCAAAGAAGAAGGCGAACCCGAAGCGATCTGAAACGATCAAAGCTAAGTGAATTTTCGTTGTTTTATTCGTTTGTGTATCACCCGAGGAAGACCTAAGAGGTCGAAACGCGTTGTGTTTTGTCTTGTGACTCGTTTGTCCACGTTCTCTGGGCGGTTCGCTAACATTTATTTAAGATTTGATAATAATAATGATAATAATAATAACAATGATAATAATAATATAACAATAATGATAATAATAACACAACAACAGCAACAGTAATAATGACGCTGCAATGGTTCCATATAGGGGGCACCAGCTGATGAACAGAACAGGTCTCCCGTAAGAACCAGTTGGGGGCCATTTGTGTTACGGTTGCTTTATAATACGGATCGGAGACGGCACGTTATGCCCACGCTTTTTGTCTGCAGTCACGTCTCATTGCGCACAGTTCATCTTTTTGTCTGCAGTCACGTCTCATTGCGCACAGTTCATTTCCCGAGCTATACCGATCTGACGTGCAACATTCCACCCGAACAACTCATTCACGGTTTCCCTACCGCGTTTGTGGTGTGCAGACCGAAAGTTAGTACAGATGTGGCCACACGCCACAACGAAGATTTTTGCACCCAAACACCATAATTACAATCCATGTAAGCGTTTGTAGGCCTACCAGACGTTTGAGAGAGCATTTCATGTTGAAACTGATGATTGATCAAACGAACAACTCCCCACCCATTTTTTTCCCCGTTTTAGAGGGATTTTCACCGATTAAATCGTTTTAGAGGGATTTTCACCGATTAAATCGTTTTAGAGGATTTTCAACCGATTAAATCGTTTTAGAGGGATTTTCAATGATTAAATCGCAGTCTTCAAAAACGCGACCTTCCCCTTAATTGAAACACATTGCCTTTGCACTCACCCGTGACCCTATCTTTGCGCCAGCTAGAAACTCCCAAAAGGCCCCATTCCTTTGATTTTAAATCTGTTTGTTAGGAACCCACTGGCTTGTACCTCGATGGCCACATGAAAGAAACTGAGGAGAGTCCACTTTCAGACACAGTGAACATTCTCAAAAGGGATAGCGCCAGTCTGTAAACACTCGACTCCTTAAGGTTGTGACAGCGCCAGTCTGTAAGCACTCGACTCCTTAAGGTTGTGACAGCGCCAGTCTGTAAACACTCGACTCCTTAACCCGTTCAGTGCCTCACAATAATACAAACAAAGGTGTTCCCCTGGTGCCAGGGACATCTCATGATTTGGGGTCATAATTAACAAAAAATTCTTGCTCAGAAACTACAAAAGATAGAAAAATGAAATCTATATCATTTTTGAAGGAAATTGAATGAAGATTTTGAATCTGGGCTTC
>CM031627.1:25813179-25815679 GCA_018398815.1 Conus ventricosus
CTGTTCTCATCCAGCTTAAAGCAGGACACCACCTACTAAGCCCTGGCTGACGACGATAATGGCTTAGTCGTGGAGCCGGCGTGATGAGCTCTCCCCCAGAGGGCGCCACCATGTCCGCCTGACCGCGATCTTGGTGACCCAAAACTGGATCATTCAGGCACGCCACAGTTGTGGTTTCTTTCCCGATCATTGTCAGCCCCGCTGTTGCACAGGTCAAGAGCCTTATGGTCATTGTCAGGCCCCGCTGTTGCACAGGTCAAGAGCCTTTATGGGTCATTGTCAGCCCCCGCTGTTGCACAGGTCAAGAGCCTTTATTGGCATTGTCAGGCCCCGCTGTTGCACAGTCAAGAGCCTTTATGGGTCATTGTCAGGCCCCGCTTTTGCACAGGTCAAAGCCTTTATGGGGCATTGTCAGGCCCCGCTTTTGCACAGGGCAAGAGCCTTTATGGGTCATTGTCAGGCCCCGCTGTTGCACAGGTCAAGAGCCTTTATGGGTCATTGTCAGGCCCCGTTGTTGCACAGGTCAAGAGCCTTTATGGGAGTTCAGAAATGCTTGACGGCAGGTTTAAACACGCTTCATGATAGGGTTGAGCAAACTTGACAACAGGTTTGAACAGTCTTACTGACATACTCGAGCAAACTTGACAACAGGTTTGAACTATCTTACTGACATACTCGAGCAAACTTGACAACAGGTTTGAACTATCTTACTGACATACTCGAGCAAACTTGACAACAGGTTTGAACTATCTTACTGATATACTTGAGCAAACTTGACAACATGTTTGAACAATCTTACTGATATACTTGAGCAAACTTGACAACAGGTTTGAACTATCTTACTGATATACTTGAGCAAACTTGACAACAGGTTTGAACAATCTTACTGATATACTTGAGCAAACTTGACAACAGGTTTCAACAATCTTACTGATATACTTGAGCAAACTTGACAACAGGTTTGAACAATCTTGCTATTATACTTGCGCAAACTTGACAACAGGTTTGAACATTCTTACTGACATACTTGAGCAAACTTGACAACAGGTTTGAAAATCTTGCTAACATACTTGAGCAGACTTGACAAGAGGTTTGAGCAGGCTTGATGGCCGGTATGTGCTGGGAAAAAAACCTGACGACCGATTTGAGCAAATTTGACGACATGTTTGTGCACTGTTTTCGACAGGTTTGATAAAACTTGACAACAGGTTTGAGCAAACTTGTGACGACTGATTTGTGCAAACTTGACGATCGATTTCAGCAAGACTAGCGAGAAATTTGGGCTAACTTGGCATGTCTTTTGCAAACTTAACGATCGATTTCAGCAAGACTAGCGAGAAATTTGGGCTAACTTGGCATGTCTTTTGCAAACTTAACGATCGATTTCAGCAAGACTAGCGAGAAATTTGGGCTAACTTGGCATGTCTTTTGCAAACTTAACGATCGATTTCAGCAAGACTAGCGAGAAATTTGGGCTAACTTGGCATGTCTTTTGCAAACTTGACGATAGATTTCAGCAAGACTAACGATAAATTTGGGCCAGCTTTGCGTGTCTTTTGCAAACTTGACGAGAAATTTGCGCAAACTTGTCGATAAGCTTTAGCAAACTTGACGTGTTTTTAGCAAACTTGTCAACATGTTTTTAGCAAACTTGACGACATGTTTTTAGCAAATTTGACGACATGTTTTCAGCAAACTTGACGACATGCTTTTAGCAAACTTGTCAACATGTTTTTAGCAAACTTGACGACATGTTTTTAGCAAATTTGACGACATGTTTTCAGCAAACTTGACGACATGCTTTTAGCAATCTTGACGACATGTTTTAGAAATCTTGACGACATGTTTTAGCAAACTTGTCAATATGGTTTTAGCAAACTTGACGACATGTTTTTTTGTTTTTTTTTCTATAACAAACTTGCATGTTTTAGCGATTCCCGCAAAAAAAAGAAGAAGAAGAAGAAAAGTTTGGCATTGGTAGTACGACTGTGACACAAGTCCTGTAAGCATGAACAATATTTCTCTCGGACTGGTCATGCTTAAACGAAGTTCGTTTGTTCCCTCCGCTCCCTTGCTCTCGCCCCCCCCCCCGCCCCCCCCCCCCCCCCCCCGCCCCTTCCCCCCTTCCCTCCTTTGTCCAAGGTTAGTTTTAGGGAGAAAAAAAAAACTTTTCAATGTTCCCAAGGCACTCATCCGCCGCCTCCCCCTCCCTCCCTCCCCCCCCCCCCCCCCACTCCTACTCTCTTCGCTCATAAATAAACCTCCTTTTCTGGAAATGGAATGACTAGAAAACATACATTGACTCCGGAAATTAAATTCCTAGTCTGGTTCTACTCCATACAAAAGGGGAATTACAATAGCAGGGGATTGGTTTGTGTCGTTATTGCAAAGCTGACATGAAATAGTCCTTCGAATGACACTATAAACCGTGTGTGAACGCACGCATAACATCTTGCACAGACATAAAATCCCAGCACCAACTTTCGGAAGAGAAGGCCAG
>CM031627.1:25820679-25823179 GCA_018398815.1 Conus ventricosus
TTAACCATTTTTCTGTGGAGCATAAGTTGCATTTTTTTGAAATATTGTATGGTGTTGCTCTTTTATGATTTTCCATGATATGCTGTAGTCTATTTTTTTATCTTTAAGTCTCCAAATGTATTTACTCAGCTCTGTTTGGTTTTCGTATTTTTCTTTTTTGAATGACTGTTTATGGTTTTGCGTATCTGGTTTTGAAGTGGTTTTCAGTAATCCCTATATATGTTTCTTTTTCATTTTCTGATGTTACCGTAGCTTGGTATACAATATTGTTGTGAAGACATTTGTTGCTTAGATTGACTCATCGAACAAAATGAAAAGCAACACAACAAAGAAGGGTGCCGAAAGAACATCTTGCAACTGCACTAAAAAAGAACAGTGTCCCTTAATCAACAAATGTCTTCACAACAATATTGTATACCAAGCTACAGTAACATCAGAAAATGAAAAAGAAACATATACAAAAATATTATATATATATATATATATATATATATATATATATATATATATATATATATATATATATATATATATATATATATATATATATATATATATATATTCTAAACAAAGATATTTAAACCAATTATTAGTCGACACAATAATTGGATTCAACGTCTACATGGAAAGGTAACTCATCTAAATTAATTAGAACATATTTTTCCAATTGTGCTATAATCTTTTTCACTTTGGACTCCGCAGTGAGGAAACATTACGTCATACATTATACGTCAAATTATTTCTTCCCTTGAAATTTCGTAATTCTTTACAATTTTTTATGCACAAAAACTTATGTAACAGACGACACCAATTTGAGAAAACTTACTTGGTAAGTTAGTGTTGAAAAACACCATGTATCTTTTGCTGAAAGTTACAAAATGAGTGGAGAATTCCTAACTCTGTACCCAAAATTATTGTTCAAAACTACCCCGAAGTCTTCCGAAGGGTCACAGAGCAGGGTGAGGACAGCTACCCCAAGTACAGGAGATGCGAGGAGTCTGATGGAGGACATACTGGGTCTGTGAAGCTTGGGCAGAGAGAAATTGTCGTCACCAACCAGTGGTTGTCCCCTCCAACCCTTACCTCCTACAGCAGTTCAACTGCCACATCAATGTGGAAATATACAGCAGCATAAATCCATCAAGTAAGTCCTGAAGCATGTCCAGAAGGGCATAGACCAAGCCGTCTTCCAACCAAAACCAAATCAGGCAGGTGAAGGAGCAGTTCAACAACCTCCAGTCGTTGACGAGATCCAAATGTACCAGAATGCCCGCAACGTTGGCAGCATCGAGGCGACCTGGAGACTCCTGGGATTTGACCTGCATGAGCGCCACCCCATGGTGCAGAGACTAGCTGTCCACTTGGAGAATCCACATCCATTGTGTGTGTGTGTGTGTGTGTGTGTGTGTGTGTGTGTGTGTTGTGTGTGTGTGTGTGTGTTGTGGTGTGTGTGTGTGTGAGAGAGAGAGAGAGAGAGAGAGAGAGAGAGAGAGAGAGAGAGAGAGAGAGAGAAAAGAGAGGTTTGCATTTATCAGTCTAAACTTCAATCCACACAACGCAACGCAAAGAGCAGAAGGTTCTCCCCCAGAAACAACCCTTACCGCCTTCTTCAGACTATGCTCTCAAGACCCTACAGCACGAGAGCTGAAGTACGTGGAAGTCCCTGAGCACTTCACATGGATGTCTACTAAGAAGATGTGGAAGAAACGACAAAGAGGCACTGCAATCGGGCGATTGTACAGTATCAGTCCTCGCCAGGGGGAGTGCTACTTCTTGAGGTTTCTACTCAGCGTTGTGAAAGGACCCCCGTTCATACGAGGAGCTGAAGACTGTCAGGCGATTTTCGTTCTGTGGGGATATTTCTCAGAAAGTAGGAGGTCCCCATGACGAATCCCTCCGCGCTGACCTACGTTCGCATCGAATTTTAAGCATCCGAGGAAAAGAATAGAGTTTGCTCTTCAAACAAATATTAAGGAGCCTTTCCTTTTGTACATTACTGTACATTTTATTATGTTAGATGTAGTGATTAGTTCTGTCGAGAGCATTGCAAAATATTTCTTTTGCTATTTTTACCTTGCCTTTTCTTCTCCTACTAGACTAAAGCCCAGAGCTTGTTAGTGAGCAGGTTTGTTAATTTCAATCAAGCCCCCCCCCCCCTCCCCCCCCCCCCCCACTCCTCGCCCCCAACTCCAATCCGCACCCAAGTTCAGACACATGCACGTCTATTAGTCATGAAATCTCTGTCTGTCTGTTTGCTTGTCTAATTATCTGTAAACATAGGCACAGATATCGATGCGAACAAAACGAAAGGCCCTGACTTGTAAAAGTCAATTGAAACCTCACGTTTTATGAGATGTGCCACATCCATTGTGTGTGTGTGTGTGTGTGTGTGTGTGTGTTGTGTGTGTGTGTGTGTGTGAGAGAGAGAGAGAGAGAGAGAGAGAGAGAGAGAGAGAGAGAGAGAGAGAGAGAGAGAGAGAGGAGAGAGAGAGAGAGAGAG
>CM031627.1:25830679-25838179 GCA_018398815.1 Conus ventricosus
CATCAGTGTCGACTTCCATTTAGCACCATGTCTGTGATGGGTTTTCATTTGTCGATGTTGGCGGGTTCGTGGAGGACTGGACTGTCATTTGTCGATGTTGGCGGGTTCGTGGAGGACTGGACCGTCATTTGTCGATGTTGGCGGGTTCGTGGAGGACTGGACTGTCATTTGTCGATGTTGGCGGGTTCGTGGAGGACTGGACTGTCATTTGTCGATGTTGGCGGGTTCGTGGAAGACCGTGCTGTCGTGGGCTGGGGCTTGTTTGGTAGAGACTTCTATTTTTGAGAGATTTACTCAAGTCCAGAAGCCCTGACGGCTCTGACATGGTCGTTTGCGGTCGGCTGGGCTATAAGCACCAAGAAGTCAACTGAACTGAACCCAAGCCTGGCTGTGCGATGGAACAATCGTTATTCTCACACTGGAACATAGTTTGCTGGGTCAGAGCCAGGCGCCGCTGATCACACCATGGGTCACAGCCAGGCGCCGCTGATCACCATACCATGGGTCACAGCCAGGCGCCGCTGAGCACCATACCATGGGTCACAGCCAGGCGCCGCTGATCACCATATCATGGGTCACAGCCAGGCGCCGCTGAGCACCATACCATGGGTCAGAACCAGGCGCCGCTGAGCACCATACCATGGGTCAGAACCAGGCGCCGCTGATCACCATACCATGGGTCAGAGCCAGGCGCCGCTGATCACACCATGGGTCACAGCCAGGCGCCGCTGATCACACCATGGGTCAGAGCCAGGCGCCGCTGATCACACCATGGGTCAGAGCCAGGCGCCGCTGATCACACCATGGGTCACAGCCAGGCGCCGCTGTTCACCATACCATGGATCAGAGCCAGGCGCCGCTGATCACACCATGGGTCAGAGCCAGGCGCCGCTGATCACACCATGGGTCACAGCCAGGCGCCGCTGATCACCACACCATGGGTCAGAGCCAGGCGCCGCTGATCACAGCATGGGTCACAGCCAGGCGCCGCTGATCACAGCATGGGTCAGAGCCAGGCGCCGCTGATCACCACACCATGGGTCACAGCCAGGCGCCGCTGATCACCACACCATGGGTCACAGCCAGGCGCCGCTGATCACCATGCCAGATGACTCGGCGACAGAGCAGTGTCTCCTCTGGTGAGTAGATTCATGTCAACCGGAAGTCTGTGGCTCCCTGTCGATTGCTGTAGCTGGGAGTATGATAGGGTGTCTCTAGATGTGGCTATGCAGTAGAAGGCTAGCAACAAGGGTCGCGGTGGGGTGACAGAGAGAGAGAGAGAGAGAGAGAGAGAGAGAGAGAGAGAGAGAGAGAAGAGAGAGAGAGAGGGTGGTGTGGGAACGATGCTAATGACACGTGGTGGTGTGGGAACGATGCTAATGACACGTGGTGGTGTGGGAACGATGCTAATGACACGTGGTGGTGTGGGAACGATGCTAATGACACGTGGTGGTGTGGGAACGATGCTAATGACACGTGGTGGTGTGGGAACGATGCTAATGACAGAAGCCTAAATGTGGCTGTGTTATGGATGGCGAGTGAGGGGGAATGGGGTAGAGGTGGGGGGTGAGGGCGTGAGGGGAGGGGGAGGGGGGGGGTGAGGATGCAGGGACGATGTGGAAATGGTGTCAACCTTATGGAACCAGTAGACTGGTGTGGAAAAAAAAAATCCGTGACACATTACATGTCATTAATGTTGAAGGTTGTGTTATGCTAGAAATTAGAATGTACAACTTCTGCTACCAATGATCGACCCTACATATGTATCGCTCGCTGGAGTTTTGTTTTGACGCGTTTTCCCTTCGCCATAAGCCCTGCGCAAGCAAGCGTCCTGTGCTCTCCCTATCTGTCCAAATCCATTGGTGAGACACAGGCTGTGTAGGCCCAGTGTTGACTCACTATCAACTCCCCCAAACAGGGATTTCTTCCCCCTGGAAACTGCAACTCTTCTGTGTTTTTTTTCCGATCTCTTTCATAAGTCGTTAACCACTCATCATGTTTTATAGACACGTGGCATGTTGCATGAGCGTTTAATTAGAATACTTGAAAAAAAAAAAAATACAAACAAGGACAGTAATTTCTGACTCAACGATTATGCACAGTATTTCAAAACTTTGGCCACTGGCGGAACCAGTTCATCTAGCACACATGCATAAGGAACATCCATCGAACATTAAGGCGAAGGGTGTCCATTTTATTTTTAATCTTTCAAGAATAGGAACCAACATGGGGTTTGAGATACGATTTGTATTGAAATGCAAGCTAAGACATTTCGTCAAAATGTAAGCTATACGACAAAACGGCAGGCGTCCCGTGACGTGTCTCATACACACTGAACACACTGCGTTGTCGATTTCAACGAGGTGACAGCCATGATAGGCTCTCTGCGGTCCGTTGAGCTTTAAGCAACAACTCTCCCCTCTCTCTCTCTCTCTCTCTCTCTCTCTCTCTCTCTCTCTCTCTCTCTCTCTCTCCTCTCTCTCTCTCTCTCTCTCTCTCTGTCTCTGTCTCTCTCTCTCTCTCTGTCTCTCTCTCTCTCTCTCTGTCTCTGTCTCTCTCTCTCTGTCTCTGTCTCTCTCTCTCTCTGTCTCTGTCTCTGTCTCTCTCTCTCTGTCTCTGTCTCTCTCTCTCTGTCTCTGTCTCTCTCTCTCTGTCTCTCTCTCTGTCTCTGTCTCTCTCTCTCTGTCTCTCTGTCTCTGTCTCTGTCTCTCTCTCTCTCTGTCTCTCTCTCTGTCTCTGTCTCTCTCTCTCTCTGTCTCTGTCTCTCTCTCTCTGTCTCTGTCTCTCTCTCTCTCTCTGTCTCTGTCTCTGTCTCTGTCTCTCTCTCTCTCTGTCTCTGTCTCCTCTCTCTCTGTCTCTGTCTCTCTCTCTCTCTGTCTCTCTCTCTGTCTCTGTCTCTCTCTCTCTCTGTCTCTCTGTCTCTGTCTCTGTCTCTCTCTCTCTGTCTCTCTCTCTGTCTCTGTCTCTCTCTCTCTCTCTCTCTCTCTCTCTCTCTCTTTCTGAGTTGTCCTCTGTGGTAAACACCTCTCTCTCCCTCCCTCCCTCCCTCCCTCTCCCCTTCTTTCTACCTGTATTGTCCTCTATGGTAATCTGTCCTGAAGAATGACGTACAAGATTGCATTTTGTTCGAAATCGACGAAAAAGCAAGACACTTCTCTGTCGATCGATTTTCTGCCCCTGGATCCCCGTCTACTGGAAATTCGGTGGCAATAGTTTCCTCTTTTCTGCATTTCTTTTTTTTTTTTTTACCTTGCCCTGTTTTTGAACCATTCCCAAAGGGGATTATAAATTCAGCTGTGCTTCTTTGTTGGATCATCAATAAGATAACGGTAAGATGGAATGTTCTACGAAGATGAAGACATTAAATGTTGTTGTGGTCCGTGGCATCATCTTCATCAACCTCATCCTCATTGATCAGCATAAAAAAAAAACCAAAAGTATCAAATTCTATGGCCCTTCATGTCCTGTTCTCATGATGACCTTAGTCTACATTTTCTCTCTCGCCTTGGTGAGTTCGTTTGTCGAGGTTGTCAGTATCGGCAAGTTCTTGAGGACTGTCGTTGAACTGATTATTATCATTATCATTATTATTATTATTATCATCATCATTATTATCATCATCATCATCATCATCATCATCATCATCATCATCATCATCATCATCATCATCATCATCATCACCATCACCATCATCATCATCATCATCATCATCATCATCATCATCATCACCATTATTATTATTATTGTTATTATCATAATCATTATTGTTATTATTATTATCATTATGAATACATATATAGTGCCTATTCTCGGCTACAGACCAAGCTCTAAGCACTTTACAATCCACACACGTTTACACAACGGGCTGCCTACCTGGGTAGTGCCGACTGAAGAGCTGCCAGCTTGCGCTTCATTCAGTCGTTTCTCGTGTCATGCAGTCAAGATCGTTCAATGTCGACCAATCACCCAGTTTCCTTACGTCCTTCATTCTTTCCATTTCTCACGCAGCGTGCATGCTATGTGTAACGTGTCTACCATACCAACGGCCAAACTGGCCTTTTCTGTGGAAAGTTGGTGATGGGATTTTACGTGGATGCAAGATGTTATGAGTGCTTTCACACACGGAACCTCGGTTTATAGTCTCAGTCGAAGGACTGCATGGGAAATGGAGTCAGAACCAATGTTAACTCCGAGGGAAAAATCCCCCTGTACCGAAACGGCCCAGCGGGGATTCGAACCCGCAATCCCAAGATCACCAAAATTACGAGTCCGGCGCTCTACCACTGAGCTATTCTGGATGTGGTGGCGCCCTCTGGTGGGATGCTTACTCACGCTGGCTCCCTGATAGCGCATGTATTGTCCGCCTCAAGGTCGCTGGCATCGGCAAGTTCTTAGGCACTGTCGTTGGACAGATGTAGACGTATGTCGAGAATATTCTAAGAATGTTCAGTGAGTGTGTGTGAGTGTGTGTGTGTGTGTGTGTGTGTGTGTGTGTGTTGTGTGTGTGTGTGTGTGTGTGTGTGTGTGTGTGTGTGTTTTAACCATTCCACACATTGTTTTTTTTAACTTCGAGATTCTGAATATGTTATATTTTGAAAAGCAGTGCATTTTAGATAATACATTATCTGCTGATTCTGTAATTACTTAAAGTGTATGGCATTGGTCGATGTATATTGAAAGTCCTGTAGGTCTCTTACTATAATTTAGTTTTAGATCTTGTGATTATTTAATATTGTAATGTAATGTAGTGTACGCTGGTGACGCCACTAGGCAATTATTGTCGTCAGTAGGGGGACTTAGTAGGTGGTGTCCTGCGTATGTTGGATCTCAACAGGCGCCACTGAACACCACCAAAGTGACTCGGCGGCAGCGCAGTGTCTCTTGTGGTGGGTTGCCTCATGTCGACGTGACATTGGCTGCTCCTTGTAGATTGCTGGTGCCGCGGCTTTGGCCGGACAAGCTCAGCGGGAGGGGGGAGTGAGGGGGAGGGGAGGGGGGGGGAAGAAGGGAGTTGTCACTGTAGACAAGGGGCTGAAAAGAAAATGGCATGGGCGTGATGCCAGTGAAGGGTACAGAAAACGAGACAGAAAAACAACAACAACAAAGGTGCGGATTTGGGTCAAACGGCAGATCCGGGATCGGTTCGACCTTTGCGGAGGGGACTGTGATTTCCTAAGCCTCCTTTTAGTTTCATAGTAAGAGTTGTCTTTCTTTACTGCTGCACACTGTTTTAAGAAAAGATTTTTTTACTTTTTTTTTGTAGAAGAATTGCCTTTGTTTCCTTTTGATTACCGTTTTTATCATAACAGTTGCCTTTCCTTATTGTCATGCGCTGTTTTCCTTTTACAGTTGTTTTTCTAACGACTGATTCTGTTATGAATAGCTCAGTTGGTAGAGCGCCGGACTCGTAATCTTGGTGATCCTGGGGTTGCGGGTTCGAACCTCCGCCGGGGCGTTTCGGTACAGGGGGATTTTTCCCTCGGAGTTAACATTGGTTCTGACTCCATTTCCCATACAGTCCTTCGAATGAGACTATAAACCGAGGTTCCGTGTGTGAACGCATGCATAACATCTTGCACACGCGTAAAATCCCATCACCAACTTTCGGAAGAGTAGGCCAGTTTGGCCGTTGGTATGGATGACACGTTACACATAGCATGCACCCTGCGTGAGAAATGGAAAGAATGAAGGAAGTAAGGAAAGTGAGTGATCGATATTGAACGATACTGACTGGATGACACGGGAAACGACTGAATGAAGCGCCAGCTGGCAGCTCTTCAGTCGGCACTACCCAGGTAGGCAGCCGTTGTGTAAACGAGTGTTGATTGTAAAGCGCTTAGAGCTTGGCCTCTAGCCGAGAATACGCGCTATATAAGTATTCATTATTATTATTATTATTATTACTATTATTATGCATAAGGAACATCCATCGAACATTAAGGGGAAGGGTGTCCATTATATTTTTAATCTTTGAAGAGTAGGAACCAACATGGGGTTTGAGATACGATTTGTATTGAAATGCAAGCTAAAACATTTTGTCAAAATGTAAGCTGTGCGACAAAACGGCAGGCGTCACGTGACGTGTCTCGTATACACTGAACACACTACACACTGAACACACTGAACACACTGCGTCGACTTCAACGAGGTGACAGCCATGATAGGCTCTTTGCGGTCCGTTGGGCTGTAAGCAACAACTCTCTCTCTCTCTCTCTCTCTCTCTCTCTCTCTCTCTCTCTCTCTCTCTCTCTCTCTGTCTCTGTCTCTCTCTCTCTGTCTCTGTCTCTGTCTGTCTCTCTCTCTCTCTCTCTCTCTCTCTCTCTCTCTCTCTCTCTCTCTCTCTCTCTCTTCCTGCGTTGTCCTCTGTGGTAAACACCTCTCTCTCCTTCCACCCCCCCCCCCCTTCTTTCTTCCTTCATTGTCCTCTATGGTAATCTGTCCTGAAGAATGACGTACAAGATTGCATTTGTTCGAAATCGACGAAAGAGCAAGACAAGCAGTGCATTTTAGATAATAGATTATCTGCTGATTCTGTATTATACACTCAATTACTTAAAGTGTATGGCATTGGTCGATGTATATTGAAAGTCCTGCAGGCCTCTTACTATAATTCAGTTTTAGATCTTGTGATTATTTAATATTGTAATGTAATGTAGTGTACGCTGGTGACGCCACTAGGCAATTATTGTCGTCAGTAGGGAGTTTAGTAGGTGGTGTCCTGCGTATGTTGGATCACAACAGGCGCCACTGAACATCACCAAAGTGACTCGGCGGCAGCGCAGTGTCTCTTGTGGTGGGTTGCCTCATGTCGACGTGACATTGGCTGCTCCTTGTAGATTGCTGGTGCCGCGGCTTTGGCCGGACAAGCTCAGCGGGAGGGGGGAGTGAGGGGGAGGGGAGGGGGTGGGGGGAAGAAGGGAGTTGTCACTGTAGACAAGGGGCTGAAAAAAAATGGCATGGGCGTGATGCCAGTGAAGGGTACAGAAAACGAGACAGAAAAAAACAACAACAACAAAGGTGCGGATTTGGGTCAAACGGCAGATCCGGGATCGGTTCGAGCTTTGCGGAGGGGACTGTGATTTCCCAAGCCTCCTTTTAGTTTCATAGTAAGAGTTGTCTTTCTTTACTGCTGCACACTGTTTTAAGAAAAGATTTTTTTTACTTTTTTTTGGTAGAAGAATTGCCTTTGTTTCCTTTTGATGACTGTTTTTATCATAACAGTTGCCTTTCCTTATTGTCATGCGCTGTTTTCCTTTTACAGTTGTTTTTCTTTTCTAACAACTTATTCTGTTATGATTTGTCTTCCTTTACCATCGCGAACAGCTTCGTATGCTTGGTCTTCTCTTCACTGCTATGCACTGACTTCATCCAGACTATCTTCCTCTGCTGTCGTGCACTGTTTCCCTCTAAGACCTGTCGTCCTTTACAGTCGCACACTGTTCTCATTATCAGCCGAAAGAGCCGGAGGGACGCTGGAATCTGCGCAGGTGTTGCTGCCTT
>CM031627.1:25843179-25845679 GCA_018398815.1 Conus ventricosus
ATACGTGTGTACCGTTCGGTAAACCATAAACAGTTGAACGTGCTTGATAAGTACAACACTGAACGTACTTAGACAGATGTTTGTTCGAGAGGAACGAAACCAGTTTGAGCAGATGGAATGTGTAGATTGGTTTTGATTACTTTGAACGTATGATGGAGGTTTTGTTGTACTATCAACATATGATGGAGGTTTTGTTGTACTATCAACATATGATGGAGGTTTTGTTGTACTATCAACATATGATGGAGGTTTTGTTGTACTATTAAGCAGAGGTTATCATGTTAGTAGAGTTTAATACCAATTTAATTCAACCAGAAATGGAATCTTACATTTCAAAACTTAACACAATTAATCAACACTCGAACCAGAGAAAACAAAACAAAGCGAAACAAAACAAAGCGAAACAAAACAAAGCGAAACAAAACAAAGCGAAACAAAACAAAGCGAAACAAAACAAAGCAAACCAAACGAATATGCAAAACAAAGTCTCAATCCGAGACACATATCGATCATACATATGTAAATATCCAGTCTCAATCCGAGACACATGTCGATCATACATATGTAAATATCCAGTCTCAATCCGAGACACATGTCGATCATACATATGTAAATATCCAGTCTCATGAAATGGAAATATCAATACCTGTACATTGTGTTAGTGTTCAGTTTTTTTAATGTGCTTGATAACTGTGATATAAAAGAATATTCCCAAATATTCAGACGAGGCTATCAACACATGTCTTCGCGTAGTTATAAAACGCTCAGGTCTGATGAAGTTTTACTTAAATTGTGTCTGGCTAACATTCCCTGTGTTTATCACTATAGAAACCACGACAGAGCGCCTGTGTCTGGCTAACATTCCCTATGTTTATCGCTATAGAAACTATGACAGAGCACCTGTGTCTGGCTAACATTCCCTGTGTTTATCACAATGAAGACCACGACAGAGCACCTGTGTCTGGCTAAACATTCCCTATGTTTATCACTATAAAGATCATGACAGAGCGCCTGTGTCTGGCTAACATTCCCTATGTTTATCGCTATAGAAACTATGACAGAGCACCTGTGTCTGGCTAACATTCCCTGTGTTTATCACAATGAAGACCACGACAGAGCACCTGTGTCTGGCTAACATTCCCTATGTTTATCACTATAGAAACCATGACAGAACGCTTGTGTCTGGCTAACATTCCCTATGTTTATCACTATAGAAACCATGACAGAGCACCTGTGTCTGGCTAACATTCTCTATGTTTATCACTATAGAAACCATGACAGAGCACCTGTGTCTGGCTAACATTCCCTATGTTTATCACTGTGAAGATCATGACAGAGCACCTGTGTCTGGCTAACATCCCCTATGTTATTCACTATAAAGATCATGACAGAGCACCTGTGTCTGGCTAACATCTCCTATGCTTATCAACAAAAAGACCACAACAGAGCACCTGCGAGTTGGTATCATTCTGTCTTCAATAACTGTATGCTAGAGATAATTGGAAATCAGAGTGTGCAACTGAAGAAACTATCGTTGCGTATGAAATTCGTGATAGTTCATATCACTCAACAGAAAACTTTCCGTTGAGGAAACCAAGAAATAATGTCACAGCCATGAAACAAAATGTTCGAGTAAAATATTTTAGAGGTTCTCTTAAAGACCTAAAATCATTCTGGAAGGTCCCGAATGAATTGTATGGGCAAAAAGTTCGTACGACTTCCTGAGTATTTCAGAATTCTCTTCAAGAACATCAGAAAAAAAGGTTAAGACTGAGTATACATAAAGCAATTCGTCATCATTAAAAGAATTTTGTGACTTTAGAAGTATACGATAAAAAAAAACAATTCAAGTTTTGATAAATTAAGTTTTCAACCGGTATATAAGAAAATGGACTCATTACACATTCTAATTCTTGTGGTGTGAAAAATGCCGATAGCAGAATTCTGAAATTATCTGCATTTGTAAGAGTGTGCATCTCACTTATTTAAAGCTTCTGCCTCAATAAATGTTATTATTTACAACATTCAAGGACGCTCACATTTTGCTATTGCTTGTATTTGGCAGTGTAAACAGTTCTTCAGTCTGTAGACCATGGTGTCTAAACCTCTCGACAGACATTTGAAACACCGGTCACATTTCATTCAAATGAAATATTATTTATCAGAGCAAAGCAGGGGTGGGCAGAATCAAGCCTGTTGTTCTACGTCAGCAAGTCCAGTGGCATTCAAACATCAAACGTAATTTTTTTTTTACGAGAGTAGTATTCACTGACTTGACCAAAGCTTTGGATATTACTGACCACATTCCACTTTTGGAAACAAGGCAATGAACAAGTCGTGTTGTGTGGTTTATACCGACAATCTCTCGCACTTGTGTTGTCTTTCTTGAGAAACTGACCACAGATTTAAAAGGTTTGGAAACCCCTGTTTCTTGTCTGTAAAAGTGTGGATATCCTTAAAGATCAACCTTCGGTAAATTTGATTTTCAGTTTATATCATT
>CM031627.1:25850679-25853179 GCA_018398815.1 Conus ventricosus
TGGAGGGTAGAGTAACCATCATTGGAGGGTAGTGAATCACCATCATTGGAGGGTAGAGTCATCATCATTGGAGGGTAGAGTCACCATCGTTGGAGGGCAGTGAGTCACCATCATTGGAGGGTAGAGGCACCATCATTGGAGGGCAGTGAGTCACCATCATTGGAGGGTAAAGTCACCATCATTTGAGGGTAGAGAGTCACCATCACTGGAGGGTAAAGTCACCATCATTGGAGGGTAGTGAGTCACCATCATTGGTGGGTAGTGAGTCATCATCATTGGAGGGTAGAGTCACCATCATTGGAGGGCAGTGAGTCACCATCATTGGAGGGTAGAGTCACCATCATTGGAGGGCAGTGAGTCACCATCATTGGAGGGTAGAGTCACCATCACTGGAGGGTAGTGAGTCACCATCATTGGAGGGTAGTGAGTCACCATCATTGGAGGGTAAAGTCACCATCATTGGAGGGTAGTGAGTCACCATCACTGGAGGGTAAAGTCACCATCATTGGAGGGTAGTGAGTCACCATCATTGGAGGGTAGTGAGTCATCATCATTGGAGGGTAGTGAGTCACCATCATTGGAGGGCAGTGAATCACCATCATTGGAGGGTAGTGAGTCACCATCATTGGAGGGTAGTGAGTCACCATCATTGGAGAGCAGTGGGTCACCATCATTGGAGGGCAGGGCTTTCGGAAGACCAGATATAGGCTTTGGTCTTTGATTCATCATCGTTGGAATGCAGATCTTCAGGAAGACAGGATATGGGCTTTGGACAGTGAGTCTGGCCTTTGCTCAGTAAGTACAATCACTGAATGACAGGACCAGATGTGGACTTTGCTCAGTGAGTCTGGCCTTTGCTCAGTAAGTACAATCACTGAATGACAGGACCAGATGTGGACTTTGCTCAGTGAGTCTGGCCTTTGCTCAGTAAGTACAATCATTGAATGACAGGACCAGATGTGGACTTTGCTCAGTGAGTCTGGCCTTTGCTCAGTAAGTACAATCATTGAATGACAGGACCAGATGTGACTTTGCTCAGTGAGTCTGGGCTTTGCTCAATAAGTACAATCATTGAATGGCAGGTCTTTGGTAGGGCCAGATATGGACTTTGCTCAGTGAGTCATCTTCATCGGAGTGCTGTGAGTCACCGTCAGAGGGCGGCAAGGCTTTTGGAGGACCATGTGTAGGCTTTGTTCAATGAGTCACCATCACTGGAGAGAGGGCTTTTTTGGGATTGTATATGTGCTTTGCGCAGTGAGTCACAACCATTGAAGGTTAGGGCTTTAGGAGGACCAGATGTGGGAATTTGTACCGCGAGGCGTAATCATTGGTGGGTCAGGGATTTGGAGGGACGATTTGGCGTTGCAAAGAAAGTCATAGTAATTTGAGGGTGAGGCTTTTGGATGAACGATTCAAGCTTTGCAAGGAGAGCGCATAGTGATTTTAATCTGATACTTTTGGAGGTAAAATATAGACTCTGCGAAAGAAGTCAAAGTGATACGACGGCGAGGCTTCTAGATGGAAGGCCGTGGGCTTTGCAAAGTAAATCATAGTTATTTGGAGGCAAGGCTTTTAAAGAGAGGTTCTTGGCTCTGCAGAGTCATAGTTGTTTAAGAGTAAGGCTTCTGGTAGGAAGGTTCTTGGCTCTGCAGAGTCATCGTTCTTTAAGAGTAAGGCTTCTGGTATGAAGGTTCTTGGCTCTGCAGAGTCATCGTTCTTTAAGAGTAAGGCTTCTGGTAGGAAGGTTCTTGGCTCTGCAGAGTCATCGTTCTTTAAGAGTAAGGCTTCTGGTAGGAAGGTTCTTGGCTCTGCAGAGTCATCATTCTTTAAGAGTAAGGCTTCTGGTAGGAAGGTTCTTGGCTCTGCAGAGTCATCGTTCTTTAAGAGTAAGGCTTCTGGTAGGAAGGTTCTTGGCTCTGCAGAGTCATCGTTCTTTAAGAGTAAGGCTTCTGGTAGGAAGGTTCTTGGCTCTGCAGAGTCATCGTTCTTTAAGAGTAAGGCTTCTGGTAGGACGATGTGGGCCTTGCGGGGTGAGTCGGATTTATTTTAAAGCAAGGCCTTCAAAGGGAAGAATGTGGGGTTTGGAAAGAGTTATAATTTGTCTTTTTAGGTTTGAGCTTAAGAGATCTTCAGCGCGTGAGAATGGATGAACAGAGGTGGGAAACGGGACACAGAGATGATGGCTTCACAAAGTTTGTCAGAGTCAGCGAAGAGGTGGTCTTATGGCCTCACAAAGTTTGTCGGAGTCAGCGAAGAGTTGGTCTTATGGCTTCACAAAGTTTGTCAGAGTCAGCGAAGAGGTGGTCTTAAGGAAGATCAGGTGTAGGCTTTGCAGAGCAAGTCATAGTTATTGCAGGACAGGGCTTTAATTGGGACTGATTTGGGCTTTGTTAAACCAGTCATGATAACTGCGGGGCGGGGCTTCAGAAGGAACCGACATGGCCATCACAAAGCAAGTCATATTCATTGCGGGAAGTGACGTCAGAAGGGACTGATGTGG
>CM031627.1:25860679-25891104 GCA_018398815.1 Conus ventricosus
ATTTCGTAGGGTGTCAAAGGATGGTGTTACAAATGAATTTGGTAAATATTTACTTCAAATATGTGATCAATATAACCTGATTATCATGAACGGACTTGTTTTGGGTGATGAGGGGGGAAACTTCACTTACATTGCCTATAATGGATGTAGTGTTATTGATTACTTTATTGTGTCTGAATGTATGTTTCATGCGGGTTCATATTTAAACGTTATTCCCAGAACTGACTCAAAACATATGCCTGTAGAGATGTTTCTTGAAGTACCTAAGGCCATTGAACTGAAACCCACCTCGACCCATTCTACGACAAGTAAAGTTATTAGGTTTGTGTGGAATAATGAAAAGAAAAATGACTATTGTGCAATGTTTAATGATAATGATGTTAAGAAACAAATTCAAGATGCTAGTAATTTAATAGATCTTGATATTGACGCCTCATTAGCCTCATTCATTGGTGGTCTCAAGATGGCTGGAAAAAGTATGTTAAAGACATTTAGGGTAGATAGTTTCAGACAAAAGCCATGGTTTGACAGAGTATGTGCAGAAAAAAGACGTGAAGTACGTAAAGCTTTACGAACATTTCGCAGAGTTTGCGACAGTATTGTAAAAAATGATGTTGATAATGATAGTAAAAAGATACAAATGATATATTACAGATATATGTATGTGATTTCAAGGAGACAGTATAAAAATCTGCTTAGCGTTAAGAGATCCGAACATAAACACTCAATTCTAGATACCCTTGTGAATAGTAGTGGCGATCCTAAACGTTTTTGGGGAACTGTTAAATCTGTTCTTATATCTAAAGAATTAAAGCATAATTCGATCACTTCTGGTGAATGGTTTGATCATTTCAAGATGGTTTTTAATAGTGATCTATCTAACGATACTGATTTACCAGATTTTGAAGAAACTTTTCAAACTAACTTGCCTGTAGACACAAACTTGGACTGTGCTCCACTAGACAGAGCGATAGAGCAATGGGAAATTGAGGATGCTATAAAAGCTTTGAAATATGGAAAAGCATCTGGTCCCGATGGATTAAGTGGTGAATTTTATAAAAACTCATCTCAAGAAGTCATTCTATTTTTAATTCAATACTTCAATAAACTGTTTGATTCTGGTAGTTTTCCTAAAAGTTGGTCTCAGTCTATCATTCTGCCTGTGTATAAAAAGGGTAATCCTGATTGTCCTGACAATTACAGGGGTATTTCCTTGCCAGATATTGGAGGCAAGTTGTACAGTTATATCCTTAATAAAAGACTTACTGAATGGGTCGAAGATAATGATTTAATTGATTCATCTCAAGCTGGTTTTAGACGAAATCGTAGTACAATTGATCACATTTTTACCCTTTTGGCACTAATTCAAAAGCAGTTACTCAATCGGAGCAAGCTATACGTTGCCTTTATTGATTTCAAAAAGGCCTTTGACTTAGTTAACAGGCAGTACCTTTGGATGATATTAAAGAAGAAAGGAATCAGAGGTAAAATGTACAAAGCTGTTAAAGCCATGTATGAAACTGTCAAAGCTAGTGTAAAAGTGAACAACCAGTGCACTGAACCATTCTTCTGTCCCCGTGGCCTGAGACAAGGAGACAACTGCAGTCCAGTTTTATTCTCGCTATTTATTAATGAACTTGCAATTGATGTAACCCGTAATGGTAAACACGGTGTAAAGCTATCCCCAGATTTAATGGAAATTTTGATACTACTTTTTGCTGAAATGTTCTGTTACTATCTTTCTCGGTTATTGGTCTGCAACGACAGCTGAATATTTTGAGGGATGCCTCGCATAGAATGAATTTATCAGTTAATTTAGATAAAACTAAAGTGATCGTCTTTCGCAAAGGCGGTTACATTGCAGCGAGAGAAAAATGGTTCTTTGGTAGCAATAAGCTAGAAGTGGTCAATCAGTATAAATACCTTGGTATCATTTTTTCTCCTTCCCTCTCTTTCTCCTACGCTATGGAAGATAGAGCTGCGAAAGCAAAGAGAGGAGTTGTATGTATCTTCAAACGGCTGTGGTCCCTCGGTGAAAAGCATCCAAAAGTGTTCTTTAAACTATTTGATTGTCAAATCCTACCAATGCTAACTTACGGCTCTGAAGTTTGGGGATTGATTGCAAATCAGAATTTGATTGAAAAAGTACACCTCTTTGCGTTGAAAAGATTGTTAAATGTTAGCGTTAAGACACCTAATGTCCTGGTCTATGGTGAATGTGGTAGATATCCTCTTTATGTTCATACATATACAAGATGTGTTAAATATTGGTTGAAACTTTTGAGAATGTCTGACGAGCGTCTGCCTTTAAAATCTTATAAAATGCTGTTAGCTCTTCACTATAACAATCAGAACAATTGGGTTTCTGCCGTAAGCTTTACTTTATACAAATATGGATTCGGACATGTATGGGAACACCAAGGTGTTCAAAATATTCATCTTTTTCTCAGAGAATTCAAGCAAAGACTAATCGATTGTTTCATTCAAGGATGGGAGGCTCAGTTGAGAGATAAAAGTCGGTATACATTTTATGCATCTTTCAAACTATCGTTTGGTACATCTCAATACTTATTCGACCTAAAACAGTGTGTACTGAAAAAGACCTTAATCAGATTTAGATTAGGTGTTTCAGCATTACGAACGCATCGGTACCGATACTCTAATAATGTCTCCCCAAACTGTCCATTTTGTGAGAGTGTCCCAGAAAGTGAACTTCATTTTATATGCGTCTGTCCCAAATACTCAAATGTTAGAGAAAAATACATTCCCTGTAAGTATTACAATTACCCTTCTTCTTTCAGGTTATCGTTACTGATGTGTGACACTAAATGTATGTGCAGACTGGCTGCATATCTAACTGATGCATTTAAAATCCGTAATCTTGCTATTTCGTCTCCAGGTTAGTATCGATGTTAATCATATTCATTTGCAATGTAGTATCCTGACATGATTTCCCTTTGTACCCCCTCCCCTTGACATGGGCAGAAGGCCTGGCTCATTAAACTTTTTGTCATTGTCATTGTCATTGTCATTGTCATTGTCTCTCTCTCTCTCTCTCTGTCTCTCTCTCTTCCATACCCCATTTTCTCAGTAAGAAAAGGGAAAAGAAAGGCAGGGACAGTCAGGTGGTGGTGGGGGGGGGGGGGGGGGGGGGAAGAAAGAGACAAAACACACTTCGTGAACTCCAGGACAATGCCAACGGTGTCTTTTCCCTCCATCTCGTCTTCCAGAATCACTTTCGCCATACTGGCAGCCCTCTGCGCCCTCGGCACTTTCTACGGGGTCATCCTGGACCGCAAGCCTGCCCACGACCCCCCACACCAGCCCGCAGGCCCACCCCCTCACGCCAGCTCTCACACCAACCAGGCCTACAGCCCAGACGCCGCGGCGGAGGCTGCTAAGAACGGAGGCGTCGTGTTCATTTCCACCTCCCCTGTCTCTTCTTCCTCGGCCAATGGGAACGCGGGAAGCATCAACGACGACAAACACGCGCTCCCGCCACCACCTTACGATATGACGAGCGTGGAGAGTGCTGCAGGGACCACACCCACGGGGCACCTGTCGGCTCCAACTCCGGCTCAAGCGCCTGTAAAACGTGGAGAAGGTGAGGACGATCCTACAGGTGTACGCCCATAGTTCTTCATCGGATTCGCAAACAAGTTATGGCCCTCTCACATGGTTCGATTCAGGGAGTTATAACCGAGCGAAAACAACAGCGCTGGAAGGATTACGTACCTCTTCAGAATGTTATTTAGATTTTTTTTTTTCGCGTATGCAGGCTGATACTCCTGCGGACACTCCCTGTACAGACAGGCAAGTATTAATCCCATCTACCCAACAAAGAGAGTGGAGTTTTGTGTGTAGTTTTTTTTTTATCCCGCTATTAACGCAGCCATACTCCAACTTCGGGGAAGGTGCATGCTGTGTGTAACGTGTCATCCATACCAACGGCCAAACTGGCCTTCTCTTCCGAAAGTTGGTGAAGGGATTTTACGTGTGTGCAAGATGTTATGCGTGCGATCACACACGGAACCTCGGTTTATAGTCTCATTCGAAGGACTGTATGGGGAATGGAGTCAGAACCAATGTTAACTCCGAGGGAAAAATCCGTCTGTACCGAAACGGCCTGGCGGAGATTCGAACCCGCAACCCCAAGATTACGAGTCCGGCGCTCTACCACTATAGGCTATTCAGGCCCCATTTAGACATTAACAGAGATGAAATACAAAGACGAAGTTTAAACACTCTGGAATCTAATTCAGCTTCCTTCCGTTTGAATTCTACTCGTGTGTTCGATGGGATCAGGATAAGTTGTGTTCTGAAGGACCAGAGGTCGTACAGGAAGAATAAGTTGTGTTCTGAAGGACCAGAGGTCGTACAGGAAGGATAAGTTGTGTTCTGAAGGACCAGAGGTCGTACAGGAAGGATAAGTTGTGTTCTGAAGGACCAGAGGTCGTACAGGAAGGATACGTTGTGTTCTGAAGGACCAGAGGTCGTACAGGAAGGATAAGTTGTGTTCTGAAGGACCAGAGGTCGTACAGGAAGGATAAGTTGTGTTCTGAAGGACCAGAGGTCGTACAGGAAATCGTTTCGAGTTCTGTTCAGCCTTTTTTGTTCCCCATGCACTCGTTTTTTTCTGTCTCACCTCCCGGGCCATCTTAGGGTCATTGTACCCACGCCGCTCATCCTGACTCCCTGCCCCTGGTCACAACTCGGCTTGTCCCGCTACAAACCCTGTACTGGCGATTCACACGGGGCAGTGTCAAACCGTCGTAAGCCAACCCATCAGAGGAGACGCCGCACTGCTGCCGTGTTACCCCGTGCTGTTCGGTGGTGCCTGTTGTGATTCAGCACACGCAGGACACCACCTGCTAGGCCTTCTGTTGACGACGATAGTCGCTTGGTCGCGGAGCCAGCGTGAGTGAGCTCTCCCTCCAGAGGGTACCACCACGTCCGTCTGGAGACAGTGCCCATGAATTTGCCGATACCGATACCCCCGATGGAGCCCCACTCTGGGCATTGACGTGGAAAGGAAATTGAAACTGAGGATCCATTGCACATATCAACACATTATTTTCTTGCAATGAACAGTGTCTTGGATTGACAACTGTCTAGGTTTATATGATTTCATGATGATAATGATGATGATGATGATGATGATGATGATGATGGTTATGGTGATGGTGATGGTGATGGTGATGATACTACTAATACTACTAAAATGATGAACATTTATAGCGCCTAAGTCATAAATCGCCCAACACGCTACAAAGTTCTTCACACACACACACACACACGCACGCACGCACGCACGCACGCACGCACGCACGCACGCACGCACGCACGCACACACACACACACACACACACACACACACACGCACACACACACACACACACACAAGAAATAAGGCAATGATTCAATGGAAAGTGTAATTTTTAGAGACGACTTAAAAGGAAAAGATAGAATCAGAACTGCGGAGAGAGAAAAAGGTTGTTCATATCACGTAACACGCACTTGAAAAGGTAAAGAACAACTCTTATATAACTCTTTAAGATGTCTAGGGGTTTGACATGAATTCTTTCCCTTTAACCTTCTTCGTTTTATTTCTCTTTTCGCAAATCCATTTCCTTCCTGATTACGTTCACGACGCGGATGGGAGCAGACCTGCCCAGCAAATTACTGCTGAGCTTTTCGGTGCTGAGGAACGGCCGTAAAGTCTTGGCCTGCAACCAGAACTCCAGTGACATCAGCTGCATGCACGGCATCCGCGTGCTGAGTATCACCTGGGTCATCCTAGGACACAGCTTCACAGAGCTCTTCAACGCGCAAGGTACACACACACACACACACACACACACACACACACACACACACACACACACACACACACACACACACACACACACACACACTGACTGAAACGATTTACTGTCAGATTAACATAGTGTTCTACTGACACACACACACACACACACACACACACACACACACACACACACACACAACCACACATACTTGTTTACCTAACAATGTGGAGTACTTTTTGCCGATGTCATCTGTACCATCATTATGAGGTCTCCACAAAAAGTAAAGTACTGGGGTCAATTTCTTTCATATCACAATCAAAACCTCAGTTCTCTGTAATACTAAAGACGGGTTGAAAGCTAAGAATATTGTAAATTTAATTATTTTCAACATTTATTATGACAACTCAATACCAGCATTGTGGAGTACATATGCTAATTTATGCATGATGCATATTTATGTCTAGACAGGAAGTACTCCACAAAAACTGTGAAGGGTGGAGTGTGTACTGCCAGCTCTTTTTCAGTTATTTTTTGTTTGTTTGTTTGTTTGTTTTTTCAATTTTGATCTAAATTCATGTTATGTGTTTTGAGAAATGACAACAACTGTTCCAGCTTGTCTTTGCAGAAGAAACAGTTTGATTTTTTTTTCTTTGTATGTTTTTTTTTTTTTTTTTTTTTTTTTTAATTTTGATCTAAATTCATGTTATGTGTTTTGAGAAATGACGACAGCTGTTCCAGTCCGTCTTTGCAGAAGAAACAGTTTTAATTTTGTTCTTTGTGTCTTTGTTGTTTATTTTCAATTTTGATCTAAATTCATTTTGTATGTTTTCAGAAATGACGACAGCTATTCCTGCCTGTCTTTGCAGAAGAAACAGTTTGATTTTTTTTTCTTTTGAAAGCAAACATTTCAAGTCCAGCAGGTTGTTTTGTTCCTGTTTGTTTTGCACTTTCATTGATGTCTTTTGTTGCTTTTTGCAGTTGAGAGCTGTTCACATTCCAGAGTTTCAAAGGTAAAATAATATTCTTCAAGGGTTCCAACTGTCAATTAATGAAAATGCACCAGGTGGTGAGCATGCATGTGCACAGGCTACAGGACCCTGCATCACCATGATGTCCATGGTTATGGCATCCATCCACCTGAGGTCAGGGTTCAACCCTCAGCCTAATCATAGGCAGTCTGGTGTCTGCCCTGCTTTGCATCCGGCATGAAAGTACTGGGCTCCTGGCTGTGTGTCAATATACTGTTAGTGGATGCAGGGTTCCCAGGGACTTCAGCTTATGCCAAGTAAGGACCTTGTAAGGACCTATAAGGACCATTTTCTAAATTAGTAAGGACCTCTACATAAACATTAGCAGCATATATATTACAAAACGTACTTGTATATCTCTTCATGGAAATGCACCAAACACAGCGTACACCCAATATAACCTGGCTGCTGTACTGCAGAATCAAATCACACTGAAAACTGTTTGTTCCCTTGTTCAGTCTTCAGTACGAACAATGTCCTTGAGTCTCTTGTCTTCCACTTCAATCCACTGTTCCCTTGTTCAGTCTTCAGTAAAACATTGTCTTGAGTCTCTTGTCTTCCACTTCAATCCACTGTTCCCTTGTTCAGTCTTCAGTAAGAACAATGTCTTGAGTCTCTTGTCTTCCACTTCAATCCACTGTTCCCTGTTCAGTCTTCAGTACGAACAATGTCTTGAGTCTCTTGTCTTCCACTTCAATCCACTGTTCCCTTGTTCAGTCTTCAGTAAGAACAATGTCTTGAGTCTCTTGTCTTCCACTTCAATCCACTCTTTTCACACCTAAAACTAAAACCAGCTGATACTTTAACCTGACAGTCATAGCTGATACTTAAACTTGAATGTCAATCTTTCACAACAGAAGAGATAAGTTTTTAAAAAAATGACACTGAGAATGAGAAACAAAAACAAAAACAAAACTGTTATTAGTGGTCATAGGCACTTTCAGATCCTGAATATATGTCGGAGAAAAAAAAAAGAGCACACACACAATACACTGGCCTTAATCAGCATATTTTCCATTCTTTTTCGACCCCTGTGATGTCCTGTTGAACTCTCTCTGCTTCATTTTTTCTGTCCTTAGCTAACAAACGCAGAGTGTTGGATCGTTCAATCAGACTGAAACTTCTCTGCTCCTGAGACTGGAAGCTTAGACGGTCAGCCTCTTCAAGTAGATGACCGTGCGTGCCTCATCACTGGTGCATTTATGTTTCTTCCTCAGGTTGACCAGTTCTTCTCCTAACCTCTTTCTCTTCTCTTTTTCCACAGCTGCCTCTTCCTCTTGCCTCTGTTCAGCAAGGTATCTGTCATATCTTCCCTAGGCTCCTGATGCTGAGACAAGGAGTTTTTTTGTCAATGACAACTCCCTCCACACCTCCCATATTATGAATATGGTCTAGCACAACCCTACGTGCCATCGACGCCAAATGCAGTGATCTTTCGCACACAGAACATCGAGCATAATGTTTGTTTTGGGGATCCTTCAGCAACCAGTCCTTGTACTGCTTTTTTTTTACCCAATGATCCTGAAATTCACTTTCCTGGCACTTAGATTGCCTTGAGCAAAGACTGGAAAATGATGGATGTAAGTATCGAGTCTTCACGCGAAACGAGACCATGTAAAACTAGGACGAGACCTTGAGAAAAACCAAAACTTCCAAGCTGAAAGTTGTCTGCTAGGCTTGGGCCGTTTGTCAGAACCCATTGGCGAGCAGATTTCAGAGTAAGTACCGCTTGCTTCCGACATTTTCCAACCAGCATTTCGCCATTGACGATTTTTTTGGCGGTCATAAGGACTTGTAAGGACCTTGATGCTAATATAAGCACTTGTAAGGCCTTACTTGAGGTGTTTCAAAATTTAAGGGCCTGTAAGGACCGGTAAGGACCCTGGGAACCCTGGGATGAGATATGAAGCCTGTGAGACCTCATCTGTCTAGTGTTGTGCACAATATCTCTGCAGCACTGTCCCAAGATAATCTTATATTAACACAATGAAAATGAACAACTCTGCAAGAATCATGTCATTGACTGAAATTACTTTCTTATACTAAGTTACTGGTACATGTATATGAATTTCATCATTGTTGTGAAATAAAAGTCTTTAAACAAAGACGTGCTTATATTGATTTCAAACATACTGAACAAACTGCACCAGATTGAAAGCAACTATCTCAATTCATAACTAGCATAAAAAGAACCCACAAACATTTGTAAAACAACACATAACAAAAATACTCCCACCCACCTCCTTGCTATTAAAAAAAATTCAAACACAATGTAAAAAAAACCCACACGCATACACACGCCCATACAAGTTAAAAGTGTGAAATCAAAGCAAGAAGTCAAAATGTAAAATGGATGGGTTTTTATATATACTAACCCAACCATTACCAGGCGGCGGGAATTCACACACACACACACCCTCTCCGACACCAGCCCCCCCCTCCCTCCCCCCCCAAAAAAAAACCCCAAAAACCCAACAACATCATTTTAAAGTGGTTTAGGGTTTCCGGGGGCAATATTCTCCTGAAGCTGGGGAATTTTTTTCCCAAAAATTTGGACCCCCCTTTTAAATTTTTAAAAAAAACAAAAAAAAAACCCCCAAAAAAAAAATTTTGTGCACATTATCCCCCGGGAAAAAAAATCTTAAACCCAAATTTTCCCTGGAATGAAAAGTAACCTTGAAAATTGGGGGAAATTGGGGAAAATCCCCTAGCCTGTATCACACATTGGGGTTTTCGATTTTTAGGGAGGAATTTTTTAAAAGGAATTTCTGTCTTGTCATGTTTCTATTTTTTTTTTCCCCCTGCGTGCCAGTTTTTTTTTAATTCCCAAATTTTAAATAAAAAAAAACTATTTTTTTTCTTGCTCACTTGTGCTTGCTTTGCTTCGAAATTTCCAACGGGAAAAAGTTTTTTTTGGTTTTAAAATTGGGAAAATGAAAGCATTTTTTTTATTGAATTACTCTGAATTTTCATTACAAAGACCCGTTCTTTTTTTTTTCAGTTGGTCTTTAACCAAGATGGGAAATAAAGGCCCTCCCCAACAATAACACTTGTTGTTCACTGAAAAGATGTAAGACACCCTTTTAAACTTTGAAACTCAGCAATTACCCGACCCAAACATGAACTGGGTCGCTGCCCAAGGAGATTTTCTTTTCCAGATGCAAAAGCAAAAACTGGCTACCTGATATCAGGGGGGAAAAATTCAACAGGGGACCCCGTGCAAGCCTCGATTTTGGGGGCGCAAAGGGGTTTAATCGGGGCAAACACAAAAAGGTTGGGGGGGCTACGGACAATGTTCGGGGGTTAAATCCCAGTGCGGGAAAAGGGACATACAAAAAGCAACAAGCAGAAAAAGAAATCAGCGGGGCCCAAAGCAAAAGGGAAAAGAGGGAAGCAGTAACAAGCTGGGGGGAAGGCCCGGTATTTTCCCCAGGAGGGTTAAAATGTTTGCCAAGTGACAGGGGGTTTAAAAAAGCAAAATTTCCCCTTTACTTTAAATTTGGGGGAAAAATGAAAAGGGATTCTTAATTTCTTTTTTTCGTCCGTTGGGGGGGTTTTTTTTGGACAAAGTTTTTCAACAGAATGGCGTGAAATTTGACACCCCTTTTTGGTAACACCTTTGCCCACAAATATACGAAGAGTTTTTTTAAAAAACAGTTTTTGGGGGTTACCCTTTGCAAGGTTTCCCTACAACATGTTTTTTCTTAAAGAAAATTGATTTTTCCCTTCGCCCATAAGGTTGTGTGTTATATTTGAATAATCTCTTCTGTAAGGGACAAAGTATTAAAAACAGAAGACTAAATTTTTGAACCCCTTTTGGAAAACCCCTTTTTCCTAAAAATTTTCAGAAGAGTTTAATATCTAAAAGATTTTTTGGGGTTATTCCTTTGAAATCATCCCTACATACATTTTTTTTCTAGCAGAAATATGCATTTTTTCCTTCGTCCATCAAATTGAGTGCATTCATATTGGGAATAAACCCTTCTGTAATTTTGTTAGAAACAGTCGGCAGTAAAAAAAAAAAAAAAATTTAATGGCAATTAAACCTTTTTTTTAAAATTGGGGCCCCCCCCTAAAAAACCTTTGTTTTGATCCAAGACGGCCACCATTGCCATTAGAAAACCCAAAAAATTATTACATTTCACTAAATATTTTTTTAGGAGAAGTTTTTAAAAAAAAAATCTTTTCAGGGCCAAAAAAGGGGTTATTTTTTTTTTTTTGGGGGTTTTTCCAAACCCCAAATAATTCGGTGAAACTTTTTGGCTTGAGAAGCTTTTAAAAGGTAATTTAATTTATTTTTTGGGAAAAAAGGTTTTTGTTTTTGTTTGAATTTCATGTTTTCTTCGATGGGGACGGAAATATCATTCCAGAAGTTTTTGTAAGGGGCCCCCTTTTTTTTCATTTGCCCAAAAAAATAACAAAAAAAATGAAATTTTCCGGACTGGGTGTTTAAAAAAGGGCCCATTAATAAAGATCTTCTAAAGGAGGGAAGGGTCAAAAAAAAAATTTTTTTTTTTTAAAATGGTTAAATTGAAAGTAGGAATTCGTTGCTGGGTCGCTAGATTTTATGGGATCCTTAAGCAAAATTTTAAAACATCTTGAGGGAAAAAAAACTTACATGTAAACCGAGAACAGCTGTAGTGAAAAGCACACAAAGTTATAGAAAAAAAATTTTTGGGAAAACAACAAGGGATCAAAAATCTTTTATAATGTGATGTTTGGGGTGCCCGAAATACCATCTTCAGTGAAAGGGGGAAAGGTTTTGGCCAAAAAAATCCGGGCCCAAAAGTTTTTCAAAAAAACAAGGAAAATTTCCCAGAATTTAAAACTAGAGGGTTTTAAAAATTAGAATTAACAACAGAATCATAGGGGAAAAATTTATACTTAAAAAAAATCCCGCGTAGCAACAGTGATTTTGGTTTTTGAAAACAGACAAAAAGTACGGCGTTTTCATTTTTTAGGGAATTGTAACCCGTTCAATCCTGTGGAAAGGAGAAATTGGGAAAACTTGTAAAATGAAAAATGTGAAACATTGCGACGATGTCATTTAACGTGGTCTTTTACTTCGGGCCCCACTGATGAAAATTCGAAGATCAGTGAGTGCCTTTTTTCATTCTTTTGATGCAAAAACCATTTGTGTAAAAAAGTTGCATGGTGGGGCAAACCCATCGGTTTCGGGGGTTTTCGACAACTAAAATATTTAAAGGGAAGGGAAATTAAGAATGCAGACAGAAAAGTTCACTATAGAAAGAGAAAAGAAAACAGAAAAAATGGTTGCTTTAAAAATACACTTTTAAAAACTAATAACAAAAAAACAAAAAGCCCAAATAGGGACATTGAAAAACCCAAATTTAAAACAGGCTAAAAAAACTACAAGGGACATACTTTCCCAAAAAAAAATTACAAGTCAGCTTGAGATTTCCCCAACCCAAAATTAGCAAGCTAAAAAAAATGAGGGACTTTGTTAACCATAATTTGGGCAAGTGCTGAGTCATTAAAAAACCGGATACCCCAAATTGGACTTTTCCCAAAAACCTAACTGAAAATTCAACATGAGATTTTGGAAGGGGCTCAAATCCCTGTTTATTCCCGGAAGACATAGACGGGCTCCCCCTTGAGATTTGCCCTAAACATCTAAAAAGTGCAAGTAATATTTCAAAATTGGGGGGGGGGGGGGGGGGGGGGGGGGGTTTAGTTACCCCCAAAGGACAAACAAAGCAAGGTTTAAGACACAAGCTAAAATGGGGTTTTGTTAACCAAATTGACAAGCTCTGCAGGGAAAACCCTCCCAACCCAAATTGGCAAGCTCAAACGAGGGACTTTTTAACCATATGGGCAAGCTCAGCTGAGTCATCCCAAATCAAATGATACTCAATCTTCCCCCCCCATTCCCCCCCAAACCTAACTTACAATTAAAAACAAGATAAGAAAATGTTGCTTATACCCCGGGCCCCCCCAAAGGGGCCAATCAGGGCTTTTCCCCCCACGAAAAAATTTATTCAAAAAGAGACTTGACAGGCTCGACTACTGATTTGCCGGGAATAGACGGGCTCAACATGAAAAATTTTGGGCCATTTTAAAATCGGGAAAAAGTGAAATTTAATATTTCAAAATGGGGGGGGGGGGGGGGGGGGTATTTACCCCCAAAGGACAAAAAACCCAAAGCCGTATAAGACCCCCGCTCAAAATGGGGGACTTTTTTAAACCCAAATTGACAAGCTTTTGCATGAGCCCTTTCCCAAACCAAAATTGGGGCAAGTCAAACGAGGGACTTTTTTAAACCCATAGGGGCAAGTAGTGAGTCACTGCCAAATCAAACTGACATTTAAGCTTGAGCCCAGTGCCAAACCAAACCCGAAAATTCAAAAAAGGGCATGACAGGTTTAAAACCTACTGATTTTTGCCGGAAAACGTAGACGGGCTCACCACTGGATATTGCCCCTCCCTTGGAAAGGAAAGTAATATTTCAAAATTTAAGAGGGGGGGGGGGGGGGGGGTTATTTCCCGCCAAGGACAAAAACCAAAGCACAGGATAACACAAAAGCAAAAAATAGGGACTTTGTTAAAAAATTTTGACAAGCTCTGCTGAGACCCTCCCAACCCAAAATTTGGGGAAGCTCAAACGAGGGGACTTTTTTAAAACCTATGGGCAAGCTCAGCTAAAGTCATGCCAAATAAAACGGACTACTAAAATCTTGAGCCCGTCCCAAAAACCAAACTTACAATTCAAAAAAGATAAGATAATGTTGCTTATGGGCCAGCCGACCGAAAAGGGGCCATATCAGGGAGCCCAACCACTTTTAAAAAATTCAAACAAGAGATTTGGGCAGGTCGGGGTTTCGATATTCCGGAAAACATAGAGGGCTCACAATGGGGTTTTTTGCCATTTTAAAATCTGGAAAGTGCAAGAAAATATTTCAAAAGGGGGGGGGGGGGGGTAGTTACCGCCAAGGACAAAACAAAGACAGTATAAGACAAAAGCTAAAATGGGGACTTTTTTCCCCCAAAATTTGGGAAAAGCTCTGCTGAGATTCCCCAAACCCAAAATTTAGGAAAGCTCAAAGGGGGGGGGACTTTAAAAAACCATAGGGCAAGTCGCTGGTCATCCCCAAAATCAAACTGATACCCCAAGTTGGGGACATTTCCAAATAAGGACAATTAAAACAAGAGACTTTAAACAGGTGGGGGGAGGGGGGGGGGTGTTATTTTATCGCCATGGACATAAAAAAAAGCACGGGGAAAAAGGAACAATGCATTTCGACTCTTGGGTCTTCTTCAGGAAAAAACAAAAAAAACTTTTTAGGACACTGTTCTAAATGTTTTTTGCCTTTCCCCTAAAGAAGACCTAAGGGGTCGAAATGCATTGGGGTTTTTCCCTGCACTTTGTTTGCCCCATGCCCCTTGGCGGCAGCCAACCCCCCTATTTCTAAATGTTGTTTCATGTTCCACCCCCGGTCACTCTTTTTTTGCAAGAAATTAGTTTCTGCATTTGTCTTCTAAACTGAAAAAGAAAAAACTCCCAAAAGAGTCATAACTAACCCCCCCCATTCAGGGGATTTTTTAACAAAAGCTTTTTCTCTAGAAAGTGTGCATATGTTCCCCCACCATGGTTTTCAAAGCCCCCATAAAAAAAACCCAAAACCCAAGAAAACCTTTTAGTAGCGAGGGGGTTTCACACCCAAAAAAAAGCCCCATGGCACAAGTTTGCTCACTCACACATGGCCCCCAAAACTAGAGGCCCAAAAACACTTTGTATTTTTTTGTGTGTTCTTTGCAGATTTTAAAGGTAATGACTTGGAAAGTTTTTTTCACTTTTTTGTATAGAAAAAAAAAAAAAATATGGCCCCCAAGCACAAATTTCGAAGCATAGGCTTAAGTTTTGGGCGGGGGTCATTTTCACTTTTTTATCCCTTAGAAACAAAACAAATAGGGCCCCCAAGCAAAAATTTCAGAAGATATGGCTCTAATGTTTATCAGTGATTTTAAATCTGTTTAAAATGATATGGGAACCCACATCTTAAAAAACGTTGGGGGTTAAAAACAGCCCCAGTAAAAGTTTTATATTTTTTCATGAAAATGGGGTTCATTCTGGGGGCCCCAAAAAGGGGGTTTGTGGCTAGTCCCCCAAATTCTTCTTAAAAAAAATTTTGGGAGTTTGTAAATTGTTTTCCCCTTTTGGGGGATATAACATGTACTCGAAAAATATATAGTTCACTCCGACTTCGTTGCGGCAAAAATTTTGGGAAGGGGGTTGGGGAAAAAAGAGAGATAAAAGATTGGTAGACAGAAAGGACGGCAGAAAAACAGTCCAGCAAAGGAAAGGAGACAGGGTTCCGAGACCCGAAAAGGAAAAGGGGATGTTACTGAAAGGGAATGTCAGGGGGGAAAAAATTTATTTGTACAAAAGACACCCCGGTATCCCCACGGGGGAGCGGGGCCCACCCAAAAATGAACTAATTCTTTCAAAAATAAAGTAAAAAATTAATTCGGATTTTTTGAAAAGACATTTTCCATTTTTGTTTTTTGAAAAGGGAACGTACACTTTGAGTTTCCCCAAATTAAAGATTAGGCACTTCCATTTGCATGATCATCCTGAAGATGTTGTTTCCCCCAAAAAGTTACTACTCCCCCCCTCTGACCCCCCCCAAAGGTAGAGCAGGCACGCGATGGATAAAAGCCCCCCTGGAGTTGTTTTTTTCCCCTGAAGATTTTTTCCCCAGCCTTTCTCCCTACAACCAGAAAAAGCCCCAAAATCAATAGAAAATTGCACTTTAATTTTGCGCTGATTTTTGTTTTCAAAAACCAAATTTGGGAACCTTTATTGACATCACTGCCCCTTCGTTGTTTTTTTTTTTTTCTTTCCTGTGCAAACACTCCCCAGGGCTACTTGGTACTTGGGGAGGCCTCTGTTACCCGAAGGGAAAAAGACTTTTGTGCAAAAGTCTTTTTTAAATTACCTCCCCATAAAGAAAAAAATTTGCTCTACTTGGGATTTTTTTTTAATTTTTTTTACGGCTCCTATCTGGGGAGAAAACCCCAGATGCCCCAGGTTTTACAAGGGATCATGTAGAACAGAAAGGGATTATCTGCATTTTTGCCCCGGGCCTAGACCCCAAACCCTTTACTCACTGATATTTTTGTGAAAGGTTAATTTGGGTAAGTGTATAACAAAGTAAAAATTGGGGAAAGGGAAAACATAGGGGGAAGGGGGTTAAAATTAAAACCCGGTTTTTTTCCCAGGGGATAAATTTTAAGGTTAAAAAAATTGAAAAAGGGGGAAAAGGGGCATTATTCTACTAAAATCGGGCCCCAAAAAACAAGAATTTTTGTAAATATCAAAAACCCATTAAAAACACATCTTTACATTGCTTTTTTTGATCCAATACATTGAAAATAACACTTTTTAACACACGGGCCCCACGTGATCTGATATTATTTGGTTTAGAATGAAAAGGGAATTTCCCCATCCCCAGTTACAAAAACCTTTTGCAAAGAACCCAAAAGGGAAGGTCAATATTATAATTTTTTTTCTTTAAACCTATTACTAGAATGGGTATCGGTGTGAAAATTAAAAATTTTGTCGGTTTACCAGCATTTTACACTGGTGTAGGGCAGCCAGAAGTTACTGAGGCAAAGGAGATCGGGCTTAGGAAAACATTAAAAGCCTCATTTAAAGGGCATTGTTTGAATAAGATAAAATTCCCTTTTTTATTTTGTTCTATACGTAGTTGTATTATATTTGGGCTTCCAGATAGCAAATCTGAAAAAATGCGTCTTGGTTGGGCTGCTAAAATTTTAAAAGGGGAAATAAAATAAGTTCAGTTTTTACCGTAACATCTCCAGCGCTTCCCCAAATTTTTATTCCTGGGAAAAATGGCCATCAATGGGAAAAGGGTGACAGACATTGATAAAGTTTTTTTTTTTTTTTTTCATGGGGATCATGGGTTGTCTTGAGAAGCCCCATCCTGGCGGTTGGCCCGGGTGTTTTAGCACCTATTAACTATCAATTTCCTTCACCTTGGGTTTTTCCTCTTCCGTGTCTATGGAAAGAATAGAGTGGACCAGTAATCAATTTTTCACACTGGGATACCGTATGAGGGAAAATTGTACTGCCGTTTACCGATTAACCCGGGAATACAGCAACACATTGCCCATTTCTGCCTTTCACCATTTTTTTTAAACTTCTATTTTTAAAATTTATTAATTCGATAGGCATTATACAAAAAGTAGCAATTGAGTTTTGGCAAGATTTTATTTGGGGGTTTTCAATTTAGCCCTTTTCCCAAAAGCATAGGTAAATTCAACATACACCTTTCGTTCCGTATGGGCTCAGTCAGTCAAGATTGAAAAAAACTAAATTTCCCCCTTGCCCCAAATTTTTGGGGGAAAACTAGTTGTTTTTGGTCATCCACCATCAAACCCGTTTATCAAGCAGGGACCCATCCCCCCCCCCAGACAAATGAAAACCCAAAAATCCCCCACGGTTTCCCCTTTGGATTATCTATATGCCCGATCACCCCCCCTTCCCTATGTTAATAAAAGATTTAGTTAAATTTACCAGTACATGTTCAGCCCAAAAAGACCCCGTGCTTTCAAATTGGGGGGCCTCTGCAGTTTTTCGTTTGCCTTATGTTCTTGGCTGGGAGAAACACACCCCAAAATAAAAAACATTGCTTGAACAATGTCCCTTTTATTTTAGAGTAGGCATCGCTGCAAAAAACTGTAAAAAACCTGCCCAAAAGGGGTTCCTGTGTGACTGTGATATTAGGCAAAGGTCATGGATTTGAAATCTTGAAGTTATGCTTGGGAAAATGATTAAAAACCCGGGGGGTGGTTTAGGGCAAAACTTTTTATTAATTTCTTTGTAGTTTAGGTAAAATTAAAAAAATGATTACAGCAAACTTGACGCCCTTTTTGGGAAAAAGGAAAAAAAAATGTCAAAGTAACAAACAGTGTTGTGGACATATTTCCGGTTTTTCCGAGAGAACTTGGTGTTTAAAGACTGATTTCATTTTGCCCGCATTGGTATGTGATAGTGTTTTAATCAAATAATAGCATATGGAGAGAAAAAATGGGGTTTTTAAAATTCTTGTGTAAAAAAGAAAGGAATGCAAAACCCAAAGGAATGGAAGTTTTTCCAAAAAACAAAAAAGAAAAAGTTTTAAAAAAAAGTTTGTAAAACAACTGTCTTTTTTTAAACCAGACTCAGAGTGCCAGGTTAATCAGTGATAGAGAAATGGATCATGATCAGTGTTTTTGGGCTCAAATGCCCTCAGTGCAAAGAAAAGTTTATTTTTTTACAATAATATTTTTTTTTGATTCTTTTCTTTTTAAATTAAAAAAATACAATGAAATCCCCCAAAATACAATGAAATCCCAACATAGACCAACAGCCGTGGGGCTTTTGGTTAGCGCCCCAGACTTCTGTTCAGGAGCCCGGGGGTTTTTTCCCATCAGAGAAAACACCCAAATACATGGGGGCTTTTTGGCCCTCGACTGGTTTCCCATCCCGGTTGAGCGTGTTATAGGCTTAGTGGGGGAGCGGGCCACACAACCAAAAGTAAACCATTGTACATATGCTTAATTGAGAGTGTTGTTCAAATTTCCTGCCAACACTGCAGGGCCCGGTTGACGCTGGGGGATGAAAGGAAAACGTACGTTTCTGTCCCGTCATGTAATCTCTAATCTGTAAGGAAATTTCTGTTGATCATCATTTCATCCTCATCATGAAATTTTTTTTTTTAATGTTTTCCCGGGTTTTTTGAGCCTTTTTATGCCCTGCTCACATGGTGACCTCGTTTCGATTTTCCCTTTACTTTCTTTTATACCTGTTTGTGGGTTTTTGTCAGAATCTTCGGTGTGGAGGGTTTCCCCTGGGGCTGTTTGGGGAAAAAAGAAAAGCAGTGGGCGGTTTGAAACTACGGGAGACTCCACAAAGTTTTAGTCTGGGTTTTGTGACTAAACTAATTATATTGTCATTTGAAAGGGGGGTTTGGGCGGTGGTGGGGGTGCGTGTTAAATCAGGGAAAGGCACTACTGAACACCATCGAAAAGGAATAAGCAGCGGGGCAGGGTTTTTTTTTGGTGGGGGTCCCTGGGGACTAAAAAATTATATCATAGTGCCTTGGGGTCCTTTTTGCTGCGATGAAAATGAGCTCAAAACGGGCTTCGGGGGGCTGGAATGAGCAGCAAATGGAGTAAGCCACTTGGGAAACGGCAAGAAAATGGGGGCAGAAAAAAATCCCCCTACCCGCACCCGGGAAAAAAATGTTTACTTTTGGAAACGAACTAAAAAAAAAAAAAAGCAAAAATGTCGTTGCTTTTGTTAGTTTGCTTTTAAATTTTTCCCCCCTGGGCTTTACAATCAATTTCCCATTTTTTTCCGTCTCAATGGGAAATTTTACGATATGTATTTCCTTTTTTTTTATGTGTACACCATGAAGGACAAAATAGGACTTTAAAATTTCATCCCTGCCTGTTCCCTATCAATGAAAAAATGAACTTCAAATTTTGGAAAGTTATTATCTGCAGCCCCCCCCCTCCCCCCCCATTTCTCTTCCCCTTGTCTCCCTATTTTTCATAATTGAAAAAAAAAAAATTAAATTGAATTTATGGGGGTTTTTTTTAAGGGTTTTTTTTGCTTTTTTGGGGGGTTTTTTCTTATTAAAACTGCCCCCCAGATATTTTTTTACAGACAAAACAAAAACAGGAATTTGGGATTCCCTTTAAAATGAAAATAATAAAATGAAAAGGGAAAAGAGTAGGGGGATGATAATGAGGGGGCCCTTTGTCAAGTCGCGCATGTTGCCTATCATTTGGGCAGGTTCATCAATCTGTTTTACCTCGCTTTTTTTGGGTTTTTTTGAAAAACCCGGGCAGCAAAAGATTTTTTAACCTCAAACCCCAAAATTTTACATCAGTTTTTGTCATGGGAAAAATAGGGGGGGGGGGAGGTTTATGATGGGTTTTTTTGGGTCTTCTCATTGTTCATTTCTTTTAAAAATTTTGGCCCTTTTGGGACAGGTACATACTTGATTAAGACTTCTTGATTTAATTCCTGCGGGGGTTGGGGGAAGTGGCATTTATTTTTTATTTAGGTTAAAATTTATGGGCAAAAAAAAAACCTTAAGGGTAGAAAAGAAGCGGAGAGAAAGCTAAACTCACCCGGTGCTTCCCCTTTTAGAACTGCTTTCGTTTTTCATTATTCAGGGAAAGTATTTTACTTTTGCAGCATGGTTTCACCTGGGGGAGAGGATCAGAGTAACATGAAAAAAATACCCATGCGGAAATAATTTGGGAAAGACTTTGGGCCCTGTAATCACCTGCCACACAGACCCAAAATGGTCACCTCAATCTTTGACATTTGAGCACAAACTTGATATTTTATTGGGTTTTTCTTTTTTTCCTTTAAGTAACCTATCCTCTTTCAAAAAAGACGGAGTGAAAAATAATCAGGGCCAGAACATTTTGATGCATAAATTTTTAAAAATGACAAGGTTACGTCTTTCATGATGTGTATACACCAAAAAATGAAATCTATGAAAAACCAAAAACCAAAAAGGGAAAAAATTAGTGGCATGTGACTATTTCAAAAAGTAAAAATTTCGGCCCCTTTAAATTTGGGAAAATTTAAAGGGGTTCATTGTTTATGATAATGGGATCCTTACGCCAAAAAAATGAATGTCCGGCCGGAAAACAAGTTTTCCCCCTTAAAAATGCCCCTTTGATATTTGGGTCGGTTCTCTTAAGGTTTTTTTTTTTTGGGGCCCGAAAAAATACTGTTTCAGGTGGTGGTTTTTTTTGTGTTGTGTACTGAACCCGTAGAAACAAAATCTTGTGTTTGGCCCGCAAAAATTAGGCTTGGGGGGGTTCCAAACCAAATTTTTTTTTTTCCTTAAATCATAAAAGGTCATCATATAAAATTTGTGGTCATAGACCTTTAAAACTGTTGTACCAAAAAATTCACAAACAAATCCGGCTAATTTTTTTTGGGCATTTAGGGTTTGGGCCCTTTGGGGGTTTTCGTTGTGGGAGTAACGGGGGAAAAAATACTCCCTAAAGGGGCATGGTACCACAGGCCCCGGGGTTGGGTATGGGATTTTTACTTCATAACGTAAGGTAGACAAAACACACACACACCCCACACAACCAAAAACCCCCCCACCCCCCCCCGAGAAGGGGAGGGGAGAGAGGAGAGAGAGGGGTTTTTTAAAATTTTAGGCCAAAACCTTACCCAAAGGGGTGTGAACGTTGTTTTAAAGGGTTGATCATTAACAAAGGGGCGACCAAAAGTATTTCTTTTTCTACTATTCTAGTACGGAGGTCGGTTTCCCCCAGATTTGCCGTTTCAGCTGTCACACCAAAAAACGTTGGGTTTAAATTAAATTTCCATGTCAAAAAACTTGATGAGATTTCTGTTTTTTGTGTTTTTTTAAACTCAAAAAAATTAGCTTGACTTGAGCTTGAAGGGAAAATTTTTTTTGACTCCCCGGATGCTTTGATCCCGTCTGAAAAAGCTGAAAATGCCCGTAAATTTCGGGGTGGAAGGAAATGGGCCAAAAAAAGAAAATGTAAACTTACCCGATTCATCAGGGGCACTGCTTTTCTTCCATGCTGTAAAAGGGTGAAAAAAAATCTGTAAGAAGCAAGGGCCATAAATTTTTAAAAAAGTATTCTAACCCTAATGTTTGTATTATCATTTTCCCAAAACTTTTTGTTCCCCAAGAGTCTTTTGCAGGAGTGGTTTCAAAAGGCAACTTTGTTCTGATCAAAGCTTGGTTTTCAAAAGAATGTCAAAAGTTCAATCATTTATTTTTTCACTTGCTTTCAATTTTTTATTTAACTTTTTTCCCCCAATTTTTTTTTGGTTTATCCCCTAGTACGACCAGTGCATTTTATGGCTTTCTAGTTTGGGTTTTGATCTGGGCAAATTTTTAAAAAAAAATTTCCAGTTAGCACTTGCCCCACCTTGATGGGATTTATTTCAAAAATGTAAGGGTTTCCCTCACCCCTTAAAGTGTAACTTGTTTTTTCAAGCAAAGACTTAAGTTTACTGTAAGCTCTAGTTTTTCCTGACCTGATAAACCCTTCATTTTTTAAAAACGTAAGTTTAAAAGTTTTCTGGGAAAAGGGGGGAAAAAAAATCCCCCCCCCCCCCCCCCCCCCCCCCCCCCCCAAAAACCATTTTTCTGCTTTTAGGGGCCCTTCTCCCCCTTGCCTTTCTTGGGGGATTTGTGCCACCTCTTGGGTTTTTTTCGTGGCTCAGCCCGAGAAATTGGGGGGGGGGGGGGGGGGGGACTTTCCCAAAAGAAAAATTTAAAAATTTTAAAGCGTGCTGTGTAATACGCGATCCAAATCACTTTTTTTTTTCCTTTCAGATTGCCCAGTCACTTTTACGACCCCTAATCGAAAAAGCCTTTATTTATCAAATCATGTACTCCCTTTTCATGCCCCACTAAAGTCTGATGTTGGAGGGTTTGGTTTAACTCCAAAAGAAAGAAGATCATTCACTGGGAAAGGTGATTTTCCCAAAAGGAAAAGGTTGCTAAAACCATTCATGTCCCTTTAAATAGGCGTACAGTAGAAGGCAAAGTCCTTGCCCAAACAACAGGGCATTTCTTTTTAAAAATAAATTAAAGGCACCAATTTGTAATCATTTAAAAACCCGTTTTTTTAAAGGAAAAAAAGAAAGTAAACATTGAAATGCAAAAAGTTCCCGAAAATTTTTTCAGCGAGGGCCTGAAATGCCATCACTGAAAAATAAGGCATTTGAAAAAGTTTCACTTCAAGGTGGGTGAAATTTTCTCCTATTTTTGTATTTTAAGTTTTTTCCCTTTCTTTTTTCAGGGCCCAAAGATATAAAATGTAAAAACCACTAACCGAAGGAAAAATTTTCTACCTAACATCCTTTTAACCCGTTTTCGGGGCCCTTTTTAATGTTTGTGGACGTTTTACCGTAATAAGCAGCCCTGAGAGGAGCCACACTGTTTAATATAAGCAAGTTTATGGGTCATTTCCCATGACGTAAACCCCAAATTTAACTTCCAGCCCAAAAACGATGTGTGTGTATTTTAAACCCCCCCCCCCTACACCCCCCGAGAACGTTTCGGGGGTTTTTTTTGGAGTATTTGGATTTTTTTATGAGAGTAAAGGTAATAGCCCTTTGACAGGGGATTTTGGGGTTTTTTTTTTTTCGTTGTGGAAATAACGGGAAAAGTACTCCATAAAGAAATGGTACTCCACAGGCCCGGGGGTTGGGGAGGCATTTTACTTCATAAAATAAGGTAAAAAAAACACACACACACACACTGACTGACGAAAAGGGTTTACTGCCAGATTAAATAGTGTTTACTGACACACACAACACACACACCCCTCACACACACACACACAAAACACAACACACACACACACAAACAACCCCATCAAATGCAGCCCGCGCGCGCGCGCGCGTGCCCCGCACACACTTACACACCCCACCCCACACCACACAACACACACACACATGCACACACACACCCACCCCACACACACAACACACACACCACAAACCCCCCACACACACACACCCCCAAAACACACACATCAAAGGGATGCACGCGCGCGCGCGTCACACACCACACCAAAACACACACAAACACAGACACACACACACACCACAAAACACACACACACACAACACAAAACCCCACCCCAAATTTAAATGGGAGCACGCGCGCGCGCGTGCCCCGCACCACACACACACGGGACACACAAACACACTCCCACAACTCAAATGCACGCACGCGGGCGCGCGTGCACCCCACAAAACCCCCAACCCCACCCACACCACACAAACCCCCAAAACACACACACATGCACACACACCACACACACCCACACACACCACACAACACACAACACACACACACCCTCAAATTGGGCCCCACGCGCGGGGCGTGCACACCCCACACACACACACACACACCAACACACAAACACACCCCCACACACCACACACAATTCAAATGCCGCACGCGCGCGGGGGTGAGCACCACAACACACCCCCAAAATGAACACAGACAAACACACACACACTCAAAAAAGACGCACGCGCGCGCGCGTGACGCACAACAAAACCACACCCACACACACCACACAACACCACACCAAAAACCCCCCCACCCACACGCGCGCGCGCGCGCGCGCGCGCAGAGAGAGAGAGAAACACAGATGAGAGGAAAAGACAGAGAGAGAGAAAGAAAGAGACAGGGAGAGAGAGAGAGAGAGAGAAGAGAGAGAGAGAGGAGGAGAGAGAGAGAGAGAGAGAGAGGGGGGGGGAATGAATGAATGAATGAATGAACACTTTAATCAGAAGGCCATTGGCCCATTCTGATGGGGCCTCAATGAAAATACAGTACAAACGATAATCACACAGTGTAAATACATGTCTACCAGTACCATGCAAAATAGTAGCATCTAGTTAATGATGACAGCACGTCTTGCAAAGGCTCTATATAAGTACAATGGCAAGTTTCGCATCGTTACAATGTTAGATGATGAAAGTGAAAGAAACAACCTGAACATACATGGATTATATATATATATATATATATATATATATATATATATATATATATGAACAATATTAAAGTGTTCTTTAAAAATCTGAAGGTGCTCAAACCCCTTGAGGAGCAACATCTGTTAAGAATATTTTAAAAAAATGAAGTATTAAAATCTTTTAAAAGATTTTAATACTTCATTTTTTAAAAATATTCTTAACAAATATATATATATATAATATATATATATATATATATATATATATATTATATATATATATATATATATATATATATATATATATATATATATATACCAGTTTAAAATAGGAAATCCTATTTTAAACTGGTATGTCGCTCCCTACATGGTCGAGCACTTTTAACGGTCTGAGTGGCTTTTTAACTCTGATTTTTATATATATAAATTTTATATATATATATATATATATATATTATATATATTTTATATATATATATATACATATATATATATATATACATATATATATATATATATATATATATACATATATATATATATATACAATATATATATATATATATATATAGAGAGAGAGAGAGAGAGAGAGAGAGAGAGAGAGAGAGACGGGGGAGAAGAGAGAGAGAGAGAGAGAGAGAGAGAGGGAGGGGAGGGAAAGAGAGAGATATGGAGTGGTAGGTAGTAGTAGTGATAGTAGTGGTAGTAGTGATAGTAGTGATAGTAGTGGTAGTAGTTATAGTAGTAGTAGTTTGTAGTAGTAGTTATAGTAGTAGTAGTGGTGGTGGTGGTGGTGGTGGTGGTAGGAGGAGGAGGAGGAAAATGAGGGAGACAAATATTGAGAAGTGGCGAATGAAGATGAGGAAGAAAGACAGTAGTAGTAGTAGTAGTAGTAGTAGTAGTAGTAGTTATAGTAGTAGTAGTAGTAGTAGTGGTGGTGGGGGTGGTGGTGGGTGGGTAGGAGGAGGAGGAGGAAAATGAGGGAGACAAATATTGAGAAGTGGCGAATGAAAGATGAGGAAGAAAGACAGTAGTAGTAGTAGTAGTAGTAGTAGAAGTAGTAGTAGTAGTAGTAGTAGTAGTAGTAGTAGTAGTAGTAGTAGTAGTTATAGTAGTAGTAGTAGTAGGTAGTAGAAGTAGTAGTAGTAGTAGTAGTATAGTAGTTAATTAGTAGTAGTAGTATGTAGTGATAGCACTAAATAGTAGTAGTATAGGGAGGTGAAGAGAATACGATAGAGAGATAATGGCAGAAAATGCAAATTAAAGAAGCGGAGAGAAGCAGAAGAGAGAGAGAGAGAGGAGAGATGAGAGAGAGAGAGAGGAGAGAGAGATGAGAGGAGAGAGAGAGAGAGGAGAGAGAGACGGATAACGGCACGGATACGAAGAGAGAGAAGAGAGAGAGAGAGAGAGAGAGATGAGAGAGAGAGAGAGGAGAGAGAGAGAGAGAGAGAGAGAGAGAAGACGGATTACGGATAGGGAGAGAGAGAGAGAGAGAGGAGAGAGAGGGGGGAGAGAGAGAGAGAGGAGAGAGAGAGAGGAGAGAGAGAGGAAGAAGAGAGAAGGAAAGAGAGAGAGAGAGAGAGAGAGAGAAGGAGAGAGAGAGAGAAGAGAGGAGAGAGAGAGAGAGAGAGAGAGAGAGAGAGAGAGAGAGAGAGAGAATGCCGCAGCTGTTGCTGCTGATAATGATGACGATGATGGAATGTTGTGATAATGATGACAATGACCCCGATGATGGATAGATGACAAAAGACGGCAACGCCGATGATGACAATGACGGCGATGTTGATGTCGGTGTTTCAGCTAACAGGGTCTCTGCTACTCCAAGGCTGCTCGAGCACTTTACGTACGCCGTCTTCCCTGGCGCCTTCTTCGCCGTCGATACCTTCTTTCTGCTCAGGTGTGTGTGTGTGTGTTGTGCGTTTGTGTGTGCGTGTGCGCGTGCGCGCGTGTGTGTCAGTCTGTGCAACCCTATGTGTGTGTGTGTGTGTGTGTGTGTGTGTGTGTGTGTGTGTGTGTGTGTGTGTGTGTGGGTGAGAATTTATTATTTGGGTGGAGGTACTGGTGGCAGTGTGGCGTTGCTTTTCGTTCAAATAGTCTAGATGAGAAAAAAATGTAAGATGGGTTAATGTCAGAGATATGATGTTGATAATTGTGAGAGCTGAGGTACAGTGTGTTTTTAGACTTCATTTTTTCTTTCAGAGAGAGAGATGGAGAGAAAGTGAGAGAGAGAGAGAGAGAGAGAGAGAGAGAGAGAGAGAGAGAAAGAAGAGAGAGAGAGAGACACACACACAACACACAGAGAGAGAGAGAGAGAGAGGACGAGAGAGAGAGAGAGAGAGAGAGAGAAGAGAGGAGAGAGAGAGAGAGAGAGAGAGGTCTGTAAGGCGATCTACAAATTACAAGCAATGAATATTGATACTATAGTAACAGTTGGTAACAACTTAACGCTGAACTATGACACAATTCCTCTACAATGAAGACGTAACCTTCAGTTCTGATATACAGAAAAATCATTTTAAAGGACTTGTCTATCGAGGCAATGTATTCAAGCGCGCGTGCGCGCATGTGTGTATGTTAGTGAGTGTGTGTTAGTGTGTGTGTGTGTGTGTGTGTGTGTGTGTGTGTGTGTGTGTGTGTGTGTGTGTGTGTGTGAGAGAGAGAGAGAGAGAGAGAAGAGAGAGAGAGAGAGAGAGAGAGAGAGAGAGAGTGTATGTGTGTGTGCACGCGCGCGTGAGCGTACGAGATCGCAATGTGCTCTCGCGCGTGCGCGGTTGTCTGTGTTACAAGAATCTGTTTGAATGTGTACCATTATGTTGCAAGTTCTACTCACGCTGGCTGACTCTCTTAATGTATTGTTGTATCGGCGGTGTGTAGAGTCAGAGGGACTCTCTTTCCCCACTGTTCTGGGACTGCTCTCCCCATCTGCCGTATCCCACGAGTTGGGCTGGGACCTGAGTGTCATGAACTGTGCGTGTGGTTGTCTGGGCTCTTTCTTTGGCCGCTGTACAGAGCGCGAAAACGTCCGATGTTACCCTCACAACAGAAGCACGCATCACTTATACTCAACATTAACATTACAACACACGCACAGCACATAGACAAACAGTCAGACAGACAGATCGACACACAAATATAGCACACAGATACACAGACAAGCACATACACATATGGACATACACCCCAAAATACAAACCACAACTGCGCGCGCGTGCGCGTGCGCGCGCGCACACACATACACACACATACACACACACACACACACCACACGCCCCACACACACACACACACACACACACACCCCACACACACACACACACACACACACACGCACGCACGCACGCACGCACGCACGCACGCACGCACGCACGCACGCACGCACGCACGCAAAACACACACACACACACCACACACCACACACACACACACTGAAGACTGGGAAAGACACTGTCTTTGACAACTATAATGATGAAGATTGCGATGACGATGTTGTTGACAACCGTGAGATCTGACGGAATCGTTTTTTTTAGACTACATTTAAAAAAACACACTTCTACATAGATCTCGACAAAGGCAACGCTAAGCATCATAATATGGATGATAGCGACCATGTTTAATGATGTATGTTTTTCAAAAACAGCAGATGACGATCATAACGTTCAAATGATGGCGACAATTTTGATGGAAAAGGACAACAATGGTTATGATGGTCATGGTAAAGATGATGATAATTGTGTTGACAACGACGACAACGATCATGGTAAGAATGATCTATCTATCTATTTGTCTCTCTGTCTGTCTATCTGTCTCTATGTCTGTCTGTCTGTCTGTCTGTCTATTTATCTATCTGTTTTCTAATTTCAGGGTTGCCTGTCAGCTTTCCTGTTTTTAAGGGCAACGAAGAAGTCTGGTCTGACGCCTAGTGCCCTTATTCTCTACTACGTTCACAGAATTTGGAGGTAAAGTGCAACATTTGCTGGTGTGCATAATGAGTAGTTATACAGAATATGTGTCCACTCAGTTGGGAAGACGGAAGACCACAAAGTCGAATTCATCTGACAGTGTTGCTCAAATTTCTAGACCAACTCTACAGGTGTCTGTTTCTCTCGGGACTTGTTGACGCCGGGATATACTACGGAGTATGCGTACAGTACAACCTCATCTGGTAGTCTCAGACTTCAGTGGAACTCCATAGGATCATCCTCATCGACCGGCATTAAAAAGAAAGTCTCAAATTCTGTGACCTTCATGCTCTGCTTTCAGATGACCTCAGTTTCGATCTCACCACGTCCATGTCCCTGGAGAGTTTGTATTGAGGTCACCTGTATTGGCAAGTTCTTTCAGTTTGTATTGAGGTCACCTGTATTGGCAAGTTCTTTCAGTTTGTATTGAGGTCACCTGCATTGGCAAGTTCTTTCAGTTTGTATTGAGGTCACCTGCATTGGCAAGTTCTTTCACACCTGCATTGGAAAAAGTTCTTTCAACCTGCATTGGAAAGTTCTTTCAGTTTGTATTGAGGTCACCTGCATTGGCAAGTTCTTTCAGTTTGTATTGAGGTCACCTGCATTGGCAAGTTCTTTCACACCGCATTGGAAAGTTCTTTCAGTTTGTATTGAGGTCACCTGCATTGGCAAGTTCTTTCAGTTTGTATTGAGGTCACCTGTATTGGCAAGTACTTTCGGACTATCGTTGGAACGCCTCCCGGGGGAGGCACTTTTTAAAGTTTTTTGCTGTCCCATCTTCTGCGCCACCTCAGTGGCATTGCACCCACACTGCTCATTCCGACACCCCGTCCACAGCCACAGCCCGGTCAGTCCCACTGCGGCCCGCCACCGGTAATCCACAGGGTGCAGTTAATGTCAAGTCGTCAAGAGGCAACCCACCGCAGGAGACACTGCCACTGCTGCCGAGTCACTTCGGTGGTGTTCAGTGGCGCCTGTTCTGATCCAACATACGCAGGACACCACCTACTAAGCCCCTACTGACGACAATAATTGCTTAGTCGCGGAGCCGGCGTGAGTGAGCTGTCCCTGAGGGGGCACTTACTCATGTTGGCTCCGCGACTTGGCAATTATCGCTGTCAGTGGAAGGCTTGGGAAGTGATGTCCTGCGTGTGTTGCATTAGAACAGGCGCCACTGAACCCCACAGAAGTGACTCGGCAGCAGTGCCGTGTCTTCTCTGGTGGGTTGCCTCAAGACGACTTGACACTAGATGCTGCCTGTGGATTGCCGGCGCCATGGCTGTGGCTGAACGATTCAAGGTGTGACTGGCGTGAGAGCCGCAATGAGCGGAGTGAGGGGGGGGGGGGGGGGGGGTACTGCCTTTGATGGCATAGATGAAACTGAAAAAAAAATCGTTCATATCACTTATTATCAGTTTTTTTTGCCAGTTTTGCTTACCGGATCAATATTTTGGATCCGTCAGCTGATCCGAGATCCGTGCTACACAGATTCAAAGTAAAATGGAACGGGTCCTACATGTGGCCACATTCTGTCTTTTCACCAAGTATCGTTAAATTTGGTGCTGATTTTTTTTGGGTGTGCCTTGTTTTGTTTTCGTAATCTTGCGACCAGAGAGACAAAACAAAACCCACCATAGCCTCCTCATCGAAGGCAATAACAACAACGACACCGGTAAGATATGAATATGGAAGCACAGAAAGCGTCTAAAAGCGAGAAAGAAAGCAGTGACAATAGGAAGGGGCAGGGAAAGGGGAGTCATCATCGCTATTGTACACGACGATCACAACTGATTTCCTTAGCACCACAACTGTTGTGGTCAGGATCACAACTGTCTTCCCCTGTTTTCCTTAAACACTGGCTATCATTCCTGTTTTCCTTGAGGAAAAACGGGTATAATTTCACGGAGAACGTCCACAACAGAGAAATCAGTTATGATCGCTGTTTTCTCTGGCAGTAGCACCGGTATTGTTGGAATCATCACGCGGATTGCCACTTCAGTGGGCAGAGGTCCCCAAACGGTTTTTTTCTTTATTTGTTTTTTTTGCCACTTTTACCTGTTTGTAATTTTTCCCCCATGACTTGCAGCAAG
>CM031627.1:25891204-25921204 GCA_018398815.1 Conus ventricosus
ACCTTTCCCAATAATGCGTTTTGGTCCGCACAGCTTTTTCCTTTGGGGGTGAATATTTTTTCCGTACCCCTGAACATTTGCAATACAAAGGAACGGAACCCAGACCTCCTTGGGGGTAAACCCTAGTGCAGAGCAAATTTTTAAAAATTTTCTGCCGTTGGGTGTTTCAGGGCGGGCTCCCTCGTGCACAATGAAAAGTTGCGTTTTTTGGTGGGAGTGGGCCACCAGACATTTTCTTAGTCTGCCGGGTATATCTGGAACATGTCTTACTGGAGCTAGCTTTCGCTTACTTGTATATTTCATGTAGAGAACAGGGAAATGTCTGTTCTACCCCACTTGCTCCTCCACCAAGTTTTTGGGCGAAAGTGCCTAAAAGCGGCATTTATTAGTTCTCTGACAAGTAAGACTTCAATAACCAAAAATAACGATTATCTACAAACAAACATACTGTGCAGGGTTATCCGTTTTCAATACTAATTTTACTAAGTTTCATAGGGTAACGTAGGGGAAAGCAGCAGTGGCTGAACACATCCCCATAGAGTAACGTAGGGAAAACTAGCAGTTACTGAACGCGCCCCCCCATACACAAACGGTTGGGGCAGGTAAGCCTTTAATTGCTAATTGTTAACCTGCCTAAGGAATCCGCACTATCAGAATACTGCAAAGACCCGCCATTAGGTTGACACCTGATCACTTAATTTGTGCTGTTGGGCTTCATGACTTAGCAAGGGCAATACCGCGTGACAGGCGAGCCTGCTGCGAACCAGATCTTGTGTAGCCTCTTATCAAATCAAGTGCTGAGCTTAAATCACGTGACACTTTGTGTTGTGGCCACCATACACAGCCGCCGCCATTTTACATTCGGCTGGTGGGCTGTGCGGTTGTATGCTGGTGTGGCGAGCATTAGAAATTGTGTGTGTTAAAACATGGCGAGTCATGGAAGTGATGTTTCAATGCCTTCTGTCAGTGCTGGAAGTGACACTAATATTACTCAAGAAATGGATGAAATGTTGTTATTTTCGCAAGGAAAACTTCTGATCAACAGGCCGATCTTGTGGAAAAATACATTGTTTATATCATGAGCCATGGCAGTGGCGAGCCTGTTCTTCTCCCTCAAAGCCAAAAGGAAGCATTTTGTTTTTGTTTCCTCACAAAAAACGGAACTCTCAGTTGAAGATCTTGACAAATATTTGAAAACACAGCTTTGTGAGCTGACTTCCGATCCATTTGAATAAAACCAAAACCTTGAAACTGTTCAAGAAATGACCCCCATCTTACTACTGGGCATGGATACACATGACGTGTTAGAACCTGCATGCAGCCACAGCGGAGTATTACTAGCGCCCAACAAAACTGTAGCCAATCTTCGCAGAGTCTGCCGAATTGACCTACAAAGCCCACCTCTACCCGGCCTACTGGAGTCGGCGCCAACACTCCCTTCACCTCTAAAGCTAGGTCTTAGACGGGCGCTGATTGAACGAAACAGATCTTGATGATCATTGATTCAGGACTCTGAATGTGCTTTCGGCGGCTGCCTTGAATTTACAACGTTCAAGGTAAACACAAAAAGCCCCCTCACTTTCCCACATGCATGTCCTGTCTATGTGTGTTTATTTGTTTGTTGTTTGTTTGTGTTTGTTGTTTGTGTTGTGTGTGTTTGTCCTACCCCACGCATGCACGTTCCCACCACCCCTACCTCCCACCCCACGCACTGCACGTCCCCCCACCCCCACCTCCCCACCCACGCACGCACGTCCCCCCACCCCCACCCCCACCCCACGCACGCACGTCCCCCCCACCCCACCCCACCCCACCCCACACACATGCACACACTCAAGTCATCCACAAGTATCTTAACTCAAGTTACTCCAAGTTACTCCAAGTCAAGTTGGCCCCAAGTTATTCTCAAGTTAATCTTAAGTCATCCTTAAGTCATCCTCAAGTTGCCCCAAAGTCATCCTCAAGTCCATTCACAAGTTCTTAATAAGTTCTTGACAAGTTCTTACCCAAGTTAACCTAAGATCATAACTAAGTCATCCTCTAAGTACAACCAAGGTCTTATTAAGTTATCTTATAATTATCAAAAAAATACAATCTATGTTTTTATCTTAAATAGTAGATGTCTAATATAGTACACACACGCCTCAAAAAACGCGTCATCGCTGAGAATATCTTGCTCGGCGTCTCTGCTCGAGATCGGTCAGCATAGATCTTAATGAAGCTCTTACATCCTAAGCAACCGCATTGATTACAATTCGGGTCTATGGAAATGTCTTTTATAGACTCCATGTCTTTATTTATTGACTTTATCATTTTATAATACGCCATGATCTATTTTTATTAAAAAAAAATTAAAATATTATTCCATCTGAAATGGATCAAAATGATCTTTTGTTGTGGCGGGTTTGGCGTGCTGTTGTCTTTCTCTGTATTTAGCGGTTCAGATTTTTTTGATTGCTTTTGTTTTTTTTGCCATTGGTTATATATTTTATAACCGTAATAACTGCCCCCAACAGCAGCAATGGCGCCAAAAATGGCAACAGTTTTAAGTTCAATATTCCATGAAGACTTTGGGGCCCTAGAATCACATGGAGTTTTTATAGCCTGGCATTGAATCAACTTGTTCTGACGTTGGCGGTGTTATGCTTTCATGATGAGTTATATTCTGTAACATTAATTTTTTTTGTCTGTTCCACTCTGCTAATTTTTTTCCTGCTTTAACACGCCCAGGATGAGGATGCTTTCACTGGCCCCCACCTGATTCAGTGTTTTCTGCTGATTTTCTGGCTTGGTTACTTTCTCCACCTGATTCAATGTTTCCTGATTCTGGTTCTGATGATTTTCCAGCTCGCTCTTTTGAAGGGAAACAAAATCTATATGATTAAAAGTAATTAATCCCATGATTAATGGCGATAACAATGTTCCAAATCTGTAGTTATAGATCACATCCTAGAGACTCTAATGACTTTGTTAAAACTGGATCTTGCGTTAAATCATACGTAAGATCTTGTTCAGAATCAATGGGAGCAAATCTACTGACTAGTTTAGTGTACAAACTAAGAACCGTTTGCCCCACACTTTTCACCATTCTAGACCCCAGCTGCGCTTCATACCTGTTATGATACTTTATAATGTCTTGTGGCGGCATCTGTTGAATCTGTTCTATGCTGAATTCAGTTCTGAGGAACTGTTTTGTTTTCCCACATGCTGCCAAGAATACAGCCTCTCCTTTTTGGGCATAATAGCTTGATCATCAACTTGGTCATTCATAAGTTCAGGAAGGTTTAGGCTGCCCTGTAGCTGTAGTAGATCATCGCTGTACATGTTTTTTATATTAATTATAATTATTTTATTTTTTAAAATGAGCACCGAAAAACTATTGCTAACCTTGTATACCATTCTGCTGTTATTGGAGGGCTAAGTGTAGGATACCCAATGCTTGGTAAAAAGCCTGTTAAAAATAAAACCGGCAGATCTTGGCAAACTAGACTTTGAGGATCAGCAAAGCTGATTGCTGTTATTACAGCTTCGTTTTGCTACGAAAGATTTTCTAGTCAAGCAAGGAATAATTCCAGACAGTATAAATATGTAAATAAAAATACATTTATAAAAAATGGCTTCACTCGTAATGATGATAGGTGGCGCTGTGGTGAATGCGCTTGCTTTTAGCGGAAGTAATTTCGCATTTAGTAAACTACGGGATGACGGCGAGAGAAAAAGACATAACAAAGCTATGGAGCAACTAGCAGCTGCACAAGACGCCTATGAAAAGCAGAGACTTGAGCAGTTAGATTTATTAATGACACACTGAAAAACAGGGGCATGCAGCTTACATATTTAAAGATGTTGATCAAGCAATAAAACAATATTATCTTGTAACAGGCAAACCGGTCCAGGCATTGCCCCCACCAAAATTCAGTGACTTTTATCAACCATCAGAAAAACAAAAGATGCAAGAAATCGCGTTTATTGCCTTTGGTATGACCGTCGTGTATTTTGTTGCGCATAATATTGGCTGAATAAAAATGAACAAAATCTATTATTCGCCCAAAGGATATTGGATAGGGTATCACAGCAATACAAAAGCTAAGCCAAGCGCAGGAGTCAGTGAACAAACAGCAAAGGAATGGTTATCTAAACAAGCAATTTGGCAAATTTATTTACCTGCCCCTAGACGAATACAGAGGCCGCACTTTGTGAACACAACTCCAAACGACACCCATCAAATGGATCTTCTATATTTACCCTCTGATAGGATTAGACGAAAAAGATTTAAGTACGCACTCACAGTCATTGACATAGCTTCAAGATACAAAGATGCGGAGCCATTAACACAAAAGAGTGCTTCTGCTGTTGCTGTCGCTATACAACTGATATACCAACGAGGCCCTTTTAACTTATCCTCGCTGATTAAAGTCGATGAGGGGAAAGAATTTAAAGGCCAAGTGAATCAATTATTGTTAAAACACAGAGTTACTATTAGAAAGGCATTCCGGGAGTCACGATCACAGGCTTTGTTGAAAACTTTAAAAAACATTTTAGCTGAAAGACTTTTCTCCTACCAGTAACCACAGAGAGCTGATTGACATTCTCGCAACACAGAATGGGTTAGAAGACTGCCCCTCATTTTTGCGCGCAATAAATTTAATGAAGAATTTAAAGGGTTAAAACCAGTACAAGCAATCAAAAAAAAAAAAACAATAAATGTTGTTGAAGGAGAGTCTCATCCCCAAACTATTACCTTTTGGGATTGAAAGTAAGGTACCTTTATTTACCGGGGGGAAGCAGAAGGGGACACTCGCATCAGGGCAACCGATCCAATTTTGGGAGTATTGATCCATATGAAATAAAAAGAATTGTAAAAATGAATCCGCCCTTTGTATTATTTACGAGAAACTGACACAACAAAACAACCAGCTCCTCAAAGATCTTTTGTGAAAGAAGAACTGCAAAATAATCCCACCAGACACAGTTCCGCTTTAATTAATTTACGAAAACATTTTTTGGGTTTTAAAAATAAGGGAAAAGGCCCAAAGAAGGAAGCGCAGAACGAAACAAGAATGGTAAAGGAAGAGACCTTGAAAATGATACGGGAATCATTTCATGCGGTAATGCTATTTAAGGGAAACATTTTCGGGGATTAATCAATGCATGCAAATCATCCAGATCGCCTACAACTCAAACCCCCAAATTGGGAAAAAGAATATCTTGAAATAATAAAAAAAATTCGAACGCATCAAGCAAACATGAGAAAAGATTTAAATGAATTGGATGAAGCTATGATTGATCTATAATAAAAGTTGATGAAAAATATAAAACCCCTGTTTATGCGTCCTCCATGCCCGAGTTGCATATGAAAACTCCGGATTAACAAACACCCTTTTGTGTTTGTTCTATCTAATGATTTCTTTGTTACAACTGTTGTGTTGATCTCATGTAGATTAGATCGCAGTTTTACGTTGTCATGATGAAAAGTCTTATTGCCAAACAATGCTTCTTTGTAGTTGGCATGTGATATGTTTGACTGCACAACACTGCGGGATATTCCTTTTGCTTTCTTAATGATTTTCTCCTGGCTCGAAATACTGTAACATTTTTTACCTTAACCCCACATACTCCTTGATCACCTTTCCAGATAATTCATCCTTCATCTTTCCTAAAACCTTCTTATTTAACGGATGAATGCAAAGGCGAATCTTTGGGTAATCGGACGTGTCATACCATCCTGCGTGGTCTTTAGCTACTTCCTTTCTCCATGTCTTTATAGATGTCTTCAGTAGAATATCTATAACAAAACTGTCTGTATCTGTGTAAAGTACTCTGGACTCTGGATACGAAGGTTTAAAGTAGTCATAAAGAAACTCTAACATCAAAAGCTTTGATAATTCTAAAACGGTAAACCCAATAAATACAGGCTTGTCCAATTTGACTTTCTTTTTTTCATCATTATGCCAAAAAGCTGATCATGAAATCTTCTGAAGTCCTGATAATTAGGTTTTGAAGTCAGCTTAATTGCTTCGTTCTCTTTGGTGACTAATCTGACATCTTTGCGCTTGTGCGGATTTTCCATAGTCTTTCCAAAACAGCTGTTGTTCATCAACTTGAAAAAGTCTTTTTCTGAAGCATCTGTGGATTTAGTTCTGAGTCAGTGTTCTTCATGATGTATGGTTTCATGAACTGTTCTTGATCAAAAGCAATTTATGCGATGAACAGCCGTCAACTTCAACCCATGTCTTAAATAAAATTGTAGAAGTCTGTAATGACAGACATAATTTTATTTGCCACGAAGATTAGGCACAAGTTTAGGCGGCTCTCTTGGTCCATCTTTAGACTTTCTGCTGCTAATGGATAGTCATTATGCAGTCATGGAGTTCATGAGGATATTCTAAGTCAACTTCTAGAATGAAACCGCGCTGTTGATCAGGCGTTAAACTGCTCACCACTTTAATGCCTTTTTGAATATTATTTGGATCACCGCCTGTGTACATTTTAAAGTTGCGTAACGGAAGTGATTGCGCCATTGCCCCATCCATACAGATTGTTTGCATCTAAATACATAAGATAGTTAGACCTTTACTTGGATCATAATCATCTAGGAAATTTGTTGTTTGCTTTACAGTAATGATGCGACGCCATACTAATTCCCCCACGCAATCCGTTTTCAATCATCTGAATCATTGGTAAATCTGACAATAAACCCATCGTACTCCAGTAAACTTTAAGAAAGCGTCCCAGCTCATCCCGGGCGCAGAAATGTAATGCGGGGGATCCAGGCTATAATGTTTCATACAGGTCTTCCTATAATTTTCAAAGACGTCCGCCAACAAACATAAAATCGGCCATCAAGTATGAGTCATGACAGTCTCCCATCGTTTTACAATCTAACTTCTGCCACGCATCTTGAGCATGCTGGTAATCAGAATCACTGATGTCCTTTCCTCTGAGACTAGAAAAGAACGCGCCTTTAGGAGGAAGTGTGTCTTCATCAAACCTTTCCCAACTGTTCATGTACTCATAAGGGGAAACGCCCTTTCTAACGAGAGTTGGGTCAAAATATTCTTCCGTTATTGGGCAGACTTTAAGGACATAGCTAGTGACTCTAATGATCCCATCATGTGTTGCATAGAGTCATAAAAAGACATGTTTTTTTAGATTAAAGCACATGTACTTTTCTGATGACTGTGCAATGCATGCTACCCTGAAGGCGTTGGTTACTGCTTGCAATATAAGATGAGAGTCGTAACCTCGCAAGTTATGAAAGAAGATGGGCAGCTTCCATGTCTTTGGTTCAAACTTTAGTTGAAGATTGCATTTTGTTGTGCGCAGCTCCTCTGAACTTTCCGCTAATGTGATCATGGTCTCTTACTGTTGGATTCGCTGCGTCTGATGAGAGGCCTAAACCACAAATCCAACAGTGAGTGGCTGAGGCATACTGTTGTTGGTCTTCAGGCGTCATCATGATTTCAGATAAATTCAGATTATTAGAACAATCATTACGCACTTGCTGCATGCGCTGTAAAAATCTTCTAGCCGGCACTGGTCCTCTATATAATTCTGGTGCTGAATGAGCGCCATCCGACCTAACAATAATGAAGGCAAATGAACAAATCTGATGATTACTCATTAAGACTGTTTTTCGAAGTTTTTGTGGCGCTGGCCCTTCATAAGGAACAATAAGCGACTCGAAGTCTGCGTAAACTACGTATGGAGAATGTTGCAGTTTTTTCCAGTTCTTAAAACTAACTTTAGATCCGGGTGGGGGCGTAATTAGTTCTGTATTACAGTCTACAGAAACTTTTACAATGTTTTTTTATGTTCGCTCGCTGCTTTAACGGATGGCATTCTTGTTAAACATTTTCTGCAGAATTCTTGTTTGTTAGTGTTTTTTTGAAGTATGCGCCAATATCTGCTCATTGTTCGTATCAATGTGTAATGTGGTAGCCCTGCTGGTGAAAGCATCAGCAGTAAGTCAACATGATTTTTGCCTGGATCACCTATTGTTGGGCTGTTCTTGGACACTTTAATAGGCAGTAGATTTGTTTTCTTCATCCCATGTGTAGACATTAACAGTTATTGGTTTGTTTTGTTCTTCAAACTGATTAATTTGGTCTACACTAACGGAAAGGATATTCCACTAAAGTTGAGATCATTGCTGTAAGGTTCATAGTTAGTCACTCTCTCTGCGTGTTTCGCGGACATGATGCAGCCTTGCAAGAACACACCACATGAAACATTTGTCGTCTGAATTCTTTATGTTTAAAACTGCTCTCTTTAAAACCAACTCTCGAGGTAGCGGAATGTAAGCCTTGCCTACAATTGGTGCATACTTAGACTGTTTTTAATCTGATCTCTAAGACTTCGCCCTCTGACCAACCAGAGCCTCGCATTTTAGCTTCTTCAGCGGCAGCGTCAAACTGTGTAAGCAGTTCGTCTGCCCAACCGGGTGTTAAGTCATTAGAGGAAAGAATAGTCTGTTGTTTAGTCGAGACCCAGACTTCTAGATTTTCTTCATTTATTGTTACATAGTCGATTAAAACAGCTAACATTACTTTAACTGGTGGGTCTATTGTTAGTTTACTTGGAACTTGAGAAATTGCATGTACAACGCTTGCCTGTACGTTTGTTGGGTCAATGACTTTTAAATCAATATCATTGAGTGCTCTTGACAAACGCTCTCTCTCGAGCATTCCTTCAAACAATTCGTCTTGTCCTTCATATATCTTAGCCATGCTGTCTTTCTTTTCTAAGCCAACATATTTTTTTAAATTAAAAAAAATACAACGGCTTAATCAGAATCAATACAAGGGTCTTTTTGTGCTTGGACTCATAAACTAAAGTATAAACACCCTTCGATGTTGTACTGTGAGCTTTTAGAACAGAGTTTAATGTCTCGTTTACTTTTTTTAAGCATTCCTTTTTTATCTGCTCGGCGCCTGGCTGTTGAGAAAAACTTGTCCTCGCCTTTCTTTGAAGATCAAACTTTTGTCTTTTGTAGCCCATCAAAATCGGCCTGTAAACAAATTTAAATTCTTCATCCGTGATGTTTGAGTCAACTAGCGCTTTATTTATTGTCAGTTTGAACGAACTAAGTTTAGCCGTTATTAGTTGAACCATAGCTGTGTGCTTTTGGAGTTTAAGTTTTTAATTTTTTGCTAGCAGCACCTACAGCTAACAACACAGCCGAGAGCTAAAGACAAACCTCCAGAGGTAAAGCTGCGGGTGCGCCTATGCCCGTTGCAAAAAGACCAACAAATTCGTTCCTGCTGATAAAAGCGCTTAAGTCGATGTTCCAGTATTAACAAAATGTAATCAGCATTAAAGGCAGCAGAAAACCTTTGTTTGGTTTTGCTGTATTTTTGAAAGGTTCTGGCTCTAGTTTTTGTTGCATTTCGTAATGTTTTTTAATCTGAAGGGTTTATGGCAGGGGTTTCTAACTATCCCTTCTTTGGCGACTCTGTAGGTACTTTTGGATAAACTGAACAGTCATGCTTTTATAAAAAAAAATAATTTAGTATCTTACACTTTAATCTGTTTTTCTTTAATAATTCAGCTGCCAATCATATAATAAAAACAAAAGTACAATTAAGCGTTTATCGCTATCTTCTCTTATCAATTTGAATGTTTATTACGTCTTTCAACCGGGTTTTCCCGCTTCCATACAACTGATTATCCTCTGTTGACCTTAGGTCAACCCCTAAACCGAAATTTTGTTGTTAAAAAAACCATCAAGCCAAACTTTGGGAAAGATGTAAATTTTTAGACAAAAGGTCGGCTTTTTAAACTTCAAACCCCTCCCCCCCCCAAATTTTTTTCCCTTATTTCGTCAAAATAATATAAGGTCAACCCCGCTAGCGAGAATTGGGTTTAGGACAAACCGTAAATTTGTACATTGCATTTTCGTTTTTTTTAAAGGTTTATAAAACTTTTCACTTGCTCTTTTGAAGGGTTCTTCATTTTTCCCCCAGCAATAAAAACCTTTAAGCGAATTTTCGGGGGTGCAAAACAAAAAATTCCCCATAAAAATGTCTGCCCTGCTTCGGGGGGATATGTTGTATATGACACCCCTTTCGTAAAAAATTTTTCAAAATTTTGACAATATTGTTGCCCCAATCACCTTGCAAAATTTAGAGTTGCTAAAAACATCAAACTCTAACAAATGTCAAAATGCTGTATTTTTGCTTCGGTGCCCGGGATGTTTTTAAATAACCCGTTGAATTTCCCATTAAAAGTTATTCATATAACAATCGTCTTTTAATGCCCCTTAAAGTTTGGGGCCATGCCCCTTTTAACAACTCAAAATCTAAGGGAAGGGAAAAAGGGCAAATTTCCTTACAAAAATTTTAAACAGCAACAAACTTTTGCCGTTTTTTAATATCTGGGGCACCAAATTCTATGTTTTAGTGCTTCTTCATTTTCGATTCCTTTAAACCCCAAGAAAACACCCTTTCATTCCCGGTTAGCCATAAAATTTAAAAAGGGTTTAAAAAAATGTCTGCATTGGTAAAGAAAATATTTTTTTGCCCCTCCGTTTTTAAGAAAATTTTTTTTAACGATTGCCCGCCCCAATTCTGTAAAAACTGTCCGTTTTGGGCTGTTTGGTTTAAGGGGATTCTATTTTGAAAGTAAGACGGGCAGAGCCTGGCACAATCACTTCACCCCCCCCAGGCGGAAAATAACCCGTAAAATTTTTATCCCCAACAATAGTAGAAAGGATTATTTGGGGGGGGGGGGTTTAAAAAAATTTAATTAGGGGGGGGGTTTTAAAAAAATTTTTGGGGGTTGGGGTTGTGGGTTGGGAAATGAAGAAAAATAAAAAGGGTTAATTTTTTTAAAAAGGGAGAATGGGGAAGAAGGGGATATTTTTTAATTTTTTTTTTTTTGATCCTGGAAAAAAGGTTAAATGATTTCCCCTTTTAAACGCCTGCTACAAGGTCTCATTGGGGGGAAAAATTTAAAAAAGTAAGGCCAAATAAATTTTACCAAATTTTGCCAAGAACCTCCCGAAAAAAATAGACCCTAATGATTTTGAAATTTAAAAAAAGGGCCCTTTGTTTGTGAAAAACGATCAAGGGGGGGAAATTGTTCACTTACAAATAAAAAAAAAACCCATCAAATTTTTTTTGCCGGGGTTTAATTAAAATAGACTTCCCCCCGAGCGGACCCAAAAACGCCCTTTGGGATTGCTCAAAAAACCCAAAAATTTGAAAAGGGATGCGTTTCTAAACTTTTAAAAACCCCACTGCCAAGAACTCCCCACAGATAACCAAAAAGCAAAAAACGGGGAAATTAAAAAATTAAATCCAAACCGGGAGGCGAATTTAAAAAATGTAATTTGAAAACCCGAATCCAGTTTTTCAAAGGGAAAAACGTTTAAAAACTAAACCGGGCTCCCCCGCTACCCCCTGCGAAAGAACTAATGGCCCTTGATCGTGGGTTTTAAAGCATCAGAGGTGAATTAAACAAACAAAATTAAACAAAACAGGTGAACTAATGGGCAAAAAAAAGAAAAAAGAAAACCCGTTGAGGCTTTACGACCGCCCGGGCCTGATATTAAAGAAAGAATAACCCAAAGACTAAAAAGATCTTGAAAAGAAAGATCGGCAAGACTAGAAGTGCTGACTACTAACCGAGCCCAAATTTACGAACTCAAGTGAATAGAATAAGAGAAACTATCCGAAAAATTTTATATGAAGACACAACGCTAGCAGAAAGAATAAGAACACTGTTTAGAGCAAGGAGCCCACATTTGCAAGCGTTATAAGGGCCTTAGGATTTGCAATAAGTACCTGGTGATGGCTTTTAAAAACAGGCGGCGGTGGTCAAGTTCATTACCTCCGCCGCCATCGCCTCCATCTCCGCCTGATAAATCAGGGGTTAAAAAACAGCTTGATCATCTTGCAAGTTTATTAAAAAAATTAGCTGGTAAAGCCGTGGACGCTTTACCAGGAATATTGGGGAGTTTGCCACTGGCTTTGCCCTACTGCAAGCAAAGAAATTTTGGCTTAGGGCCGAGCACTTATGGGCATTAGTTCTTGTAATAGTTGGGTTACAATTTTAGTAAGATAAAGACCAAGTAAATCCTATGCCAGTTAATCCAAGAACAAGCGCGTCTTTTCATTTTCAGGTCATCGTGAACAGGTCCGCGAGCTTTGCTGAGTTTTCCCAATGACTTTTGGGGTTTGGATTTCGGGATTAGATGACTTAATCTTGGGTGTTTTTTATTGTTTGTAATACTACGGGCTCAAAATTTTTTGTGGGTTTTCCCAACCTTCTGTTCATTGCCTGCTATAAGATTTCATTATTATAGTTTTTTTTGACCTATCTGGATTCTGAGGTCAGAAGGCAGCATGTATAAACCAGTGCCAACGCAAAGTCTACTTTCGATCTTGCGTATTGTAAAACATTTGGTATCTTTTAATACTGAAGGTAAAATCAACTGTAGAATTAATGGCGTCCTCTAAATTTGCTAAGTATTGTTTTTTTCGCATCAAAGCCAGTAGAAGGATCAGTTATTTCTCGATCTCGCCTGTGCTTGCGAACCTAGCAAACACCAAACGTAAGTACGAATAGAGGGCGTTTATTCGTTTTTATTCCGCTCTAGTTAGGCCCTTAGAAGTGTCTAAGATAAATGTTGTCCATGGCTGTTTTATGCTCTTGCTGTAGGGACCCGGGCTCAACAGTTGTGCCAAAAAGAAAGATTTGAAAGGAGGATGCCAGTCATAGTTATACTTTCTGTGCGTGCCCCGAAAATAAAGGTCGCCTAGGCCATGATTATGATCCAACTTTTGTCAAAAGCCTGTCTTGATGTTAATATTGAATTCGTTACAGATCCTTTCAAAGCCTTCATGTCTATTCTGTTGCTGAGTGTTTAAAACGGTTTGTCATTTGGTAATGGAGTTTGCAGTTCAGTCAAATACGTCTGAAGGTTTTAATAGAAATGAAATCTGTACACTGACCTCACCAAAGGATCATGGTGATTTAAATGATCAGCATACGCCACTCCACACCCAGTTGATGCGCAAACACAGCAAAGTTTAACTGGTTCATAAAACTGCATCGGATGACTAAACCACGCTTTCTGATGTGGTCGTTTTCAATAGGGGGGTTAAGATAGCTCTTCAATGGGTACTCACCTTTTATGAAAAGTGACAGCCCTGGGTCACAGCAATGTCAAGAGTATCAGTTGCTATATTTTTAAGTTTTGTAGTGCGGCCCAACAGAATATTTTGCATCAGTATTTTTTGAATGCACTCATTTTTAATTTTTTTTAAAAAAATTTGTTTGAAACAATAACAACCCAAGACCGTCCTTCGTTTTAGAACATGCTATTGATAACAATTGCGGGGCCAAAATGGTTGCGCTTCATGAAAATTTTACAAAAGTCGTAGGGTTTAATATAAGTGAATCCAGGAAGAATAATAAGATTCAAAAATTGATAATGCAGGAACATTAGTTAGCCAGTTAACAATAGCTGATGGTTATTAGGGGTTTTTGCTCACTAAAAGAAGAAATGAGTAACTTCGACATTACTCTCAAACTTAACAATGCGAATCTAAAAACAATGTTAACATTCAGCCTGAAGAAGAAGTAGGTACTATTTTGATAAAGAACTAGCTAAAATGTTAGGCTTTACAGCTAACAATTATATATTTAGAGTTACACCAACCAAAACTACTTATGAGGGGGAAAGCCCGCTCGATCTTGCATTACTTCATTACCTATGTTCTTTTGGGATGAGCTGAGCACTGATGAAAACTTATATGATGGAAGGCCCTCAACAGTTTTAAGAGCTCTTCCATCTGGAAAAGCTGCATATTGCGATTATGAAATTATACAATTCCCAAATTTTACAGTTTAAAGGGATTAGTTTGGGAGGGTTGGATCATTTAATAAAAATCAAAGACAAAGCGGGGAAAGTTGTTAAATGTGATAACCTGCACATTGTTTTGGAAATAAAATAATACGTTACTAAAAAATAATGTCGCGTGGGCCAGAAGAATCAGGAGTTACATTAGCGCCTGTGAGGTGTATAACCTTAGAATTAAAGACCTTGCAGACGTTGCGGACTTTGAACAGAAGGGTGAGATAGGCGCTTTGTATGGTTTTGAGTACCTAAGATGGTAAATTATAAACGCAAAGGGGTTGGCGACAGCAAAAGTTTCCAAAACTAGAACAACTGCGCAATCAGAGGCAAATAATTTGCCAATGAATAAAAATAGTTCGAAAACCTGACCCCCAAATGGCACTTAAAACCCATATTTAGAATGGGACAAAAAATTTTTGAATTCATAAGCCTATTTACATATTTTAGCCGTCAAAAAATTTTTCAAAAAAGCATTCAACTCTGGCCCTTTACATGTAAGTCTATGCCGGACGACAATAGTGGGAAAGAAATTGAAATAAACGCCGTATGGGAAAAAGCAGTACATCCTCCACAGAAAGAAACGTTGTAAAAAAGCTTCTACAAAATTACATTTTCTTTCCAAGCAGAAAATTAGGAGACACTTTCCCACAATATATTTGAAATTTCTGTCTTTAAAAAATGTGGAGAGGGAGGGGGGTGTGGGCGTTAGTGACGACCTTATAAAAGGAATTAAAATTAGCTGGCAAAACTTAGATTTAAACGTCTTAACGTTACCATCGTCGTTCTTCAAAATGGCGAGGAATTAAGATCAAACAACAAGCAACAAATCAATTGTTGATTTAAAATTTAAACAACTTACAGAACTGAATTGGGGATTAATCTTCCCATTAGGCCTCATAGGGATTTATTATACTGAACAGTTTTGACAGAGAGTATGATAAAAATTTAATAACTGGATTAGATTAAACTCTGTTATAAAACTATGGAGCGTTAAACTTTATGACAAAAACTCCTCATTGTTTCATTGATTTGTGGCAAACTGGTTGTGGAAAAACAATATTTATCCTCAACCTGTTACAAACATTTATCGTTATAATTTTGATCATATTGTGATTTTCTGCCCAACACTTAAATGGAACAAAGCGAATCATGATAGAAGGTTTATATGGACAGTTTGATGACATATATTTAGTTAATCCTAGCAAAAAACTGAGTGAGTGTTTAGAACAGTTTTATAGACTGTTTAAAGGAACGCAGACACTTTTTATTATAGATGACTGTTCGGCAGAAAGAGACATAGTTAAAAAGAGAAACACTTTGCGAAACTAGCTTTCAGCGGAAGACATGCTGGGATAAGTGTGTGATTTTATGCCAAAAAATATAACTCGGTTTTAAAAGACTTTAGAGAACAGTTAAAGACGTAGTTTTATTTCACATGAAAGACAGACTCATTTGAAGAATGTTTGCGCGAAAATGATGTTATTGAAAATGCCCCAGGAAAAACACAGGATTAAGCAAAATTAAAAATCTGAAAAGTTTAGTAAATTAGTATTGAAAACGGATAACCCTACACAGTATGTTTGTTTGTAGATAATCGTTATTTTGGTTATTGAAGCCCTTACTTGTCAGAGAACTGTAATATGCCGCTTCTAGGTCACTTTCGCCCGAAAACTTGGTGGAGGAGCAAGTGGGGTAGAACAGACATTTCCCTGTTCTCTCATGTTGACCAGAGAATGCTCAAAAACATCAGAGAAGTCAACTAGGAGTTGTTGTCTTCGGCCATATTGGCGTAGGAATCCCTGTGTGGTGTGTGTGTGTGTGTGTGTGTGTGTGTGTGTGTGTGTGTGGTGTGTGTGTGTGTGTGGTGTGTGTGTTATGTGTGTGTGTGTGTGTGTGTATGCGCGTCGTGCCATGCGTGCGTGCGTGCACGCTCATGTGTGCGTGTGTGCGAACCGACAGCATCACGCACTTGTACTGAGTGTTACTGATTATGGGTTAGGGTATAAAAACACTGCCCAACAGCAAAAATTCTTAAATTAAATTCAAATGAAGGAATAAGATTGATCTTGGAAACCACACAGGATTCACCAGTTTAAACTATGCGATACCTGCTTGACCTTCCTTCAAACAGACAAGACACAAGCCAGAACATGTGAAGGCATATTTCTGAGCGCTTGAAAATCCCCCAAACCAACTTCATGCAGGGGGTCAAGGAAACAAACAGCACTTGGTTAGGACATGGAAAACCAGACGGGACAGGCAGAAGACAGTAACAGCTTGCGTGCGACTTGGCAAAACTCAAAGAAATGAAGGAATGGGAAAAGTATCTACAACACTTAAAACACCTCTACCAAATTGCCATCGTTCAGAACTTGGGAGTGTGACGAATAGATGAGTGGTAGTGGGTCTGCTAGGGAAGGACTTGGGAGTGTGACGAGATAGTGAGTGGAAGGTGGGTCCTCTAGGGGAAGGACTTGGGAGTGTGACGAGACGATGAGTGGTTAGGTGGGTCCTCTAGGGGAAGGACTTGGGAGTGTGGACGAATAGATGAGTGGTAGGTGGGTCCTCTAGGGAAGGACTTGGGAGTGTGACGAGATTTGATGAGTGGTAGGTGGTCCCCTAGGGAAGGACTTGGAGGATAATTTCTCGATGGAATTATATTAACATTTCACCTACAGCCCCTCTTACTAGTGGTGGAAGGAGCAACTTTCCGGTACTAGTCATCAAAGAAATTTTATATTGTTCCGGGTATTTGTTAAAAAACTGAAGAATGGCTGTGAGTAATTTTCTTGAGGCCTGTACTCTTTGAAGTACTTGTAGCTCCGAGAGACAGAATTTAAGAGAGAGTTCAAACATTCACATTTGATTGAACAACAGAGAACTGACACAGGTTTAAGTGCAATTTCACATGTCAACTTTTATTGCTTACATATAGGAGTCTGGGCATGTCACGTTCATAGGGTAGGGTTTTGTTTTTCATTGGGCTACCACAATGAGGGGCCCTCCCCCACTCCTACTTACTTGCTTTTACTCGGTGCAGCAAGCTTAAGTTGGCATACAGGGGTTCTGTCTAAAATACACTGAATGTATATGGTTATTATACATCCACTTTGCTTGCATGCACCTTGTGCAGTAGTCAAAGTGGTGCTCATAGACAGTTTTCGCTGTTTCATCATAAAATGAGGGGAAGGGTCTGATGGGTTTGAGTCAGGTGGTTAGCTAACTTAGCTTTGCTTCAGACAGGTAGTTGATCTCTCCTGTGGTTGGTGACTGCCCCACTGGTGTAGATTGGTTGGTCTGGTGTTGCCCCGTTTTTTTTTTTTTTGCGAAGTCCGAGCTTCTGGTTCAGGTCGCACTGTGTAGCGTGACCAGGATCCCAGTTCGCAAAAAAGAGAACTTGGTCTGTAGTAGAATCTGATGGCTGGTTTGGTTGAGTGCACAAATTTACCCTTTTTCTCTTTCTTCAGAAGAGATGTGAGACTCAGCCAGCAAAGGTTTTCTCTATGATAGAGTTTCTGCTATAACTATTAACTCCACTTTTGTTAAAGGCTAAGTTAAGCTTACAAAAGGATAAGAGACAGTAATTTCAATGTTACACAGTTTCAGTCCAAACACCTCTTCCATGTTCTTATGAATTAAATCACACGGACTTGGGCTACACTTAGTCCAAGTCACATGTGGTGTAGACTTAAAGTGATACACTACAAATCATTCCAACAATCACCAGTATTTAAAATCAGCTTAGCAGTTTTAACCTTGCACAGGGAACTGTTTTCCTGATTCAATTAATCATTGAATTACTATCTTAACGGACAAAATTTTCATACTGCCAAACGTCAGGTTTAACACAAAGAATAGTGGTCAGATTGTTAACAAAGAATCATAACCACTGGGAGAGAGAGAGAGAGAGAGAGAGGGGAGAGAGAGAGAGAGAGAGAGAGAGAGAGAGAGAGAGAGAGAGAGAGCTTTTGCCATATGATGGCAAGCAAACTCCTACCACAAGAATAATCATTCATCAGTTTGATAAATGTTGTAAGCATTTGTACAAAAATACAATGTTAACGCACACAAACAACATAAAATCAACACATAGATTCGAAAATGTAAAACAGAGTTCCAACTCACTTTTCCTGGGAATGAACAGTGGATGACTTGAGATCAAAGAGGTTACCAGGAGTTTCCCAGGCCTTCTCTAGTCATCCCTTTTTCTTCCACTGGTCTGGTCTACAAGCAGCCTTGAGGGGTCAGTGAAGTTGCGACCGAAAATAGTTGAGTTTTACGTCCTCACAGCGAAAGCTTTTAGGGACACGTCTTTTATTCACGGTAGTCTTTGGTGTCATTGGATTTAAGACATTTTGTGGTGCGGTTGATCATTGTTGTTATTCGACGGTAGTTGTCGTTAAAGTTGTCACCTTTTGTTGTAGTTGTTGATGTTCATTTCGTCTCCTTCTGGGGTGGGTTAGAACCAATTGTCGAGTCCAGAGGACGTCAGGGCATTGGCGAGCATCCTCATGGGTTGAGTCCCTAGGGTTGCCCAGTCCCTAGGGTTGCGGCAGTAGAAATTCGTGCAGCTGTAGTTGGTGTGTTCGTCTGTAGTCTCGGATGGTGGTAATGGCAACGGGGAGGTTGGTGCAGTCGCTCAGGGCGTGTTGGAGAGAGGCCTCTGACTCGCATTGGCAGGTCAGGCCCAGGAGAACACATCTGTGGTATCCTGTCCTGATCCGTCGGAGGATTTGCTGGAGTCCTGGGGGAAGTCGGAGTTGTGGAGTTTTTCTTTGCACCGGGATGAACACCCATCCTCGCTCAGCACATTGGTCTTCATAGCGTCGTTCCTGATGTCATAGGTGGCTTGTCGGGCTTTCCTGGTAACTTCAGCCAGAGATAGTCGTAGGTTGACTTGGTGGCCAGTTCTCTTGGCGATTTGGTGGTACTGTCTGCCATGTCATTGCCCTTGATTCCTGTATGGGAGGGCAGCCACACCAGGGTAAGGTCTGTTCCTTTACAAATAATTTGGTGAGCCAGGTACAGGATTTCGGCTTGGAGCTCCCGTTGATTCTTCATCCTCCCTGTCGACAAGCTTTGCAATGAGGACTTGGAGTCCGTTAGATGATCACAGCCTGGGGAGGTCATGGCATGTCATTGATGGTAGCACAGGCCTTTGAAATAGCGCAGAGTTCGGCAGTAAAAATGCTGATCCCTTTGGGTAGTCGGTACTGCTTTGTGGTTTTGAGTTCTGGGATAACCAGAGCGCATCCTGCCTCGCCGTTTTCTAGGACTGAGCCATCAGTGTAGATTTTTAGGTGATGGTCGTATTTTACTCCGATTTTTCCTTTGCCAGTGTTGACAAGTAGAGTGGGTTGTCTTTCTTGGACGTGGTCCCTCCATATGATGGATTTGTGGTTTCTTCAGTTCCCATGGTAGTAGGGGATGTGTAGGAGTTGGTTCCACGTCATGTGGTCTGGTGTTGGCCCTTGCCCAGATTTCTTTGGTCTGGTCACTGAAGGGCGATGTCCGTCTGTGGAGGTCTGCCTGCCTTTCTTTGAGGGAGTGCCTGTAGGTGGCGTACCGTGTGCTTGGGTTGTCCTGGAGGGTGGCTTTCACAGTGGTGCCTACCGCTGAGACACGGGCTTCGAAGTTCGCATTTCTGAGGCGACATTCGTCTTTGAGGGGAAGCCATCCTGCTTCCTGGTAAACAAGGTCGTTGATGGCGAATCGGATGACGCCAAAGGCATGCTTGAGTGCTGCCAGTTGCATTCGTTCGAGTTTTTGCCATGAGGTTTTTGGTGCAGTGAAGAACGCTTCATGGCCATAGGTCAGTCTTCATCGCACCAGGGTTCCTGTCAGGTGGATCCGGCTCTCTGGTGTTGCCCAGGGTTCTTGCTTTAGCGATTTTATGAGTCCCACTGCTCTAGTGGCCTTGGTGGTGAGCTCCCTGGTGTGCGTTTCCCATGTGAAATTGGGAGCGATGGTCACGCCCAGGAACTTGGCTTCCTTGCTGGGAAATATGAGGTGGTCAGCTACTCTTATGTGGTAGTTATCCTGGTTCCTCCTGCATTTTGTGAAGGCCATTAGAACTGTCTTCTCAGCTGACAGTTCGAAGCCGTTGTCTTTTCATGTAGGACTGGATGTTGTCTACGTCCTTTTGGTACTGTCTCATTTGGCTTACTCTGTGTGTCTCCATCATGTTCGACCAGATGGCCAAATCGTCGGCATATATGGAAAGCACTGGCTGATTTGGTCTTGGTCTAAGGGACTTCTTGATATCATGCAGCATGATACAGAAGAGGGTTGGTGCTATCACATTGCCCTGTGGCACGCCCATGTCTAGGGTGTGCATCCGGGATATGGAGGGTCCCACTTTCACTGCCATTTCTCTGGAGTCCAGGAAGGTTGAAATGAACGGGTACAATCTGGCCTGAAGTGCCGAGGGCATCGATCTTGTCGAGAAGTTTGGAATGCCAGACTGTGTCGAAGGCCTTGGTATCAAAGAAGGACAGTTGTTCTGAATTTGTTTGGCAGAGTCCAGCGTTTGGCATCTTCAAGGAGTTGGACAACGTGCTCCATACAGTTGCATCCTTTTCTGAAGCCAGCCTGGCAAAGAGGTAGGATACTGTGTATCTCCAGATGGTGTTCGCCTGTTCTTCAGTACCCTCTCAAGATTTTTCTGAGGTGGGGCGTTAAGGCGACAGGTCGGTAGCTGGAGGGAAGGTGGGATGGTTTGCCATTCTTGGGGATCGCTACGACAATGGCTGTCTTCCAGGCCTTCAGGATGTTTCCAGAGTCCCAGCAGACTTGGTAGAAGGAGTGTAGTACTCGCACCATGGGCTCTGGGAACCGTTTAATCATGTGACAGGAGATGAGATCTTCTCCAGTGGCTTTGCTGGCCGAACCTAGGCTGGTGATTGCCATCTTCACTTCTTCCAGGGTTAGGCTGCTGTTAATGGCGCCAGAGTTGTCCGGTGCTGGTATGGTGAAATTGGTTTCTGCCTCCCATCTGCGAAGGAGCATCTCAGCAGGGAGGTGGCGCGATTGGCTTGCCTTGGAGAATGTGCTGGTGAGTGCTTCGGCCTTTTTTGTGTATTTTTTGTAAGCTGGCCGTCTACGAGGAGGGGACGCTCTGGTCGACGTCTCTGCTTCCTCATCTGTCGCACCTTCTTCCATATTTTGGGTCCATCTGTGGGTTCGCGTACTTCTTCTTTGCAGAATTGTTCCCAGTGATCCCTTTTGGCTTCATCGGCGATAGCTTGGAATTGGTCGGTGGCTTCGATCTGTTCGGATTTATTGTCCTCTGAGAGATCTTTCCGGAATTTACAGAGTATGCATCGTTTTTTGCTGCTAGCTTTGGTGCATTCTTCGTTCCACCAGACTGCTGAGTGCCAGTGTGGTCATGTGTGCCTGGCACCATCTTGGGATGGCAGCATCTGCTGCTCGAAGGATCATGGCTCTCATGTTGTCATGGTAGATGTTGATGTCTAGGTCACTCGGGTCACTGGAGTGGCATTCAGTAGCAAGTAGCTGTGCGAAGCTGTCCCAGTCAGCCCTGTGGTACTGAAATTTGGGTCTGGTGTCCTTGCGTGGGTGTAAGGTTGGCGGATTGGAGCACAAGGTGTAGAGGCAGGTGGTCGGACTGAAGGTGGTCCGTTCTACTGTCCACTCTGCGTCTAGACTGAGGTTTTGTGTCGTCATGGTCAGGTCGATGGCGCTGCTCTTGTGTCCCTTTTGGCCAATTCGGGTGATGGTCCGTCATTGAGGAGGACCAGGCTGGAGTTGGTGACTGTGTCGGCAAGGTGATTTCCGGTTTTCCCGTGTTTGCCCAGCGTCCCACAGTCGGTGACTGACGTTGAAGTCTCCAGCTACTACCCAGCTACTATCGTCTGTTCCGAGGTCGTTGAGCCAGGTGACGTCTTCTGTGGTTTTGCTTCCTTCAGGATAGTAGACATTGGCTAGATTGATAGATCGGTTCTTGCGCATTGGTATGGTAACAACAATGTGGTTAGTCGTCATCTGGTTTGGTTGGTAGAAACTTGGATGGTGCTGTATGTTAGTCTGGTGCTGACGTAGGTCGTCACCATAACTCGATCCCCTTCAAGGCCCATGACTGGCAGGTAGAAGCCATCGACGGTGAGGAGTTTGTTCTTTGTGGTGTTGAGTGATTGAATCATCAACACGTCAGTAGGTGGTAGATTCCGCAGATAGTCATGGAGGAAAGGGATCTTTCCAATGATGGATCTGGAGTTCCATTGTAGGATGGACAGCTGGCGCCGAGTTCCCGTTTCATTCCTGTCCATGTCCATGATCGGTTGTTTTCGTAGGGACTTGGTGAACACTTGGTTCGAGGGTACTTGTCCTGTTGTCAAGGGAATCTTCCTCCATGGTCTGCTCTTCGGTGGTGATTGGCTCCCCCTCACCAGCTGTAAGGACTGACTCCTCTTGGTCAGCCGCAGGGGGTGGTTCTTTTACGTTAACTGAAGAAAGAAACTCCAGTAGATGTCTTCTGCTGGAGTTCTCTCTTCAGCATAGTGTTCTCTTCCTAAGACTGGAGATTTCCATCTTCAGTTCCTCCACTATCTGCGAGAAGCGAGCGATGACTTCAGTGATGGTGGGTTGATCTGTTGGGGGAGAGGGCGATGTGTGTGTGTTTGTGCTTGGATAACCGATTTTCTGGGTTTGGGCACTGGGCGTGAGCCCCTGACTTTTCCTGCGTAGCTATCAGTGGTGAAGTATGTTCTCCACGGGGTTGTAGGCAGATTTGGTTCCTCTTGTGTGGCTTCCTCTTTTTTGGCAGCTAGGATTTCTTTAGCTTCCATGAAGGCCAGGGCACGTGGCATGCACGTTTCTGCCCCAAGTCTGTTGGCCAAGGTCATTTGTTTACGTGCTGGGCAGGCGAAGTGTTTGCAGAGTGTTCACCTCTGCAGTTGATACATCTGTGCATGGTCGCGGTGCACGTTTGTGGGTTGTGTCCAGGTCTTCCACAGACAGGGCAGGTTTTTTTCTATCGCCCGGCATTCTTCTCTGGGTGTGACCCAGCTTGTTGCATCAGTAACAGGTTCTTGCCTTTTCGACGTAAGGCGAGACACTGTATTCCATCTTGATGGTCATGAGGGTGGGCAGCTGGGTCATCATAAAGGTAACCTTCACTGCCCTTGATGGCGTTCCATCTCTTAATGTCAGACGTTCAGCTGTCTTGATTGGGTGGTTTGATTCCACCTTTTTGAGGAATATTTCCATTGGCACGTGGTGAGGGATACCTCTGACCACCCTGATGGTCATGGGGATAGGGACGAAGCACCATACAGGTGTCTGTCCTATTTTACTAATTTTGTCAGTCTGTCTTGCTGTAAGTGGCTGACACATCATATCAGCAGTCGTTTAGGTGAGAGGGTTTTAATTGACCAGACTGTTCCAACCAACCCTTTCAAGATGTCTGCTATTTTTCAGTCTAGGGACCGGATCGGGGCTGTTGTAGGCCCATTTTTCTCAATCATGACAGAAAGGTCCTTGAAGATGGACCTGGGTCTAGGTGCTGGTGTAGGTTTGCTACGCTGTCTGTAGGAGGCAGTATGTACTGTCGCTTTGTTGCCACTGGTGGTGGTTTTGCCTGTGTCATCTTGTTGTGTGGCCACAGTAGGTGGTGTCTTCCCACGTCCATTTTGTGCTCATACTTGTTTTGTCATTGGCGGATGGAGAAGTGTTTTTAGCACTTGACGTCAAGGTCTTACTTGGTAGTGATGTCTCGTTGGTCTCTTCACCTTTGTTCGTGCTTCTTTGGCATTGGCAGATGGAATGTTAATGACACTTGACAACTGGCTCCTTGGTGGGGATGCTGGTGGGCTCCCTTTTTTCTGTCTTTTATTTTGGACAGTTATCCAGCTGTCCCGGCATAGTTCTTCATCGTCCATGTCGGTCATGACAATATCAAGGGAAAAGAGGGAACTGTTGCTGAGGACTCTCTTTCACTGGGTTGGACCATTAATTGGGGTGTCCATCTTGGTTTGGTGAATGGTTGCTGCCACTGAGACCAAACCGATGGTTAGCATGTTGGCTCCAAAATGGTTTTTGCTTCAATGTGATGGCAGTTAGTTTTTACCTCAATTTGTTAACAGACTTACAAGTTGTCAGTAGCAAGTTTACGTCTCGACCTCCGGGTAGTGAGTCTGATGACGATGGTAATGAGTTCAATTCGAGGATAAAATATCGTAACACAGACGCGAGTCTGACGATGGTAGTGAGTAAACTTTGTAGGCAAAATTTAGTAAACTTCATAGGCAAAATTTCGTAAACTTGAGTGAAGGTCGTTTCTTTCCTTTTGGCTGTTCCTCTCCTCTTCTCCTCCTGGTGGACAGATTAAAGCCCTTCTCCTCTCCCCCTCTCCTCCTCCTGGTGGTAGGGTGAAGGCCACTCTGAGAAGTGCAGCCAGTCACACACAGTGATGCTGATGGGTTGTGATGATGAAGGGTTGTTCACACAGCTCTGTGCTGAATGGGTACATCTCGATAGATCCCCATCTCGGTAGATCCCCATTTCGGTAGATCCCCATCTCGATAGATCCTCCACTACATGTGGACGAATTTCCGTCTCAGTAGATCCCCATCTCGGTAGATCCCCATCTCGGTAGATCCCTGTCTCGATAGATCCCCCACTACATGTGGACATCTTGATAGATCCCATCTCAGTAGATTCCATCTCGGTAGATCCCCATCTCGATAGATCCCCATCTCGATAGATCCCCATCTCGGTAGATCCAGAAACAATAATGGGGATCCATCGAGATGGGGAGATCTCGAGACGGGGATTTATCAAGACAGGGAGCCATCGAGAATAGGATCTATTGGAGATGGGGATCCATCGAGACGGGGATCTATCGAGAAGGGGATCTATCGAGTGCCCACGTGCTGAACCACTGATGTGCTGCTCTACAGGTGTGTGGTCGATCATCGACGATCATGCTGGCTCTGGAAGTTGCGACCCTGTGTGTCTAGTATATGTATTCTAAACTCCCAAGTTCAGGTTTTGACAACCTGTCATTCACACATCAGGAGTGAGAGGGGGAGGGATCTAGTCTTATCACCAGTCGTCTCGGAAATTGAACCTAATCGGCACAGCTCACTGACATCAGCGGCCGGTTAATTTATGCATCCTTATAGACACAGACTCTGACGGAGAAACTCCAGTGACATAACTTACCAAAGATCCGCGAGCACATGGACTGTAGGTATGAGGAGGGGGGGGGGGGGGGGGGTTGGACACAGAGGGAGGTTTGACGATTGCCTTTGTGTCAACTACGGCCGCAGGCGGGGAGGGGGGGGGGGGTGAGTGGTAGTGGAGAGCACAGCAGCAGCGTCGTGCCTTTGTTAGACGGGATGGGGGGGGGGGGGGGGGGGGAGCTGAAAATAGCGCCAGGAAGGGGGGGGGGGGGGGAGGGGGGGAGATGGGCAATTGTCACAATGCAATTGAAATTTTCCTGCGCCGTAGCTATTCAGAGTGGGGAAAGAGGGTTGAGAGGGGAAGAGGGGGTAGACCGATAAGAACGAAAGGCATCACGCATTTACCGTGACGCAAGTTTTTCCTTTGTCATAGATCATGTCAGCCAGGCCGTTCGCACTGTCCTAAGTGAGAGAAGGGGGAGGGGGGGGGGTGTTGTTGAGAGGGGAGAGTGGGCATAGATTTGAAATCTATTCTTCGGTTTGGGGTTTTAGTGGGACCGATTGGAGGGTTTTGTCAAGCGTTTCGTCACAGGAGACACTGTCGAGAATGTCCAGAAGGCAAAAGTAACGTGGAAATTCAGTTGCAGATAGAAGACCTTGGCAGAAAAGCTGATAGTGTTACATACACTGACGGTTATGTCACCAAAGGTAAGTCAGGCTGATGATACACTGTAAAGCAAAATGGCCGAACTATCCATGAACCTACTTCAAAAAGTGAAGAGTGGAATGGGAAGCCATTCTATGACCTTGTTCCGAAGGAGGAGACAGTGAACCCACAAGGTCAACTGCCACATGGTCAAATGAAGCATCAATGAATGGAACAGTAGAAAGCGGTACTGGATAAACTTTTCCCTTAGGTACTGTTTTCTGACAAATGTCACATGAAGCTACGTATTTGGCCACATCGACAGTAACACCAGGCCAAAAGAACCTGTTGAGGACTCTTGCAAGAGTTCGACGAGAACCACAATGACCGACAAGATAAGATCATGCGCTATGGATAGCACTGTACGTTGGAGGTCAGAGGGAACAACAACCTGATCAAAAGGAACGTCATTTTTCTCTAAATGCCTGCATAGAACACCGTCTGACAAATAGTAATAGAAGGTAGGTGTACCTGACTTCTTCACTTCACCAGAAGATGCTAACTGAAAACATGTCTTCAACGACTCATCCTCCTTTTGTTTCAGAATCAGATCGGGATGAGAAACATTCAAATCATCAGGGATCCGACACAAAGGTTTCTTCTCTACTACATGTTTAGCTCTAGTCCTGGTAACGACAGCTAAAGAGAAGGGTTCATCACTCACATCACTGGAAGCACTGTCTTTACAGACACAAGGGACATTACCTATGATGAGATCTGCGACAGGACTGTCTAGGACACAGCAGGTTAGATCACCCTCAAAGTAAGGACAACGGACATGAACTGTAGCTAGTGGGAATTCATCTACGCGTCCTCCAAAAGAAACACAGCTTACTGTAGTACCTAGCATCTGGCTATTGGAAACTAATCTCTTGCGAACACCACAATTGGTAGCACCAGTGTCACGCAAGACAGAACTGAGTGCCATTAATGGAACCAGATTCTAAGTTCAACTTCCCTGTGAATTCACCTGCAGCTAAACAAGCGAATGGGGAGCGAATAATAGAACAAGCAGCAGTAGAATGTTTGTCAGCTGACTTGTCGACAACAGTTGAACTGCCAGTGACAAAGGGGCATCTATCCAGATGACTAAGATTACAAATCTTGCACGGGTTTTTACCTGACTTCCCAAGTACATTTGGAAGCCACATGCCCTGTCTTTTTACAAAGAAAGCAGACAACACTAGAAGACTGGGAAAAAGTATTTCCTGATGAACTTCTATTGCCTGCATACTGATGAGCACCACGACCATGGGAACGGTTACCACCGCCTTGATTAGCTGGGGTGCTGGGATTCTGAACAGGCTGAGGGGCAAAATACCTATGACCACCTTCTGACTGACCACGGGAGGGGAGTCTATCTGACTGTCCAGAAGTATGAGAAACAGAGGCAAAAATATTTACATCAGCCTTTCTGGAAAGAAGCTTAGTGTGATGGGCATGCCTGTACGATTCAGCAGACTTGATCATAGCATCAAATATTTTTTCATCTTTTTTTTCACACAGAAAAGTAGCCAAATCTTTAGAAACACATTCTAAAAACTACTCTCTCAAAATAAGATCAACAAGACCTTGAAAAGATTTCTCAATCTTGGACAACGAAATCCAACGATCAAGAAGGCGTTGAAGTTCCACTGAAAAAGTTTCAAAGGGTTCATCTGCACTAGGTTTTGATTCACGAAAATGCTTTCGAAAACCATCGGGAGTGAACTGAAATTTTTTAAATGATTTTTTCCTTCAACAATCCATAAAAAATGACATTGTTTTCTGCCAAACTGTGATAAAGCGTGAGAGCTGTACCTTCAAGTAATGCAGAGAGATAAGTGACCCATAGATTTTCTGACCACCCTAGAGAACGAGCATGAGTTTCGAACCTGAACAGATAACTGTCAATGTCATCGGTTCTTTCTTTAATGGGAGGCAATTTGGGAATGGTAGGACAAGGGGCGTTAGACCTGGGTACGCTAGCACTTTGACTGTCCTCAACTGAAACTACTCCTTGACGAGAAATTTCTAATTGGATTCTTTTAGTTTCTTCAATCTCATGTGCTCTTTTAGTTTCCTCTACCTCTTTAACCCTAAACTCTTCTCTTTTAGTTTCCTGTTCTTCCTGTATTTGTCTCAATCTGATTCTCTCTTCTCTTTCTAAATCTTGCCTAATACATTTATCAACATAGGCTAATAAAGCCTGTCCTTCCATACCAAATGCCTTACCACGTTGTAAGTATTTAGTGAAAACTCTATCTTCGTCCTCAGAGGCCATAACGAAACACTTAAGTCAGTGGACCAAATACAATGAAAAGAACGTTTAGACACTATGTCCACTGAAATATATTTCAAAGAGGGGTTTTTTTTAACACAAACATTTACATCTGTCACACTTTAAAAAAAAAACTACCACTAATTTTGAAAGGGAGCGAAACGACAGTAATAATAGAAATTTACGGGTTTGGGGACGTACTTGACAATCAATGATAGGGAATAAACAAATGCATCAATCAATAACAGGAATAATGAATAAACATATGCAGAAATCAATCAACAACACACATACATATGCATGAATCAATCAATGATCAATACACATATGCATATATGAATCAATACAATCTTGTTGGGTTTTCTCTTTTATTTGGGGGGAAGGGGTTTACTTTTTAAAGAATGGCTCAGGCAGCCAATCATACACACATTCATTCAAGAGAAAGAATCCTAAGAACGCTATAGGAGCCACACAATCCCCAGGTGAAAAGATAGAAATAGAAACAATCAGAAGTGTAACAAAAGAGAATCAAACTAAAGCCCACAGAAGATAAAGAACTAGGCCCTCGTATCTCCAGAAACTATACAAAAGAGATAGCCAGTTACACTGGAGACGGGAAATCAAATTAACCTGAAACAGTCATACAACAATACAAAACAATCAAGTCTCTCAAAAGGAAAGTCTGTTAATGTGTCCTAACTTAATAACTGGGGACACTACAAAGGGGTCACAAAAGAAATCCTAACCCTAGCACAGTTTTGAAGGTAAATGCGAAAAGTTCTACGGGGTCACCAGATGTTACGGATGGTATGGGTGTGTATGCATGTGTCTGACTGACTCTCACTCAGAAATTATGGATGCATGCACGACGTTTCTAATTCTCATACACACACCCACTCACCCGAATGATCATCCTCATGATCGTGGGCACCAAAGGAAAGAACATTGACAGCCAGGCAACAAAACAACACTTTTCCCTGTTTTTATGCTGCCCGGGCCATCAGACAAAACATATATATTATAGACACAAAATTATGCATGGGCTGGTACGCAAACTATTAAGCGTACACACACATCATATCAATATTTTTATATATATATATAACTATCAGGGCTGTCGGGTCCAGTGACATCGATGACGGCGGTGAAGACGACGACAGCAGCGTCAAGTCAAGTCCGACTCAAGATTCACTTTACAGCTGTGGCTCAAGAAGAAAAAGAGAAAAAAAAAAAAAAACACTAACACTTTCGCAGCGTCTCTGCGACGACACGGTGACAGTCTCACCCAAGAGCTGTGGCTCAACACCAACACTATCACACTCGCGGCGTCTCAGCCCACGCCAAGGTGACAGTCGCACAAAAATCTGTGGCTCACACACCTTACACAGCGACGGCCTCGAAAACAATCGCTGGTACACAACAGGAGCGGCGCTCTGGCTCGGCAGCAGCGACGTCTCCAGCCCACCAAGCAGTCGGGACCCGGGTGCAGTGGCAAGTAGGGCGATTGTCGGCGCTCAGGCCGACCTCTCCACACCGCAAAAAGGTGGAGAACAGGGCGTGAACACAGCTACGGCCCCCGGCCCTAGCACAGTGGCAGCCAGTCCCTGCAGTCCAGGGAACACTTTCAACCTGGGGGAAACTGACTACCACCAGCAAACGGCTGAGTCCCTCTTCGGCCTTCTGTGAACTTGTGTTGCCGGAATCACTGCAGAGGACTGCCTAACCAGTGCAACTCACCGGCTTATAGCAATGTGCCGGTGGGTAGCAGTCAGCTGAATCTTGCAACCGGCTTCCGGACAACCACCTTCCGGCAAGCGCGGTCGCATGAAAATTTGTGACCAGACGAAAAACGGTCCGTCACACTTGGAATGAACTAATGCGCAGCCTTCCATTGGAGAGGCTCATGGATGTACTCGCCTGGACATGCAGGAATTAAAGGAAACGAGAGAGCAGACACTCTGTCTGGCAAGGCAACGATAAGAACTGGATTACAGCTTTGCGATCTGATGTGATAGAAATCTGAAGA
>CM031627.1:25929878-25945775 GCA_018398815.1 Conus ventricosus
ACGTTTCAACAATCATATTTGGTAACAAAATCAAGAAGAAATGTCACGATTTTCAACAGTGTAATTTAGGAAATTAAGTCTTGACGTTTGGTGATCGCCTTATGTTATTCATTATTGTTGGTACTCGAGCGTGACGTACGTCCCCCTCTTTGTGAGTTAGCTTTGTTCAAGTTACAGTTTTGCCCGCTAAGGTAATTGCCCACCCCTGTCTGCCGTGCATTATCACCCGCAAGGGAGCCAGCATGTGAACGCGGCCCCAGTGACTGCATGGGATTTCGCGAGTTTCCCGTGCTGCCTGCCAGCTGCGTACCAGTGACCTGGCTTGGTGCGCCTGAACCAGACCTGTTCGCCGTACTGCGTCTCGCCCTCCTGTCACCCCTTTTGTTGTGGAGGGAGAAAGAGAGGCTGTTGATGCACGCTCTACACTCTCCCCCCTCTGGTCACCTGTCTGCGGGTTTCCAATGTGGCTTCATCAGCAACCTGTGAATGGAGGTGGGAGGGAGGGGGGCGTGATGGGAGAGTGGGTTGATTTTCATGGTGGACGAGGAAAGGGGTAGGGTTGGTGGTGGGCTTAGGTACAGGCACATCATGAATAACATCATTTCTTTCCCCAAACTGTCTGTCATTATCTGGTTAACGTGTTTGAACGGTCAGCTTGCCTTTGACAAACACTACTACTTTCCCTTGTTGTTTTGCCATTTGTACAATGTTTTGTTGCCTGTGAGTTACATTTGTCGCTAGTCTGACCCCCTTTCTTTCCAGTTGTCCTCTTACTTCTTTATTCCAGAGCAGTTCCATCTGATTCTTCCACTGACTAAATTTCACAATCATTGTCCGTGGCTCCCCGGGCCCTGGCCCACCCCACCCTGTGTGCCCTTACAATGTCATCTTCTGTCCACTTTCTTCCCCACTCCACTCCATTCAATGCCTCACACACTGCATGAGCACACGCATCATACCCCTCCCTCCCACCACCATGCACAGGAGGGACCCTAAACATACGCAGATTATCCCGCCGCGAAAATCCTCCAGTCTGTCGATCTCATCAGTCTATTGACTTCTTCTTTCAGTTTTTCCACTCTTTCAGACACACGCGCACACTTATCTCCCCCTTCTTCAGTCTCTGTGTGCAGATCATCCAACTCAGCAGTCATAGTGTCTATTATGTTGCATAGCATACTGTTCTCTTCTTCTAGTCTGCTACATTTTTGGTCTATTTGATCACACTTTTCCGCTCCTTTAGTTAGGCCTTGCTTTATCTCACACAGTTCGTCTCTGATGATTATGTTCTGTTGTAACTGTTCCTCCATAAGTTCAGTTAAGTGTGTGTTTTGTATGTCAAACTGTACTTTGAATGACTGACTTTGGGCCTCAATAGCTGCTAGAATGTGAGAGAGATTATCAGAGGCACCCTTCTTCTCCTCCACCATCACACTCTCCGCCCTGCCCTTTTCCGTGTCTTTCATGTCACACGTTTCTTGCGTTGTTCTTGGACCTGGATCCGTTTGAACATCATGGCTCAGCAAAATGTTCCACATCAGGTAATAATAATAATAATAATAATAATAATAATAATAATAATAATAATAATAATAATAATGGTTTCTTATATAGCGCTTAATCAAACAAATTTCTCTAAGCGCTTTACAAAGTCATACTACATTCACCCTTCTCATATACAATAGTACACCCTACACCTAGCTACAAATACTATTACTACATTAACAAACACATCCTAATCCTACGAGTGTGACATTCACTTATTTTCCAAGTATTACTACAAACACTTAATCCTATAACGTTCAGTCATACAACAAATACATGTAATGGAGAACATACACATACACTACATTTGAAAAGGCCCAGACAGCTATGAGTTAGCTTGCCCCCCACCCCCCACCCCACAGCATTGATTAATTATGAGAAAATAGATGGGTTTTAAGTTTAGACTTGAAAGAAGGGATAGAATCTGAATGTCTGAGAGAGTCTGGCAGTCTGTTCCACGTCACTGGAGCTTGAAAAGAGAAAGATCTTTCACCAGTAGTAGTCCTGAAGCGAGTGATTCGTAGAAGGTGATCGTCAACACAGGAGCGTAGTTGTCAAGAGGGGGTGTAGATTTTAAGGAGATCTGTGAGATAAGGAGGTCCATTTTCAAAGAGGGCAGAAAAAGTGAGAGTTGAGATTTTGTACGAGATACGGTTTGAGACAGATAGCCAGTGAAGAGAGTGAAGTAGAGGCGAAATGTGATCATATTTCCTAGTCTACAGACGACTCAGGCTGCATGATTTTGGATTCGCTGTAATCTTTCTATCAGGTATTTTGGAAGGCCTGCCAAAAGTGAGTGACAGTAATCTATTCTAGATAAGACAGATGCACAAATGAGAGTTTTTGTAGCATCTGTAGAGAGAAGGTGACGTACGGAGCGGATTCTTCTTGTAGTCAAGTGGTCGAGTGGTGTTGGTTCGTTGGAACGTGTGGCTCATTCACTCAATGGAACAATTCAGCGACTAGAAGGTGATAGGTTTTTTATTCATCTTCACTACAACACACACAGCAGGGAGCAAGCCTGTATAGACACATGCAAAGAAAACAGCTTCTTAACAAACAGTAAATGTAGGAGACAATAGTTGTCAAAATCTACACTTTACAATGGATACTAGGCTTGCGTACACCTACCCAATTCATTTTCTTTATTTATGGATTTATAATTTACATAGTCATTTATCATACCAAGGGCAAAAAAACAAATGAAATTATCAAACATAAATAGGCAGTAGTTGTCAGTACACAACTCAACACACATACCACAAAACTTTAAACTTGTACATCAACACAAAGAGAAAGAGAGAGAGAGCAAACATACAATAAAATTACAACTTTGCCACAATGTCATGGCTTCAGTCACCATTTTATCTAAGACAGTTGAAGCCAATTTCAATGCTCTGACCCTTTTTCCCCATGACTTTCCAACCTGATCCTCAATGTGGTGGTTGGTAAAATTAGCTCGATTCTCCCATGATCATTTAATCATGGAATGCCTTGCATTAGTTGCAACAAACCCCAAATCGAAATTTCCCGAAAGGAAATTTACAAAATTAGGTCTCCTCTGAACCAGGATTAGACCAATTCCCCAAGCAGAAATTACTAACACTAATAACAAAAAGAGAATTTAATTATTTACCACAGTTATTACCATACTGAGCCATGTATCGGTTAAATCTGAGGCTGTATACCTTTGTGACTAACCATTTAGAATATTATTTTAGGGCAAAAGCCACCTTCAAAAGATCCTGTGGACAAGAATTCTTGCTTAACTAGCCACAGTGTGACTTAGTAATCATGCAGGAGTGTCACCCTAATCATTATTCCAACATACAAAATACACAAGAATGAAAGGATAAAAAAGAAAGAAAAATTCAATGTTCAAGGTTGACTGGAACATAGGCAGAAAATCAATTAAGGCTCTAGACTAGTTAAGAACCGCCTTTAGACAAATTTCTCTGGGCCAGGAAAATTTTGACGTCATCTATGTACAACAATGCTACAAAATCTGCTGACATGCCCGGTCACAAGTGTGATACTTTTGTCAAATGTTACTCATAAAGTCTTTCAACAATAAATCTGCAAGTACAGTAGTCCACACAATCCTTTAGATGGCTGGGTAATTCTGAACATTTCACATATTTTACATTTTCTTTCCAATACAGAGATGGTAATGATCTGAAAATAAAGAGAGTTTGTGTAGCAAAGCTAGCACGTGGCAGTTCAAAACTGAAGGGCTTGAAACAAAGGGAGTTTGAGTAGCAAGGCTAGCACATGGCCATTTCCGAAACTGAAAAGCTTGAAAGGTTCGCACCCACAAAACTGCAACTTGTACAAACATACAGGGTAAAATATTTGAAGATCGATCAAAGAAAACTTTTCAAAGTCTACAATCTCATACAACTTACTAACCGCTTAAGACACTGCGTGCAGCCTCTTCGATGTCGTCGGGTCTACGCCATGCTTCAAATTGCCCGGTTTCCGTTCGTCAATGCTTTTTGTTCTTTCACGGACAACGACTTCCGATTTGTGGCTATACGCACGGACAATGTTAAATTTACATCTGTATGCACCCTATAACATTCTTAGTTCTAAATAGGCATTCTTGCACATATTTGAAACCTGTTTCTCAAAGGTGAGGGATTGGTCAAGAATGACCCTAGACTGTAGACAGAGGTGGAGACAGAGACAGTACAGTCATTGATAGTGACAGTTGAAGGCAGAGAAGGATGGTTAGGCTGTTTTGTCACGAACATGAGTTCCGTCTTGTCATCGTTTAGTTGTAGTTTGTTGGTTGTCATCCAGTCCTTCAGGTCTGCAATGCAGCCCCGCGTCCGAGAAATCAGTGAGTCAATTTCAGCAATGGGAGCCGACTGATGAAGCTGAGTATCATCAGCAAAGCTCTCATGCGACATGGCGTGACCACTGATGACGTCAGACACAGGACTAGCATACAGCACAAAAAGGACTGGCCCCAGTACAAAACCCTGAGGCACACCGTACCTAAGAGGAGAACTGTCTGAGTAGCTACCCTGTACACATACTGTCTGAGTCCGTCCAGTCAAGTAAGAGATAATCCAGTCGAGAGCTGTGTCTTTGAATCCAAAGGAAGTCTGGAGCCGTTAGAACAAAATATTATGATCGATCATGTCAAATGCTGTGGAGAGGTCTAAAATCGCTAATAAGGAAACATTCCCATCGTCAAGCCCGCAGAGGAGGTCATTGACTATATGGAGGAGTGCTGTCTCACAACTATGGCCTTGTCTGTAAGCAGACTGGTGAGGATTCAAAAGATGATTCTTTTCGAGATGTTCTAGAATGTGTTCCAAAACGATCTTCTCCAATAATTTTGATAGAAATGACAAATTTGATACAGGCCAATAATTCTTTAAACCATTTTTATCTAAAGAAGGTTTTCTGATCAATGGACGTACGACTGCGGACCGGAAGATTTCAGGAACGTGACCAGAGGACAAAGAGGTATTGATAACATGAGTAAGATGGGGTAGGACGTCATCAATGCACTGAAAGAGCAAGTTAGTGGGAATGGCATCACGTTCACATGATTTAGGGCTGCATCGCAAACAAAGTTGTTTGACATAGTCTTGACTAACAGGGCTAAAACAAGCCAAAGGAGGTCCACAGTAAACTTTGTCATTTAGAGAATGTACAGGTGCAGTAGAATCTACCCTCCATGTCAGTGTAAAGTACCTGCCATGTCAGGTTAAAGTACCCACCATGTCAGGGTAAAGTGCACACCATGACAGGGTAAGGTACCCACCATGTCAGATTAAAACGCCCACTATAGCAGGGTAAAGTGCCTATCATGTCAGGGTAAAAGGTACCCACCATGTCAGATTAAAACGCCCACTATAGCAGGGTAAAGTGCCTATCATGTCAGGGTAAAGCGCCAACCACGGCACAATAAAGTACACACCATGACAGGGTAAATTACTTACCATGTTAAGGTACAGTACCCATCATGTCAGGGTACAGTACCCACCATGTCAGGATAATGCGCCCACCATGTCAGGAGAAAGTACCCACTATGGCAGGATAAAGACCACACCATGGGAGGAAAAAGTACCACCATGTCAGGGTAAAGTACCCAGCATGGCAGAAAATGATGTTTATCATGTCAAGATAAAGTACACAATATGGCAGGCCCCCGCCATGTCAGGGTAAAGTACCCACCATGTCAGGGTAAAGTACCTATCATGGCGGGAAAAAGCCCCCACCATGTCAAAGTAAAGTACCTGTCATGTCAGGCCAAATCGCTCACAATGGCAGGATAAAGTGCCTATTATATCAGGGTAAAGCGCACACCATGACCGGGCAAAGTATCTACTATAACAAGGTTAAGTACCCACCATGTCAGCATAAAGAGCCCACCATGGCAGAGTAAAGTACTTACCATGTCAGGGTAAAGTACCCACCATGTCAGGGTAAAACACCCTCCATGTCAGGGTAAAGTAGTATCATGTCAGGGTAAAGCGCCAACCATGTCAAGGAAAAGTACGCACTATGGCAGAATAAATCCTCCAGGATGTCAGAAGAAAGTACCCATTATGTTAGGGTAAAGCGCACACCATGGCAGGATATAGTGCCTATAATGTCAGGGTAAAGCGCACACCATGGCAGAATAAAATATATACCATGTCAGGGTAACGTTTCTACCATGTCAGGGTTAAGTACCCACCATATCAGGGTAAAGTACCTACCATGTCAGGGTAAAGCACACATCATGGCAGCATAAAGAACCACAAAGTCAGGTTAAAGTACCCACCATGGCAGAATAATGTGCCACCATGTCAGGGTAAATTGCCCACCATGGCAGGATAAAGTACGTACCATATCATGTCAGGGTAAAGCGCACACAATGGCAGGATAAAGTGCCTATCATGGCAGGGTAAAGCGCACATCATGACCTGGTAAAGTATATACCATGTCAGGGTAAAGTACCCACAATGTCAGGGTAAAGTATCCACCATGTCAGGGTAAATTACGTACCATGTCAGGGTAAAGTCTTACCATGTCAGGGTAACGTACCTACCATGTCAGGGAAAGCACCAGCAATGGCAGGATATAGTTCCCACTATGGCAGGGTAAAGAACACACCATGGAAGGATAAAGTATCCTCCAAGTCAGGGTAGAGCATGCACCACAGCAGAAGAAAGTGCCGATTATGTCATTGTAAAGCGCACATCATGACCCAGTAAAGCATCTAGCATGCCAGGGTAAAGTAATCACCATGTCACCATGGTAAATCTTCAACATGGCAGGATAAAGTGCCCATCTTGGCAGGGTAAAGCACACACATGACTGGGTGAGGTATCTACCATGTCAGAGTAATGTACCAACCATGTCAGGGTAAAGTGCCCAGCATGGCGGGATGAAGTACCTAGCATGTGAGGGTAAAGTACCTTCCATGGAAGGGTAAATTACCCATCACGTCAGGGTAAAGTACCTACCATGTCAGGGAAACATACCAACCATGTCATTGATAAGTATCTACCATGTCAGGGTAAGCACACACCATAGCAGGGTAAAGTATGTATCATGTCAGGTAAAGATCATATCATGTCAGGATAAAGTACCTACCATGTCAGGGTTAAGTACCAGTCCTGTGAGGGTAAAACGCCCGCTATGGCAGGTAAAGTATCAACCATCTTGGGGTAAAGCACACACCATGAGAGGATAGAGAACTCACCTGTAAGTATAAAACGCTCACCATGGCAGGGTAGATTGACTATCATGTCAGGGTAAAGTACCCACCATGTTAGAGTAAAGTACCTGAAATGTCAGGGTCAAATGCCTACCATGTCAGGGTACAATACTTACCACGTCAGGGCAACGTACCCTCCATGTCAGGGTAAAATTCCCACCATGTAAGGGTAAAGTACCCACCACGTCAGGGTAAAATTCCCACCATGTAAGGGTAAAGTAACCACCATGTCAGGGTAAAATTCCCACCATGTGAGGGTAAAGTACCCACCACGTCAGGGTAAAATACCTACCATGTCAGGGTAAAGTACCCTACATGTCAGGGTAAAGCGTACACCATGTCAGGGTAAAGCGCACACCATGTCAGGGTAAAGTACCACCATTTTAGATTAAAACGCCCACCACGACAGGATAAAGTGCCAAGGTAAAGCGCCAACCATTGCACAATAAAGTAAACACCATGTCAGTGTAAAGTACCAACCATGTCAGGGTACAGTACCCACCATGTCAGGGTACCTATTATGGCAGGATAAAGCCCCCACCATGGCAGGATAAAGTACCCAACATTTCAGGGTAAAGCGCACACCATGACCGGATAAAGTATCTGACAAGCCAGGGTTAAGTACCCATCATGTCAGGTAAAGTACTCAGTATGGCAGAATAAAGCCACCAGCATATCATAATAGAATACAAATTATGTAAGGGAAAGGCGCGCACCATGGCAGCATAAAGTACTAACCTTTTCAGGTTAAAGCACCCACCTTGACAGGGTAAAGTGCCTACCATGACCGTGCAAAGTGTCTACCATGTCAGGGCAAAGTACCCACTATGTCAGGGTGAAGCACCTACCATGACAGGATAAAGTGCCTCTCACGGCAGGGTAAAGCTCACATCATTACCTGGTAACGTATCTACCATGTTCGGGTAACGTATCTACCATATTAGGGTAAAGCAAATACGATATCAGGGTAAAGCAAGTGCCATATCGGGGTAAAGCAAATACCATATCGGGGTAAAGCAAATACCATATCGGGGTAAAGCAAATGCCATATCGGGGTAAAGCAAATACGATATCAGGGGAAAGCAAATACCATATTAGGGTAAAGCAAATACCATATCGGGGTAAAGCAAATACCATATCGGGGTAAAGCAAATACCATATCGGGGTAAAGCAAATACCATATCGGGGTAAAGCAAGTGCCATATCAGGGATAAAGCAAGTGCCATATCAGGGGAAAGCAAATGGCATATCAGGGGAAAACTAGTGCCATATCAGGGTAAAGCCAATGCCATATCCAGGTTAAGCCAATGCCATATCAGGGTAAAGCCAATGCCATATCAGGGTGAAGCCAATGCCATATCCGGGTTAAGCCAATGCCATATCCAGGTTTAGCCAATGCCATATCCAGTTTAAGCCAATGCCAATGCCGTATCAGGAAAAGGGCATGCACATCAGAGTAAAGCGAAAGCGATATTAGGGTAAAGCGAAAGCCATATCAGGGTAAAGCGAAAGCCATATGAGGATAGAGCAAATATCTAGTCATGGTAAAGCAACCACATTATCAGGGTAAAGTAAATGCCATATCAGGGTAAAGCCAATGCCATATCAGGGTAAAGCCAATACCGTATCAGGGTGAAGCCAATGCCATATCAGGGTAAAGCCAATGCCATATCAGGGTAAAGCCAATGCCATATCAGGGTGAAGCCAATGCCATATCAGGGTGAAGCCAATGCCATATCAGGATAAAGCACCCGTCATGTCGGTATAAAAACGCTCAACACGTCAGGTTAAGCCATCCATCAAGTCAGGAAAAATTATCGTATGTCAGAAATTTAGTATAAATAGATTTCAGGCATAAATGAAAAGACCAATGGTTTAGTAATCCACAACATTCTTTTAAAACATTCCTGCAATGTTCAAAATGTTTAAGTGTCAACTGTGTCGCCCATCAGTAGATTTTTGAAACCACTCAGAATACATTTCTTAGACGTTAATGATTAATAGATCAGGATGTTCCAATATGGCTATCAGCAGAGCGCACGCACCTGAAGATCGAATACTTGCCGTTTATATTTGTACCCTCTCTCTCTCTCTCTCTCTCTCTTCTCTCTCTCTCTCTCTCTCTCTCTCTCTCTCTCTCTCTCTCTCTCTCTCTCTCTCTCTCTCTCTTCATTGCGATCTTTATAAATCACAAATTGCAAGTGCTGGCAATAAATCAAGGTTTGCGTGCAGCTCCCTGTCTCATACATCATTCCACTCTGCCCCTTCCTAGCCGCTCTCTGTGTACAACTCTCGTAGATCATGAATCGTTCACAGCGGAATATATACGCATTCGTCCAAGACCATGTGTGTGCATCCAGGTGTGCGTGTGTAATATGCGTGTACAGGCAGTGTGCGTGTGTGTGTGTGTGTGTGTGTGTGTGGTGTGTGTGTGTGTGTGTGTGTGTGTGTGTGTGTGTGTGTGTGTGTGTGTGTGTGTGTGTGTGTGTGTGTGTGTGTGAGAGAGAGAGAGAGAGAGAGAGAGAGAGAGGGGGGGGGAGAGAGATTCGGATTCGGATTCGGATTCGGATGATTTATTCATACAGGCCTTAGCCCTTTATGAAGGGGTGAGTGAGCATAATATATGAACTGAGATAAATACTCATGATTGTCAAACATTCCAAACATATATCATTTAGAACATCAAGAAGTAACTGTTTCTCTAAATCTAAATGCCTTATACAAAAAGAATGAGAAATTTCGAACAACTTCTGGTGAGGTTGACGACATAAGTATAGTCAATTTAAATAGAGAAGGCTGTCTGTAAAATTTTGGCTGAATACATTCGGTTCTAATGTTCTTTAGGGCTGGACAGCAAAGAACAAAATGGATTTCATTTTCTGGAGACTCTTTGCAAAACGGACACAACAAGACATTGTCATCAACAACGGTTTTGTATCTAAACTTGTGAACTGCCAATTCTGATATTCCAAACCTAAATTTGGTCATGATATATTTCAAGTGCCTGTCCATTTCTAAAATTAGATAAGGTTTCAGATCATGAAAGCTGCAAACATTTCTATAGAAATCAAACCTCTCACTATGCTGCACATGGTCTGACCATTTTTGCCAGCTGCAGTCAACCAATCGTTGACGAAAACAATGTAAACACTGCTTAACATTTCCAACACCTTGACTTAATCACACGAAACCAAAACCATATTCAAAAAGACACGTACGAACTTTACTAGCCCAGTTGTTTTTTTCCTCTAGCATCAAGACCATATAACATGTTATAAGCTTTGCGTGGTAATCTGTGGTCCTCCATATGAAGTAAATTCAGCCAATGACGAATGCATTTTACTGCTGAGACTATGTATATGGGGAATCTATTCGTATCACCATTAATCAAGTCGTTAGGCGTGCGCCTGTCTACACCTAAGAACCTTTTTAATGCGAACAGGTGCACAGACTCACAGTATACAGCAGTGCCATCTAACCCCCATAGTTCAGACCCATACTGTACAATTGGTTGAACCTGACTATCAAACAACTTGAGAAATACATTAAAAGACGTACTATTGAGAACATATAATTTCTTCATAATACAGAGTAAAGCATTGTTGGCTCTGCACCAACAAAACTTAGACGTGTAGAGAAAAATATACCCAAATACTTATAAGCATTCACAACAGGCATTGAGTCATCATCATAGAACAATCTTTCTCGTGTGCTTAAATAACCACCCTTACAAAATACAATAATGTTACTTTTGGACAAATTAACCCTTAGTTGGAGAGAAGCAGCTGCGCATTGTAAACTATTCAGTTGTGTCTGTAAACCAATAACAGTCTCCAATACAAAACCACATCATCTGCTAATAAAAGAATAAACAATTCAAAAGCATCCAGCGTCAACAAAGCCCCATGTCTTTCATTGTTGATCACTTCAATGGCTAATTTATTAATAAAGAGCGAAAATAGAACAGGACTGCAAGCATCACCTTGCCTTACCCCAGCTGTACAGTTAATAAAATCTGTCAGTTTAGCGCCAAAACGAACTCTAGCTCTAACTACCTCATACATGCTCCTGATACATCTGTAGAGTTTACCCCTAATACCGTTTTAATCATGACTGGCCAAAGAAGATTTCTATTTATGGAATCAAACGCTTTTTCAAAGTCTATAAAAGCAACGTACAATTTTCGATTATAGGAAAACTGTTTCTGAACGATAGCCATTAAAGTAAACATGTGGTCAACAGTCGAATAACCTTTTTTGAAACCAGCTTGGTGATCACCAGTGATGTTTTTTCCTCTATCCATTCTTGCAGCCTATTATTTACTATCATTCCGTACCGTTTACTATTTATATTGCTTAGGGAGATGCCCCTATAATTATTTGGATTATTAACATCACCTTTTTTTAAATATGGGCAAAATTATTGATTCTGTCCAGTTATTTGGAAACGTACCATTATCAAACAATTTGTTAAACAATTTCACACAAAATTGCACAACTTGGGCAGAAGAGTATTTGAACAGTTCGTGGCCTGCTGCTTTACGGTTTTTCAGTTTTTTAATAGCTAATAATACTTCTTCTTCACTAATGGGACGGTTCATATAGCTATCAGACTCATCTTCAAACCCCTCGAACCCCTCTTGGTTTGACTCATTCTCAGTATTTAATTCTAACAAGGCTTGAAAATGTTGAAACCACATTTCAGCTGAAATGTTGTTTCTAGGCCGAGTTCATTTCGGCGATATTGTGTGAATTACAGTCCAGAAATTCTTCTGAGACTTTATAGATGTTACTAATTCATCTATTAATGACTTCTTAATATATTCTTTCTCTTTTCTCTTTAGTAAATGTTTATATTCACGTCTGGCTATAACGTATGCAGTTCTGTCAGCGTCCCTCAACGAGCAGCGACTTATTCCCAATAATCTCCTAGTCTTTGTTTTATTAAAAGAACATTCATGGTCAAACCTGTTCTTTGAAATTCTATCATGGCCATGAATACATTTTTTCATACATTCAGCACATCCCAATATACATTCGTTAAACATATTAAGAGCTAGATCTACATAAGTGTCCATTTAAACGTGTGGCAATATCAAACTTTTCACACGTTTTTTCAGCACACAGAGAATCACAAAACGAAGAAGCGCATTCATCACTCCAGACACTTTTTTCTATAACATCGTCATGACCTCTTTTGTTAGCGTCTGCTAGGTTTCCACAAGGGAAACAAACATGAAGTGATCAAGGGAAATGATCAGAGTCTATTCGTTCTACAGCCTGCAATTCACAAGCATAACACAGAAGAACAAAAAGTTCATTTGACAATATGAAATAATCATTCACACTACCTCCAGAGTCAGAAACATATGTATAGCAACCTTTTAGGTCGCCTTCACATACACCATTTAGGATGCACAAGTTCAAAGCAGTGCACATGTTTAATAATAATTTCCCATAATGATTTAGATTTTTATCTTGGGAGCATCGAATAATACTGAAAGATTGACTATCATGTTGTGTATCAAAAGCATGGAACCCAAAGAAATCTTGAGAGATATCAGTTCTACCATTCAAATCACCGTTCAAAATGACATAAACATCATTCATTGTCAGCAGGTCAGTCAGACATTCTTCCAGTGTAGCAATACCATTATCTAGATCAGAATAGACATAAAAAGGAGATCCTTAGGGGGGGATGTACGAACAGACATACAAAATGTCTCTGTCTGTTCCAAACAAGAATTTGTCAATCAGAAAAATAATTAGAATTGGATTATTTACGTCAATCGATCTAACAAAGGGGATGAATTCATTTCTTATTAAACATACGACACCTCCAGATCGTCTCCCATGATTAGTGAACTTAACCGCAGGCTTGCAAAATGTTTTATAACCAACAAACAAATCATCACTACATTCATAAATAAATGTTTCCCTTAAGCAGACAAAGTCGAACTGACTAAGAAATGAGGCAAAATCAGAATCAACAAACTTTGACATTAAACCATTGACATTTCACGTCAAGAAAGCATAAGGTTTATGAACAGCAGAAGACATCGTGTACTTAGTAAATTTATACGTGCAACCAGTCGGCAGCTCTGCCGAACAGGCCTGACACAACGAAAAGTGTTCATGTTTTGTCAATGTCACTGGCGGCCGAGAAGTCTACCGGTGTTGTGGGACTGGCCTTCTCTTTTTCTGTGCTGGTTACAAGGCATTTTTTTTACATGTGGCCGGCCGACTCCCTATCTAGGTTCAGCTAAGTTGCCATGAGCGTCGAGAAAGTACTTTTTACTATCAATAATCAAATGATCGAAAATCATTGATGCTCTTTTCCCCTCGGCTCTGGCTTTTTTCAGATAGGGAGAGAGGCCGCGCCTGATTTCCCTGACACGAAATGAGAAATCCTCTCCAACAAAAATGTTGCTGCCCCTCAGTTTGGCTTTAGCTTTAAGGATTCTCACCTTATCTTTGTAAGAGGAGCAGCAAGCTATGATGGGAGAGTCGGGTTTAGCATTCAGTCTGTGAACATGGTCAAACTGAACTTCCTGTACCACATCCAAACTGTCCGTAATCAGGTCACGCACTTTTCCTTCGCACTGCTCATTTGTCTCATTTTGATGTCTGGGAATACCATAAAAGATAAGATTGTTGCGTTTGGACCGACATTCTAAATCATCATTTTTCTTTCTAACTGCTCTACCTTAGCTAAAAGTTCAGAGTTTTTCCTTGCCAGTTCCAAGTTTTCTTTTCTCAAATTTCCCACCTCCTCCCGCCGATCATCAAACCCAGTATACATGGCAGCAAACTGATCCCGAAGGTCCTTTAAGCTGTTCTCAACTGCAGTAAACTTACTGTCCAGCTTGTTTATGACGTCTGCTATGGTGGGTTGCTGAGGAGAAAGCAGAGTCATCTGTCCTGCGTCTAGAGAAGCCCTGGCCCTGTCCGTGCTGGTCCTCCATCCTGTCGTGGCACTCTGGCTGCCCAACCTCGACTGCCGAACGCCGGTGGGTCCAGGATTCCGCTCGACGTCCCCGCAGCAAAGTAGCAAACTGCCCCAGAACATCAGCGTGAAGAGCAAGACTAAGGTGACACCGGCAGCTCTGGTTAGCAGGGCCAGAATGGCGACTCGCTTTGCAGTTTTCTCAGTGGCCCTTTTCAACATGAAGTTGATGTATACTGGCAAAAAGGAGCCACATGACGCCCTGAAGACAAGAGGGGCTGATGGCATGGTATCTTCGGTACTTGCTGACAAACGTACAGGGTCCAACTCAACGTCAGTCCCTCAGCGTTGGCAAAAAACAATGCCACAGTTACTATGGCGACCCGCACGATGCAAGCCGCGGCTCACGCCCCGAGAGAGAGAGAGAAAGAGTGAGAGAGAGAGAGAGAGAGAGAGAGAGAGAGAGAGAGAGAGACGCATGTGTTTATATGTGTGTTTGCATGCGTGCAAGGGTGCGTTCGTGCGTGCGTGCGCGTGTGTGTGTGTGTGTGTGTGTGTGTGTGTGTGTGTGTGTGTGTGTTGTGTGTGTGTGTGTGTGTGTGTGTGTGTGTGTGTGTGTGTGTGTGTGTGTGGTCGCGCGCGCTCGCGCACGCCCATGTATTTTTGTGTGTACGCCTACGCCTGAATGTGTATCTTTCTTGGTATTATGTCTTACATAATGATTGTGGATAATTAAGATAAAATGTGTTCGATGTTCCACCACCAAAATGCAAACATGATGCACCTGTTACGCAGGTGATAGCGTGCCAAGGATTTCAGGGTCTACAGAATGATTTGGGTTTCAAAAGGAAGTGACTGAGGGCGGAAAATGAAGCAATGAAGCAAACTTTAGAACGGAAAGGGGTTAGTTACCGCCACAGATGCAATGAAGCAAACTGTAGAACGGAAAGGGGGTAGTTACCGCCACAGATGCAGACAAACAGATTACAGGTGCACATAATGCAACACAATGCATTTCGACCTCTTGGGTCTTCTTCTGACAAATACAAATAACATCTTAGACAGTGAAAACGAAGAACGAGCAACCACTTATCTTCTTATATTCGGCGCAAAACGGCTGTAGTACTGCACTGTCAAAATGCATTGTGTTTTGTCCTGTAATCTGTCTGCGTTTGTGACGGTAACTAACCCCTTTTCTATCTAAGAAAAATGATTTGAGGTTTAATAGTTTGTTACAGCTCACATTCCATTTTTTAAGATGGTAGTGGAACAATTTCTTGTTCTGCTTGGACATTGAATTTGGCAATCACAACTGCGTCCGATGTTTATACCAAGACTGTGTCCAGTAAGATTTAAGAAAGAAGAGCTGAAACAAATTTTGTGGTCAGTATCTGTATCAAACGGCAGTCACACTGTAGCAATTGAGAATGTGCAGAACCGAAGATAACTAATACTATATAGACCAGAAAAAAAAGGTTTTTTCTTTTGTTGAAACTGGAATATTCACGTATTTCCATCAGGGTTTTGTACAATGACCACTCATAAAGAAAATATTCTTTGAGTGTTGGGACTTGCGTGATGTGATACACAAACATCTTACAGCAGATTCCATGAAAACCTTGTTCAGAAATGTTCAACCTGATGCGATCTTTGAATTATTTAAAGAGATTAACTTTTTTAAAAAT
>CM031627.1:25945875-25966245 GCA_018398815.1 Conus ventricosus
CTGATCTGATATTTTATAGTGGAAAGATTTTAAACAAAAATTCGGGTGGGCATTTAGAAGATGAATTTTAAAGAGTTGTGTGAATGAATGATTTGTGAGTTGACTTCAATGCAGTGACAGCATTAATATGGCCCTTTGTGGTCGGCTGGGCCATAAGCAACATTACCCCATCTTACCTTTGTATTAACGTTTATAGGCTTCATTTCTTTTATGTCATGGGATCGAGCGGCTTTTTCTTTTTTTTTCACTCATAAAAGCATATGCTTAAACTTAGAGTGTGCGTGTATAATACACGTGTGCGCGCGCGCGTGTGTGTTGGTGTGTGTGTGTGTGTGTGTGTGTGTGTGTGTGTGTGTGTGGTGTGTGTGTGTGGTGTGTGTGTGTGTGTGTGTGTGTGTGTGTGTGTGTGTGTGTGTGTGTGTGTGTGTGTTGTTCCTGATGTTTCATAATAGATCTTCCATAAATAAGAAAAAGCGGATTGTCAACTCTACATGTACGTCTTATACGGGTTATTGTTTATTTGTTGCTGTTTTTAAGTGTTGTTTTTTGGTTGTTTTTATGTTGTGTTTTTTTGTGTTGTTGTTTCTAAGTGACATATAAATGCTTACGTTGCCAGGCATGTACGGCTCCAATACACCAACTTGTACTGTTCTTTTTTTCCCACAATTTCACAGGGCAGTTTGGGAGTGTTTGTGGGGTTTGGATGGGGCTTTGGACGAGTGAGTAGGGCGAGGTATGGTTGGAGTGAGTTTCGAAGAATTTCAGGGGAGTTTGGGAGATTTTCGGGGTATTTCAGCGAGTTTCGGATAGTTTTGATGAAAAGGAGGACCATACATAAAGTGTCCTCTCAGGTTTAGTATCATAAGGACACGCAACAAACCATTCATAGATAAATACAATCTGTTGAAATACAAACACCGTCTCTCTCTCTCTCTCTCTCTCTCTCTCTCTCTCTCTCTCTCTCTCTCTCTCTCTCTCTCTCTCTCTCTCTCTCTCTCTCTCTCTCTCTCTCTCCTCTCTCTCTCTCTCTCTCTCGTGCTCCGTGCCAACAGATCATTGTCTTTTTTGTCATGTTCTTCAATGCATTGCTTGATAAGGGTATTTTTCCCGAATCTTGGTGCGAATCTGTAACTCTTCCACTGTATAAAAAAGGTTATGTGAACAATGTAAATGACAATGGAAGTATCTCGTTATCTGATATTAGTAGCAAAGTGGGGGCCGGAATGGCTCAGTTGGTAGCGCGCCCGACTCACGATCCTGGGGTTGCGGGTTCGAATTTCGGTACGGGGGGATTTTCTCTAGGAGTTAACATTGGTTCTGACTCCATTCCCCATTCAGTCCTTCGAATGAGATTATAAACCGAAGTTCCGTGTTTGAATGCATGAACAACGTCTTGCACACACGCACAATTCCATCTCCAACTTTCGGAAGAGAAGGCCAGTTTGACCGTTGGTATGGATGACACGTTACACATAGCATGCACCTTCCCCGAAGATGGAGTATGGCTGCCTTAATGGCGGGATAAAAAACGGTCATAAACACAAAAACTCCACTACCTGTCTATACAGCAGCCCTCTGCAGGAGTATCAGCCTGCGTACGCGCAGAAAGAAAGAAAGAAATGTAGCAAAGTATTAGTACCATTATCAACTCAAGACTTCAGGAATATGCAGAAGAAAATAACCTAACCGGTGAACATCAAGCAAGATTAAACACGGTGTCACGACCGACCCCTGGAGGTCTGCCCTGACAGGATCGGTCTAGGTGGGAGTGAAGGGAGTGACTGACCTCACCACGCCTCGCAAGAGCCCACACAAGAAAGATTACGATACAACACCCCATTTATTCACACCAACAAAATAAACATTCCAACACACACAACATGCACGATCACAATCAAGCACTCCAACGCACACAACATGCACAATCACAATCAAGCACTTCAACACCCACAACATGCACGATTATAAATAAAACATTTCACCATACGACGTACACAATCACAATTACAGCATTCCAGCACATATAACATATACACAATTATAAAGAAACATTTCCAGCATCGATCCCTTCTAACACCATGGCGTGCGTCCACACACCCCTCCTCTGTCAAGCCTACTGGGAGCACCCTGTCGCACTAGTGCTCCGAACCGGGTCGGTTCTCTCGCAGGGAGTCGCTCAAAGCCGACACCCTCGACTCACAGCAGGCAGTGAAGAGCGCGTCCCGGAGGGGGGGGGGGGGGGGGGAAACGTGACGCGTTACGGAGGTCCTGGACGGGGGTCAGGGCCGCCATGTCAAGACGGCGGCTCCTCTACCAGTCCGCGGTCCCGCCACCAGAACGTGGCCTCGACCAGCGCGTGGCACCATCCAGTCCGTGATCTCAGCCAGAGCGTGGCCTCAACCAGCACGTGGCACCATCCAGTCCGTGGTCTCAGCCAGAGCGTGGCCTCAACCAGCACGTGGCACCATCCAGTCCGTACTCCGGGTGAAGCCCCCGGGAGGGGGGGAACGTAGCTGGGAGGAGAGAAGAAAGGGAGGGGAGGAAGAAGGAAGGAGGAAGGAAGAAGGGTACTGGAACCCCGCCGTCAGAACAGTCTGACCCATGCTGTCAAATCTTAACAGCCACTCGCATGATGGGCGAGGGGAAGTCTACTAAACGCCACACAGTAAACCCATCGAATCAGGAATGTTCACTAGGGTCTTCTCACACGATGCAGTAAAAGACTGCATTAAATCAACAGGTTATAAAACAAACATGAATTATCTTCACCCTTCTCTCACTCACGTTTAACATTTGCCTTTCTTAGGAAATAACCAACACAGCGACCATCGCTTTATACCTGCCACCACATTTGCAAATAATAATTCAATGGCATAATTGTCACATTTTATAGCCACATTTCAAAATAACACAAATCTCCAACCACGCATCCAAACGACAAATCATGCGTACGCACGCTCGCGAACATAAAACTCGTTCTCTTTGCACACACAAACAGACGGTGGCCGAAGGATAAGAGTCCGGTGAATGTGACAGGGCGGACGAGCGAGACCAGGCAAGTACAAACCCTGAATCACCAGGTTCTCTCCCATCCCACCGACTACCGCATCACCAGATGCATAAACAGGAGAAAGAATTTTGGATATAATTTAGAATTGCCAGGTTAAAGATTGAATTAAACCAGAGAAAAGGTCTCAAACAATATTTCTCTTACAATTTCGAAAACAAAAGAAAATTGCGCAAAAGAGGAGACTAAGCCGGCTAACAACAACAAACCAAAACAACAAACCACGAAACTGATGCTTACCAGCTACCCGTGGGTGACCCAGAAGAGGCGGGTCAAACGACTCTCTCTGCCTCTGTCCAGTCGAGAGGACAGAGGCACAGGTGCGGAGAAAGAAGAAGTGATGTCCCTCTCCTACAGCCGACTGCAGGAATTGAAAGTACTGACTGTACTTTCGATATACGGTGAAGAACCAAGACTGGAGCAGGCGCTCCCAGAGACATTTCCGCTCGAGTGAATAGCTAACCTCCCTCAGCAATGGCGGCCAACATGCCACCTACGTCACAGAGTGAGCATACTCAAACTAAAAGAAATGAAGCACGTGCGACAGGTAAAAAGACAGGCGAGAGGCCGATAACAGCAAGTTCGAGAGAAAGGTACCAGCCACCCATGAACCTGCAGGATGAATAGCACGGGCAGTGGAATAAGAGGAGAGAGAGAGAGAGAAAGCAAACCGAAGTTGAGCTGAACTACACCAAGGTGCAACCGCACCACAAGCCACACTAAGGGACGGATACACGACAACAGCAACGACAATAAATAAATAAATAATTCCGCCATCCCAGATGGGTTCAAACGTCGTAGGCCTCGTGACAAACTCGTGACAAACCCCCCTTCTAAAAGCATCTGTTTCTCTGAGATACAGTTGCTCCTTTGAACCTTGACGCATGTGCAAATTCACAACAATGGGACCGAACCCAACTCTCTGTGCTCGACAGAGTACGAGGAATCCAATACAAACATTCTACGATAGAATCACACCGAGAAATACATAATACTACATTTATCAAACAACTAAGCGAACCTTCCAACCATGAAAGTAACAATCCGAACCATTGGTGATTCACTACCGTTATCATCACTGAAGTGAAAACTGTCACTACACCTGATACAAGACCAAAAGGGGATATGACCCTGGTTGAGGGGAAGTGTCCCTCTGACTGATTTTCCAATGTGCTGACTATGGAGCTCGGCTAAGATAGTCAGCATCCGTATTACCAGGAACCTTGATATGACGGAAAGTGAACGCATGACTCTGCAGTTCCACTGCCCAACCCATGAGTCGACGACTGACTGGCCGGATCCGGTCCAGGTACTGGAGAGGATGATGATCGCTCTCCAGTACAAACTTCCGGCCGTACTTCTTCTTGGGCACGCAGTGCGTGTCCAAATCTGCCGGAGAGCTTCAGCAATAGTAGGGTATCGATAGTCCTAAGCGGGGCAGCCTCTGGCATCGAGTCGCATAGTCTACCGCTACCGAAATGTAGCGGTGACCGCGATCGATAGTGGCTTAATGGGTCCCACCAGGTCGACACCGACCTTGCTGAATGGCTCCCCAACTAGAGGCACTGACCCTAGGGAACACGCTTCAAGCAACCCTTAGGCGTTGTCCGTTGGCAGACATCGCAACTGCGGCAGTACTGCCTAACCTGCGAGTTCATCCCTGGCCAGAAGAAGTCCTGTCTTACTCGCTCGAGAGTCCGCTTGGAGCCCATATGACCTGCCATGGGGGAATCGTGGGCCTGCCGGAGAACAGACTCTTCTCAGGCTTTGGGGAACCACAAGCTGCTTGGCCACACGATCTGCCTGGTGAAAACCCTAAAGAGGATCCCCTTGTGGAGCTCGAAGCTCACCTTGGCGTATCGGGCAGACTGAGCGGGACGATCTACCAGTTGTCGCAGGCGTTGGACATCCAAGTCCCTGGCCTGAAGACGGACCATGGTAGCAGGATCGACCCTGGCCAGAACCTCGTCAGAGATCGGCTGGAGAACGGGCGCAATTCCTGTTCCTGCTTCTTAGCTTTGGCGCATGTGGTGACTCCCACACACGCCTGTACGGGCAGATCCGTAGACACGGACTGACTGCGTCCGTCAGCAAAGGTGACAGTATTCCCTATGAGAAGGGAATACATAGGTCGCCCCAAACCGCGATGGCCCATACTTCGCCACAGAAGTAGGGGTGGAGATAGGAATAAGTACAGAAGGACGGGTGGAAGTAAAACCAGCCTCCAAACCCGCACACATCATAACTAGCGCCCCCGCCGGGCCTCAGGGAAACCAAATTCTTATCCACAAAGATCGTTGATGCTCCCGAATCCCTGATGGTGTCGACCAAGGAGGAACCAACAACAGAGAGAAACACTGGACACTCTGTACTACCAGAAGCTTGGATGGACCCCACGTTAGCCGAGGCGCGAGGATGCTGGAAAGGACTAGCCCCATGACTACCAGCGGCTCTAGGGCAATCTTTCCTAATGTGGCCAGGACGACCACAAAGAAAACACAGTCGGGGCGCTGAAATCCCCGATGAACTGCCTGCCTTGTTCACCCCGCTAGCAGTTGTCTGCGCCTTATTGCCACTAAATCCTGTGGAGGGCTTCCTCTCCGTATCTGGGCGATGCCCATAAGCCCTGCGAGCTTCAGCAAACACCTCAGCGGTGTGAATCGCAGCCGCGAAATCCTGAGGTGCTGTCTCGCCTATCCGGATCCTCAACTCTGGGGACACAGTGTTGGTGAGCTGTTCAATGAGGATCAGATCTCCAGCTCCAACTTAGCCAACTGACGCCAGTACCCTGCGTTTTGCGCAGCCTATCACCAAACTGCACGAAGGTCTCGTCGTTATTCTTCTTCATGGACCTGAACTTCCTCCTGTACGTCTCTGGGGTAAGGTGGAAACGCTTACGCAGAGCCAACTGCATGTCTGAAATAAGACGCGCCCTTCATTTAGAGTGAGAACACACTCCCTTGCAGCACCAGATAATCCAGAAAAAAGGTGCATAGCCTTTGTTCCCCCAACAATTGGTATGAACTAGCAACCTTGTCCAAAATGCTCTAGGAACATATCAATGTCCTCACTAGGTCTGAACTCTGGAAGCTTTAACTTTGGGCCTCTAACTCTATCGCTTGCCTGTCGATCAACCCCCCTGATTTACAGATGCGGAGACCGCGAAAGAAGTTGTTCCATCTCCTCCCTACGCAGAGCCTCCATCCTGTCTAGTTCTTTCCCTACGGAGGCTTCCTGCCTGGCAGCCTCTTCCCTACGCCGATCCTCCTGTCTGGCAGCTTCTTCCCTATGCTGAGCAGCCTCCTCTCTGCGCAGAATACCTCTTCCCTATGCAGAATTTCCTGTCTGTCAGTCTCCTCTCTGCGCAGAGCCTCCATCCTGTCTAGCTCTTCCCTACGGAGCCTTGCCTCTTCCCTACGTAGGGCCTCCTGCCTAGCAGCCTCTTCACTACGTAGGGCTTCCTGCCTGACAACCTCCTCTCTACATAGGGCTTCCTGCCTGGAAGCCTCTTCCCTACGTTGGGCCTCATCCTCCCGTCGCTGTCGCTCTAGAAACATCAGGACGGAAGTGATGTCCTGGGCGGGGTTCACCACTCCCGACACGGGAGGATGACCCATCTGACCCGTCCCTTGGGTCTCGACCTTCCCATAAGGAAAGTCTTCTGGGGCATGCTCCTTACGAGGGGAAGCCTGGAGAGGAGAAGGTTTCGGTCTCTGCGACCCAACAGAAGCCCACAGTTTTCTTCGCTATACTCTGACGCTTCCGAGCGGAAGTGCCAGTCGGGGTCTCGACAGGAAGACCCCCCAGCGAAGAGGTAGTAAAAGTACCCACTGGACTACCTGCTACAGCACTGGAATAAGTAGAAGTTACCGTAGTCGAAGTACTGGTACTAATAGTAGGGACTACAGTAACATTTTGAATACCCTTCTTCTTCGACGCACGCGTCGCCATACCACCAGCGCCGGACGTCGCCATGACAACAAATACCCACGGTTTTCAAATACGGGGAAAGACGATTCCAATTGAAAACAAATATTTTAGGGGTGTGTGTATATGTGTGTATGTGTGTGTGTGTGTGTGGACAAGTTCCGGCTGCTCCCACTCTGGCAACACCGCGCTCTACAGCACGAGCAACAGTGCGGTGGGGCTCACCGAAAAAAAAAAAAAAAAAAAAAAAACTATGTCCCGGCTGCCCCCACTCTGGCAACACCGCGCTCCACAGCACGAGCACAGTGCGGTGGGGCTGGCCGGAAAAAAAAAACCAAACTGGCAGACGAATCCGGAGAGAGGAAAAAAAAGGGACACTAACGTCTGATACAACCCCCTGTACTCAATGACCCGGTAAGAAAAAAAAAACAAAAACTGACTAAATACAAAACAGAATGGAAGACTGAGCGGCAACAGAAAGGCAAGACTTACGGCCGTACCTGCGTGAGGTACCCGGCGGAAAGAGGTCTGGACGCGGTCGACCCCCTTCGTCTCGACTCGACCCCCCAGTCACGCCGGATGTTCCCTCAGGCCACCAAAGACTCCCTTCACGCTAGAGTCACCCAGCCAACCACCCACGAACAAACACGACAAACTGACTAAACATATACAAAACAGACAAAACTAAACAGGTACTCCGCGAAACGAGAGAGACAGCCAGAGCCCTTCACATCCCGGACGAGCCCCCACAATTGTCACGACCGACCCCTGGAGGTCTGCCCTGACAGGATCGGTCTAGGTGGGAGTGAAGGGAGTGACTGACCTCACACGCCTCGCAAGAGCCCACACAAGAAAGATTACGATACAACACCCCATTTATTCACACCAACAAAATAAACATTCCAACACACACAACATGCACGATCACAATCAAGCACTCCAACGCACACAACATGCACAATCACAATCAAGCACTTCAACACCCACAACATGCACGATTATAAATAAACATTTCACCATACGACGTACACAATCACAATTACAGCATTCCAGCACATATAACATATACACAATTATAAAGAAACATTTCCAGCATCGATCCCTTCTAACACCATGGCGTGCGTCCACACCCCTGCCTCTGTCAAGCCTACTGGGAGCACCCTGTCGCACTAGGTTTCTCCGAACCGGGTCGGTTCTCGCAGGGAGTCGCTCAAAGCCGACACCCTCGACTCACAAGCAGGCAGTGAAGAGCGCGTCCCGGAGGGGGGGGGGGGGGGGGGGGGAAACTTGACGCTGTACTGGAGGTCCTGGACGGGGTCAGGGCCGGCCAGTCAAGACGGCGGGCTCCTCTACCAGTCCGCGGTCCCCGACCAGAACGTGGCCCTCGACCAGCGCGTGGCAAACCCTCCAGTCCCTGATCTCAGCCAGAGCGTGGCCTCAACCAGCACGTGGCACCATCCAGTCCTGGTCTCAGCCAGAGCGTGGCCTCAACCAGCACGTGGCACCATCCAGTCCGTACTCCGGGTGAAGCCCCCGGGAGGGGGGGGGGGGGAACGTAGCTGGAGGAGAGAAGAAAGGGAGGGGGGGAAGAAGGAAGGAGGAAGGGAAAAAGGGTACTGGAACCCCGCCGTCAGTACAGTCTGACCCATGCTGTCAAATCTTAACAGCCACTCGCATGATGGGCGAGGGGAAGTCTACTAAACGCACACAGTAAACCCATCGAATCAGGAATGTTCACTAGGGTCTTCTCACACGATGCAGGGAAAAGACTGCATTAAATCAACAGGTTATAAAACAAACATGAATTATCTTCACCCTTCTCTCACTCACGTTTAACATTTGCCTTTCTTAGGAAATAACCAACACAGCGACCATCGCTTTAATACCTGCCACCACATTTGCAAATAATAATTCAATGGCATAATTGTCACATTTTATAGCCACATTTCAAAATAACACAAATCTCCAACCACGCATCCAAACGACAAATCATGCGTACGCACGCTCGCGAACATAAAACTCGTTCTCCTTGCACACACAAACAGACGGTGGCCGAAGGATAAGAGTCCGGTGAATGTGACAGGGGCGGACGAGCGAGACCAGCAAGTACAAACCCTGAATCACCAGGTTCTTCCCATCCCCACCGACTACCGCATCACCAGATGCATAAACAGGAGAAAGAATTTTGGATATAATTTAGAATGGCCAGGTTAAAGATTGAATTAACCAGAGAAAAGGTTTCAAACAATATTTCTCTTACAATTTCGAAAACAAAAGAAAATTGCGCAAAAGAGGAGACTAAGCCGGCTAACAACAACAAACCAAAACAAACAAACCACGAAACTGATGCTTACCAGCTACCCGTGGGTTGACCCAGAAGAGGCGGTCAAACGACTCTCTCTGCCCTCTGTCCAGTCGAGAGGACAGGCCCCAGGTGCGGAGAAAGAAGAAGTGATGTCCCTCTCCTACAGGCTGACTGCAGGAATTGAAAGTACTGACTGTACTTTCGATGATACGGTGAAGAACCAAGACTGGAGCAGGCGCTCCCAGAGACATCTTCCGCTCGAGTGAATAGCTAACCTCCCTCAGCAATGGCGGCCAACATGCCACCTACGTCCAAGAGTGAGCATACTTCAAACTAAAAGAAATGAAGCACGCGCGACAGGTAAAAAGACAGGCGAGAGGCCGATAGACAGCAAGTTCGAGAGAAAGGTACCAGCCACCCGTGAACCTACAGGATGAATAGCACGGGCAGTGGAATAAGAGAGAAGAGAGAGAGAGAGAGAGAAAGCAAACCGAAGTTGAGCTGAACTACACCAAGGTGCAACCGCACCACAAGCCACACTAAGGGACGGATACACGACAACAGCAACGACAATAAATAAATAAATAATTCCGCCATCCCAGATGGGTCAAACGTCGTAGGCCTCGTGACAAACTCGTGACACACGGATACTCGAGTGTAGACCATATTTTACTCTTCTTGCCCTGATTCAGAAGCAGTTTTCTTTTAATCGTATATTATACATAGCATTTATTGATTTTGAAAAGGCGTTTGACTCGATCAATCAAAATTTACTTTGGCTTTTATTGATAATAAAACGGTATAAAAGGAGAATTGTTTAAGTGTATTCACATCATGTATCAAGCAATCAAAACAAGGATAAGAAGCGCAATAAATTGACTGACTATATAATGTGCACTAGAGGAATAAAACGAGGGGATGTGTGCAGTCCTGTTCTATTTTCATTATTCATTAATGATCTCGCTACTGAAATAGTAGAAAACGGCAAGCATGGTGCTAGATTTACAAACGATCTAATGGAACGCTTTATTCTATTGATTGCGGATGATATAGCATTGCTCTCGGAGTCTGTCGTAGGTTTGCAGACACAATTAAATAATTTAAAGTACTCAGCCGATAGATTAAAACTAAAAGTCAATTTTGAAAAAAAGCAAGATTATTGTTTTTAGAAAAGGAGGTCAGTTGGCTGCAATGGAGAAAGGGATGTATGATGGTTCTCTTATGCCCGTCGTAAACGTTTATAAATACCTAGGCATATTTCTTTTCTACTTGCCTGAGTTTTGTTGCCGCTTGTAGAGACCTTTCTAGTAGAGACAGGAATGTGTTATTACGTGTTATGAAGAAATTGTCACTATTGAATAAAAACTCCTTAGAATGTTTGTCAAAAATTTTGATGCACAGATACAACCCATTGTACAGTATGGTTCAGAGTTATGGGCTTAGATAAGAACGCTATTGTTCATTGTAAAATCGGTTCATTTAACTGTGTTAAAAAAAGTTTTTTTTTAAGGTGTGGAGCGTAAAACCCAAATGATTTAGTATATGGTGAAACGAATAGATACCCAATACATAAATTCTGCAGTTTAAAAATGTTTGCTTCTAGTTAAAGTTGTTGAAAATGAATGGTGATAGATTACTACTGATAAGCGTATAATACATTATTATGATCTCGATTCAAGAGGCAAAATTAACTGGGTTTCAAACATATGTATTTGTTTTATTGAGGGGCTAGGGTATGCATGGATATATTAAAGAGTAGGAGAAGAACGTAAGTTTATTTAAACAATTCGACAAAGATTAACTGACAGTAGATGGCAAACGTGGGAAAGCCATATTCTATCAAGTAACAGTTTGATGTGAACAAAGTTTATAGTTCCTCACATTTAGTTTTTAAAAAAGTACCTTCTAATCAATATGAACAGATATTTACGATGTGCCTTTACTAGATTTTGATTTGGACTCTCTCAAATAAAAGTGCATGGTAATCGCTACAAAAAGGTAAGTTGCGACGACTGCTCCGTCTACTTTGTAAAGAATCAATTGAAGATGAAGTTCATTTTGTCTTGCAGTGCCCCGAGAGAACAGTAAAATGTATGTTCTAGCTTTTTTACTGCCCTCAACAAGTTTCGGGCAGTAAAAAGCTAGAAACATACATTTTACTGTTCTCTGACAAGTAAGACTTCAACAATGAATTAAAAATGATAATCCATCAACACATTCTCTTTCAATAACCAAAAAAATAACGATTTTTTACAAACAAACATACTGTGTAGGATTAACCGTTTCAATACTAATTTACAAAAAATTTTTCAGATTTTAGTTTTTGCTTAATCCTGCGTTTTTCCTGATCATTTTCAATAACATCATTTTCACACATACATTCATTAAATGAGTTTCTGTCTTTCGTGTGAATAAAAACTACAGTCTTTAACTGTCCTCTAAAGTCTTTTAAAACGGAGTTATATTTTTGACATAAAACCACACACTTATTCCAGCATGTCTTCCGCTGAAAGCTAGTTTTGCTAAAATGGTTCTCTTTTTAATCAAGTCATCGCTCTGCCAAACAGTCATCTATAATAAAATAGTGTCTGCGTTCCTTTAAACAGTCTATAAAAGAGTTCTAAACACTCACTCAGTTTATTGCTAGGATCAACTAAATATACGTCATCATCTGTCCATAATAAACCTTCTATCATGATATGTTTTGTTAAATTCAAGTGTTGGACAGAAAATCACAATAAATCAAAATTATAGCGATAAACTGTTGTAATAGGTCGAGGACAAATATTGTTTTTCCGCAACCAGTTTGTCCACAATCAATGAACAATGAGGCTCTTTTATCATAAAGTTTAACTTTTGCATTGACGCCATAGTTGTCTGCTCCATGGTTTTATAACAGAATTTAATTTAGTCCAGTTATTATATTTATCATACTCTCCGTCAAAACTTGTTCAGTAATAATAAAACCCTATGAGGCCTAAATGTGTAAGATTAATCCAATTCAGTTCTGTAAGATTGTTTCTATTTAAGTCAACACTGGATTTTGTTGCTTGTTGTTATGGTCTTAATATCCTCACCATTGTGAAGAACGACGACGGTAACTTTAATACGTTTAACGTCTAAGTTTTGCCAGCTAATATTAAATTTCCCCTTTTATAAGGACGTCACAAACGCCCACAGCCCCATCCCTCTCCACATCTTTAAAGACAGAAATTTCAAATATCATTGTGAACGTGTCTCTAATTTCCTGTGTGGAATGAACTGTAATTTTGTAGAAGCTTCCTTTAAAACCGTTTCTCTTCTGTGGAGGATGTACTGTTTTTCCCATACGGCGGCGTTATTTAAAATTTTTCCGACTATTGTCCTCTGGCATAAGGACTTATATGTAAAGGGCCAGAGTTGAGGCTTTTCTGAAACTTTTTTGACGGCTAAAAATGTAAAGGGGCTTATGAATTCAAATTTTATGTCCCATTCTAAATTGGTTCTAAGTGCCATTTGCTGTCAGGTTTTCGAACTATTTTATTTTTCATACTGCCCAGCATTATTTGCTTCTACTTGCGCAGTTGCTCTAGTTTAGGAAACTTTTGTTGTCGCCAACCTCTTTGCGTTTTATAATCACCATCTTTAGTGTACTCAAAACCATACAAAGCCCCTTTATCTCACCGTTCTGTTCAAAGTCCGCAACGTCTGCAAGGTCTTTTAATTCTAAAGTTATACACCTCACAGGCGCTAATGTAACTCCTGATTCTTCTGGCCCACTCGACATTTTTTAGTACAACTAATTATTTTATTTCCGAAACAATGTGCAGGTTATCACATTTCAACGACTTTCCCTTTTTTGTCTGCAATTTTTATATTAAATGATCCGACCCTCCCGCAAACTAATCTTTTAAACTGAAAATTTAGGGAATTGTAAAATTTTCATAATCGCAATATGTGGCTTTCCCTGATGGAAGAGCTCTTAAAACAGTTGCGGGCCTTCCATCAAAATGTGACGCGCTCCACGAGGGTACACTAAGTCGCTGAGGCGATTTGGCCTACGGGCTTGAAAAGGTGGTTTGATCTATTTTTATGGATTTTGGGTTTTTCCGCATTTTTGGCAATTTTAAAAAACCTTAAAATTCATATTGTGAAGTCTTATAGCTCAATTCGACCTATAAAGTTACCCCTGTTGCTAAGGGTTTTTCATCAAGATTGCTCTGTCAACTTTAAACAGGCATTTTCTCAAAATGGCCACCTTGCTACTAGCGGGATATAAACTCTAAACTTTGGTTTTAATAAACCTAAAACAAAACCAAGCATATCATTATGAAGCTTAATTTCCCTATAGTTTCTGACTGTGCCAAAATCTCAAAATCTTCAAAATGACACTTAATGTACCTTTTGTGGGAGCGCTCACATATAATTTTCATCAGTGCTTAGCTCGTCCAAATGAACATAAAGTAATGAATGTAATGCAAGATCGAGCGGATTTTCTCTCCTCATAAGTAGTTTTGTTTGGTGTAACTCTAAAACTATGAACGTCTCGATTGGCAGTTGTAAAAACCTAACAAATTTTTTCTAGCTCTCCATCAAAATATACCTACTTCTTTTTTCAGGTTTGAAGGCCAACATTGTTTCAGATTCGCATTGTTAAGTTTGAGAGTAATGTCGAAGTTACTCATTGCTTCTTTTAGTGAGCAAAACCCGTAATAACCTTCAGGTATTGTAACTGGCTCTAATTTTCCTGCTTATTAACTTTTTTAATCTTATTATTCTCCTTGATTCGGTTATATTAAACCAAACGACTTTGTAAAAAAATTCATGAAGTGCAACCATTTTGGCCCCGCAATTGTTATCAATAGCATGTTCAAAAAAAGGAGGACGGTCTTGGGTTGTTTTTTGTTACAAACATTTTTTAAACGGAAATAAAAATGAGTGCATTTAAATATACTGATGCAAAATATTCTTTGGGCCGCACTACAATCTTAAAAAATAACAAATGATACTCTTGACATTTCTGTGACCCAGACTGATGCCTTTCAAGTAAAGGTTTAGTACTCCATTGAAGAGCTATCTTAACCCTCCTATTAAAAACGACTACATCCGAAAGTGTGGTTAAGTTTATCCGATGCAGTTTTATCAGAACCAGTTAAACTTTGCTGTGTTTTGGCTCAAAATGGGTGTGGAGTGTCGTATGTGATCATTTAAATCATCCCGATCCTTTGGTGAGGTCAGTGTACGATTTCATTTCTATTACACCTTCAGACGTATTTGACTGAACTGCAAGCTCCATTTCCAAACGACAAAACGTTTAATCCATTTAGCAACAGAAATAGACTGAGGCTTTTGAAAGAATCTGTAACGAATTCAATATTAAGGCCAAGACAGACTTTAAGACAAAAGTTAGATCTTAATCAAGGTCTAGGCACCCCTTATTTTGGGGGCGTGCACAGAAAAAATGACTATGCCTGGGATCCTCCTTACACATCTTTCTCTTCAGGCACAGCTGTTCACCTCGGGTCCAAAGAGCAAGAGCATAAAACAGCATGGACAACATTTATCTTAGACACTTCTAAGGGCCTAACCAAAGCAGGAATAGAACGAATAAACGACTCTGTTCGTACTTACGTTTGGTGTTTGCTAGGTTCGCAAGCACAAACGAGATCGAACATAACAGATCCTTCTACTGGCTTTGACGCACAAAAACAATACTTACAAATTTAGAGGACGCCGTTAATTCTACAGTTGATTTACCTTCAAGTATTAAAAGGTACCAAAATGTTTTACAATACGCAAGATCGAAAGTAGACTTTGCTGTTGGCACTGGTTTATACATGTGCCTTCTGACCTCAGACTCCAGATAGGTACAATAATAAACTACATAATGAAATCCTTGTGGCAGGCAATGAACAGAAGGTCGGAAAAAACGAAATAAATTCTGAGCCAGTAATATTGCAAGCAGTAAACAAACCAAGTCGACCCCCCAAGAATAAGTCATTCAATCCCCGCGGTCCAAAGCCCAAAGACTGTTGAAGAAGTCAAAAAAAATAATGACCATGAATATGAAAAGACAGCGCTTGTTCTGGATTAACTGGCCTAGGATTACTTGGTCTTTATCTTACTAAAAATTAACCCGACTATTAAGAGAACTAATGCCCATAAGTGCTCGGCCATAAGCAAACTACTTTGCTTGCAGTAGACAAAAGCCAGCTAATAATACCCCCTAAAATACCCGGTAAAGAGTCTATAGCTTTACCGGCTAATTTTTTTAATAAACCCGCAAGATGATCAAGCTGTTTTTTTACCCATGATTTATCAGGCGGTGATGGAGGCGATGGCGATGGAGCACTAGACCAGCACCACCACCACCCGTAATAGCCATCACCAGTGTACTTATTGCAAATCCTAAGGCCGTTTAACGCTTGCTAATGTGACTCCTTGCCCTCTAAAACAGTGTTTTTATTCTTTCTACTAGTGTTGTGTCTTCATATAAATTTTTTTGGATAGTTTCTTTATTCTGATCACTTGAGTTCGTAATTGTTCTTGGTTAGTATACGCCGCTTTTAGTCTTGCTGATCTTTCTTTTTTAAGATCTTTAGTCTTTGGGTTATTCTTTCTTTAACACCAGGCCCTAAGTTGGCGTCATCAGCTCAACGAGTTTTTCTTTTCTCTTTTTTTATCATGCAATTATTCACTCAGTCTTTCTAAATTGTCTGTTAATTCGCCTCTGATGTTTCTTACAGCCTCTAATTCTTGTGTGGGTTATCGGGGGGTCGCGTATAGTTTTTAATGCTGTTTCTTCTGAAAAACTGGTTTCTGCTTCTATTGCATTTATTGTTTCATCTGCTGATTGATTTAAAACTTGAAGTTCTATGTTTTGTATTTGGCTATCTGTTGGGAGTTCTTGTGGTGTGTTTTGAAGTTTAGCAACTGCCTCCATATTTAATTTTGGTTTAGCAATGCCAAGGCGATTTTGTACGCTCACAGGGAGTCTTTGTTTAATTGTATTCATGCCTACAAACTTTGATGGGTCTCGTTTAGTTGTAAGCTGAACAGGTTCTCCTTGATCGTTTTTCACATACAAATGGCCACCATCTTTTACTTCAAAATCAGGGTCTATAAATTGGGAGGTCTAAGCCTAAACTTTTGTAAAATGCTACCGGCCGTACTTTCTGTTAATTCACGCCGCATTGAGAGCGTTGAGCGATGCTGTATCAAAGGAGCCGTTTCACTCATGTCGTCTCCAGGATCAAAAACATCATAATCTTCTTCGCCTTCAATTCCTGCCATGTTTCTTAAATAATAAACTTTTATTTTGTTTTATAAAAATGTCACAAGCATATGGTTCAATTCTTGACCCGCATAGAAGACTGAAAGAGCCCTTTGGCGTGAAGGGAAATAAACGGAATATTACTGTTCCAAATAATCCATCTACTATTGATGCAGATCAAATTCTTACAGTCAATTTCCAGACCTAGGAGCAGATGAAGTGATTCTGCCAGGCTCTGCGCAACTTACTTTCAAAATAGAACTCGAATCAGCAACAGACACAACAGGACAGTTGTGCAGAATCTGGGACGGGCAATGTTAAGAAAATTTCTATAAAAACTTGAGGGGCAAGAAATATTTTCTTTACACAATGCAGACATATTTTTAACCTATTCTGATCTATGGCTAACCGGGAATGAAAGGGCTGATCTTGCGTTTCAAGGAATCGAAAATGAAGAAGCACTAAAACATAGAATAGGCGCCGCAGATGTTAAAGACGGCAAAAAGTATGTAGCGGTAAATTTTGCGTATGGAAATCGCTTTTCTATTCCCTTAGATTTTGAGTTGTTAAAAGCGCAATACACCATACTTCAAGGAGCATAAAAGACAGATTGTCATATGAACTAACTTTTAAAGAATACAAATGTGTTATCAGATCATCAGACACCGAAGCAAAGTATAGCATTTCTGACATCTCGTTAGAGTTTGACGTTGTTAGCAACCCTAAATTTAGCAAGGCGATTGAGCAACAATATCAGTCAAAATTAGCAATATATTACGAAAGAGTGATTCATCATACAACATATCCAGAAGCAGGGCAGACACTATATGGAATTTTAGTTTAGTGCCGCAGCAAGATCGCTTAGGGGTATTTTATTGCTGTGTGAAGATGAAGAACCATTCAAAAGAGGAAGTGAAAAGTTTATTAATCCTAAAATAACGAAAGTACAATGTTCGATTGAGGGTAGTCCTAACCAAATCTACGCTAGCGGGCTTAAACCTTATCAGCATTTTGACGAAAATAAGAAAAATTGTTTGGGGGTGGGCGAGTAGAAACCCAACAGTAGACCTTGTGTCTAAAGATCTACACCTTCACAATGTTAGACTATTTAACAACGAAATACGGTTTATGGATTGACCTAAGATCGACAGAGGATAATCAGTTGCATGGAAGTGGAGAAACTGTTAAAGACGGAATAAACATTCAAATTGATAAAGAAAAAGATGGCGATAAACCAGTTAATGTACATTTGTTTTTAATATATGTGCGCAGCTGAATATTCAAGATAACAGATTAAAAGATATACAATACTAAATTATTTTTTATTTTAAAAAAGCATGTCTGTTAAGGTTTATCCAAATGCGCCTACAGCGCCAGAGTCACCAACGAAGGGATAGTAGAAACCCCTAACATAAAAACCTCAGATTAACAAACATTACGCAAATGCAACAAAAACTAGAGCAGACCTTTCAAAATACAGCAAAACCAAACGAAGGTATTATGCTGCCTTTAACGCTGTTACATATGTTAATACTAGAGCATCGACTATTAGTGTTGCATCAACAGGAAACGAGTGTAGGCCTCTTAGCAACAGGGGTTGGTGCGCCCGCAGCTTTACCCTAGGGTTTGTCTTTAGCTCTTGGCCTGTGTTCATTAGCTGTAAGTGCTGCTGGCAAAAAAATAAAACTAAACTCCAAAAGCACCAGCTATGTCAACTAATAACACTAAACTTAGTTCGTTCAAACTGACAAATAAATAAAGCACGAGTTGACTCAAACATCACGGATGAAGAAATATCCGTTTACAGGCCGATTTTGGATGACTATAAAAGACAATAGTTTGATCTCCAAAAAAAGGCAAGGGCAAGTTTTCTCACAGCCAGACACCGAGCCAGATAAAAAAGGAATGTTTAAAAAAATAAACGAGACATTATACTCTGTTCTAAACAGCTCACATTAACAACATCAAAGGCGTTATACTTTAGTTTATTAGTCCAAGCACAAAAACTACCGTTGATATTGATCTGAGTAATTATTTTTTTAAATTTAAATAAATATTTTGAGTTAGAAAAGAAAACCAACATGGATAAATATAAGAAGGGCCGGACGAATTGTTTGAGGAATCCTTAAGAAGAGCGTTTACCAAAAGCTATTAATGATATTAACCTAGAAAGTCATTGATCCAACAAACGAACCAGGCAATGTTGCCATGCTATTTCTCAATTCCAGGTAAAACTAACAATAGACACGCCAGTTAAAGTAATGTTAGCTGTTTTAATCGATTATACTAACAATAAAAGAAGAAATCTAGAAGACTGGTCTCAACAAAACAACAGGTATTCTTTCTCCTACTGACTTAACGCCTGGTTGGCAACCAACTGCTTGCACAGTTTATGTGGCCGCTGAAGAAGCCAAAATGTAAGGCTCTGGTTGGTCAAGGGCGAAGTCTTTAGAGACAGATAAAACAGTCTAAGTATGCCCCGATGTGGGCAAGGCTTACTTTCCGCTAACCCCCAGCATTATCGCAAAAAGAGGCAGTTCCTAAACATATAGAATACAGATCAACAAAATGTTTTATGTGGTGTGTTCTTGCATAGGCTGCATTAAGTCTCGCAAAAACGCAGAGAGAGGCTTATACTAGAACCTTCACATCAATGATCTAACTTTAGTGGAATAACCTTTCCCTGTTACGTGGGACAAAATTGACAGTTTGAAGAACCAAACAAACCAATAACTGTTTAATATCGACACATGGGATGAGGACACAAATCTGCAACCCATCAGAGGGTCCAAAAAACAGTCCCATCGATTGGCGAATCCCAGACAAAAGCCATGTTACTACTACTGATGTTTACACCAGCAGGTGCTACCACATTCTAGAACCCCATTCTGCGCCTCAACGAGCAATGAGTAACTAATGCGCATACATTCAAAAAATCATGGCAAACAAGATTCTGTAGAAAATGTTTAACAAGAATTTCCATCTGCTCAAGCCGCAAGCGAACATATAAACCATTGTATAGCCCAGTTTTGACTGTAATGCAGAACTAACTACCCATACGCCCCCACCCATCTAAAGTTAGATTTAAGAACTGGAAACGGCTGCAAACAAGTCCATACGTAGTTTACGGCAGACTTTCGAGTCGCTTATTTTCCTTACGAAGCCCGACGCCACAGAACTTCCTAAATCAGTCTTAAAGAGTAATCAACCAGATTGTTCATTTGCTTTCATCATTGTCAGGTCGTATGGTGCCCCATTCGGACCAGAATTGTATAGAGGACCAGATTCTGCAAAAAATAAACTTCTAAAACCGCATGCAGCAAGTGCGTAAACGCCTGTTCTATAATAATCTAACGTACTGAAATCATATGAACGCCCTGAAGACCAACTACAGTATAAAATCAGCCACTACATTGTTGATTTGCGGTTTAGGCCTCTCATCAGACGAAGCCAATCGACAGTAAGAGACCATGATCACATTACGGAAAGTTCAGAGGACAGCGCACAGCAAATGCAACCTTCAACTAAAGTTTGGAACCAAAAACATGGAAGCTGCCCCATCTTCATTCACTAACTTGCCGGAGGTTACGACTCTCATCTATAATGCGAAGCAGTAGCACAACCGCTTCAGGTTAACATCCATTGCACAGTCATCAGAAAAGTACATGGGTTTTCACTTTAAATAACATGTTCTTTTTAAGACTCTATCATGCAGCAGCATGATGATCATTAGAGTCACTGCTATGTCCTAAAGTCCTGGCCCAATAACAGAAGAATATTTTGACCCAACTCTTTTAGAAAGGGCTTTACCCTTATGAA